>JAOUQW010000009.1:12694783-12706899 GCA_028565825.1 Olivaichthys viedmensis
TACACGGAAGTGCGCGGCTCGCTGGAAACAGCGGCGCGCACTGGAAGCGAGAGTCCGCGGCAGGGAGACCGTGACAGCTCTACTGTTTTGTTGGCCAACTTTAGCAAAACTAATTATTGTAACACATATCATGTATCGTGAAAATGTCTTCTGGTCTGGTGACATTTTTGCCATATCACCTCACCATTTTCATCCATACTTTCTCAACCTGTTCAGTTTCATAAATCTTCAATCTCTTCCAGTTGAAGCCAGAAGCAGCTTCGTGTGGGTCTCGATTCTCCAAACTCCACTTCCCGTCCTCTCAGAGACGCAATAACAAAGTGCCCTTTAATCAGCTCTTAGAGCCTTAATTAAGGTGATTGTAATTGTACAGTAGATCCATCCATAAGGTGAACCATGCTTCAGGGGCGCCATTCTTTCCTCAATGTTACCTGGATAGTCTAAATATTTGCTTCATAAATTCTTGGGTTCTCCCTTTGAAGGCCACCATGAGCGTGGATCGTGTGGCATTGATTCGGCCACACAAAATGAGACGGTCTAACAAGTGGGTCTTTGTTCAATGGCCATGTCATGGGAAAAGCCCCCCATTTTATTGTATTTACATATTTTATCGTGATTGGACTTCACAATTAACAAGTGTAGAGTATATTTTACAAAGGCAAAGCTATTCTCTAACCAGGTAATCATTATGTTGCCTTTTTTTTTAATACAATGTATATTTTATAATGTATAAATAAGGCATTATGAAATAAATAATCATATGAATAATTACCAAATTATCTGTACATATAATTCTCCATTTCATTAAAAGTCAGTTTATTATAATGAAATGTTATTTCACCATTCTTTTCACACTAACGTGGTTTTATTGTGGTTCTTTTTTTAAAAATCATATCAGTTTTTTATTTAAAAATTTCCTTTTTCAATATTTAATTTAGTCACAAAAAGATTTTCATACAACACGGCCCTAATTGGTGACAATAATACAACAATAACACTTTGTTTTCTGTCTTTAAAATTCCATTTCCAACATAGTATAATATAATTATACACACCATACACAATACATACAGCTAGACATTTGGATGCATCATAAATGTCATTCATTCACACAGCTGTTCAAAATCCAAGTAGCAAATTATAAGAGGAATGAAGAAGAAAGATAAACACCTACAGTAATTAGCAAATGCCAGCTCTTAGCGCTAAGTTTATCAGTTAATAGACTTTTACTGTCCAATATCAGTGTAATAAGAGGAAATATAGTATCTGTATCTTTTTTCTATGTTTTCTTTCTCCCTCTCACACTGGAAGGATCTCATAAAAAAGGGGTCTGGGCTTCAGCGACTCCAAAAAGCAAATCCAAACCGCCTGCTAACAAGAACGCCAAGTCTAGCAGAGACTGACAGCCCTTCAAAATGGCCCAATGTGTGCGAGTGTGTGTGTGATTTTGCAATATCGTGCTGCCCCGTTTAATATCTCTCTGCATTTTTCATCCTGGCGAGCAGCCCATACATTTAACTCTGACCAAACCAGTGTTTGCACCAGAAGCCTTTGTGTGGTTTCGGGCCTGTGTACCGCCGTCCCAATAACATTGAATCGATTGGTTCTGATTATTTAGTGGGCACAATCCAAATCACACACTCCAAAAAACAGCTAAGTCCAGCATCTCTCTCACTGAGTGCGAGATGCAAAGCAGATGGGCTGAAGTGAGAAAAAGACAGAGAGACAGGGAAAGAAACAGAGGAAGAAAGGAAAAGGGGAGTGAGGACAAAAGGAGCAAAGGAATAAGGGATGAGGAGGGAAGGATTAAAGCAGATGAGTAAAGAGGAAGAAATGCACAGATAAAACGAGAGGTCAGGGCAGGGCTCAGGGTCCAGACACACTCGTTCTCAGATGAAAGGAAACCACCCCAATCCCCTCAATGATAACCATGTGTCCATGCCAGCAGCCCACCAGTTTTGTGTGCGTGTGTGTGTTTGTGTGGTTAATACTGACCAGCCCGACCCACAGCCACCTCTTCACCCTGCCACGGCCGTGCACTTCCCTCCTGCAGCTTCCTTAATGAATCCCACCATCACCCCAGCTAACAGAGAACGTTATTTATAACATTTAATATGTAGTCAACAAGTTTTCGCCACAATGTTATTAGAATACTGCTCACACAATGTTCCTAGTTAGACAAAAACTAACATTATGGAAACTAGGCCTGTGCCCGGTGACGGTCAACCGAGTTACCACGGTGACAGCCCCCCAGTGACGGTAAAAATTTGTTCACCAACAAAAAAACGTTGTTCATTTATTGATTTAAGTCATGCAAATCATAGCAAGACACCAGTTATTCCCACATGTGAACATAATTTAACTTTTAAACATGTTGGGTGATATCCTACATTAATACTACATTTATTGTACCTGGCATAGATGAAATTGTTTTAGAAACGTGGCTGTTGAAATTTTCTTTTCAACTTGTAGCGCTTTTCAGTGTGGCTCATCAAACTACACCACAGTCAGTGTCTTGCGCTTGGCTTTTAACTCGGCACCTACTGAGAGAAAAACAGGCATATAAGTAGGCAGCCGGTAACAACACACAGGTGTGACCACTCACTCGTTACTTGCCGTTTGACCAGACTCCTCTCTCCGTCCACAGCCGACACTCAACCACGCCCCCGCTGCCACACTATGGTCTTCAGTAGCCTTGGAAATTATGAAAATTATTATTATCGTTGTTATTATTGCTATGTGTGTAAACACTTTGTGGGGAAAAAAACCCCAAGGTAAAGCAAAGTTTAAAAAAAAGGGGGGGGGGGGTCGTTACCCCCATAGCAGTCCGCGTCTGGGAATATTATTGGCACCCTTTAAGCTAATTTAAGCAAAAATGATTGTATAAAATAAGCATTACACACAGTGATTCAAATTTTACACTCAAAACAGCTTATTAAAAAAATTACAATTTAAAACTATTATAAAACAATATAAAAACTATAAAGACAATTGAAACTACTTACCTTTCCTCTAACAGTTTATTTTCTCATGAATTAAAAAAAAAATACTAGCATTTCTCTGTGGCAAAAGTATTGGCATCCCTCAGGAATATTTACATGCAAACAAATTGTCATCCATGTGAGCACATTAAAATTGCTCACAGTCACCAGAAACTGTTGTTGCCTTTGAAAGTCTGATGCAGTTGAAAATTTGCCAGGAGGAGGATGCATGAGAGGCAACATACAATCCAAGTAGGATGGTTGAGCCTCTTGCTGAAGAGCCAAACGGTGGAGCTTTAAAAAAAAAAAAAAAGTCCTGTGATTTGAACCCACAACCTTCTGATCACTAGCACAGACCCTCAACCACGAAGCTACTGCTTCCAATAACTGAACCCTTGCACTGCCACTGCACTGTCATTAAATTCGTCCACTTTGAAAATGTGAAGCTGTAAGCAGATACCTTGATGTTTTGAAAACAGTGACATCGAGTTGGACAGTTATCATAGCGGTTATCATACCATTCCACCTCTTGTATGAAGGAAAAATAGGATCAATTTCACCAATGTTTTGCATTCAGTAGATATGTTATGAGACTGTTCTGTTTGATCTAATGTTTCGTATGAATATCGATAGCTTTCCTTTCCCACAAGTTCTCGAGAAGTCCAAACCACAATGACGTCTGGACTGTGTACAGTCGTAAAACTGGATGACAAGCTGCATGTAAAGAATGCAGTAAATCCTGCCTTGTCATGTCCCCATGGTTATTTGATTCTGTAGAAAAAAATGTGTATTGTGAAACAGTGTTGATTTCACAGTGTTACGATCTCACCTAGAATAGCGGTTCTCAAACTCTTAGCGGTCCGTGGGCAACACCTCTAGACTGCTGTGAGAAAGCTAGCCTTTTTGTTACAGAGTTGTGGGAGTTTGGTGCAGGTCAGAGCCCATTGGTTGGTGTCAGTTGGTGTCTTATCATTGAGAGGTCTGTGTTTTCTGTATGACACACATCTAAAGGTGTGATGTCAGTATTATAATAACAATATATATTCTGATTGGTCATTTCTTAAATATAACGCATTTATTAACCCACTGACGGCCCAAAATGGCCAAAATTCTAAGGGTTTGAAGGATGCAAAAGGACTCTTGACCCTCATGCCGTCTGGTAGAAGGTACCGAAGCATGTGGGCTGCAGTCAGGCTCCTTAACAACCTGCTCTCCTCCAACACCCACCTGAAAGGAACTGAACTGAACAAGCCAGACAAAACCAGCTGACATGTCGCACGGCTCAGGGATGAAGAGATGCCAGACTGGTCAGCCAGTTTCCGCTAAAAAATGCCATTTGCTAATAACCAGTACCTGTTAAGGTAGGGATTGCGTGACCCTTTTGTCTAAAGTCTTAATTTTCAATCGGTTTCTCCGCGATGATCTCTTCAACGCTTGAAAAAAAAAGGCTCATTATCGAAATCTAAGACAGCTCATAAGCCAGTCATCAGGAGCTCAAAAATAATTACAGTCCTTAAAAACACACACTATTTTTAGCCTTCCACTGGCATTGTGTTCAAAAAGTGTACTCAAGATTCAAGATTCAAAAGTTTACTGTCATTATCAGTAGACGACGAAATTGCAGTTTCATCTCCAAGCAGTGCCATTTAACATACAGTGGGGTCCAAAAGTCTGAGACCACATAAAAAATCCAGCACCATGTTTCCCTGTTGTTTTGTGGTATTGATACTGTGGTGTCAATCTCTCTTCTGTTCGTCTCCTTACATAAACCCTTGTGTTACTGCCATAAATCTCAAACTTGGATTCATCAGTAAATAGATTTTTTTTACCAGTGATCCACTGTGAAATGCTGCTATGTCTTAGCCCATGCCAAGCGTTTGGGCTTGAGTGCTATACAGTGGCAATGGAAAGAAATCCCAGATTTTCAATGTGGTCTCAGACTTTTGGACCGCACTGTGTATCCACATGCAAATATCCATAAATAAAATCAAAAAGTGAAGTACAAAATATAGTAATCTTTTACAACCACATACACATACCCTCCCTCCCATACATGTTTATAAATGAGGTTCTGGTCACTGTGGTTGTGGCATCTCCTGTAGGGCAAACGCTTAGACAGCTACAGTAAAGATTTTTTTGTTGAGGTCAGAGTTCCCCAGCCAAAATATAACTGGAAAGTTGTTAAAAACATTTTCAGAAGCCAAGGAATCAAAGCTCTCTCTCCCATCCAACAGTCAGGTTTGTGTCTCTCAGTATTTCAAGGTCGCGTAACTCAGCAGGAGAGTGTGTGTTCACCGTCTGCTGTTTGTTAGGATGAAGGAGATGGAGAGAGGGTCAAACCCAAACCTCCCTGTAGGGAAGGGGAAAAGGCCAGCTTTGTGGTAACACTCTGTTTCAAGGCCAAACCGGACCACAGCTAGCTGAGTGTGTGTGTGTGTAATGGTGCTCTGACACATGGCCACCCACAGCCATCCTCCGTTGTGGTCCACGAGTTATGTTTGAGTTATGTGTTTCAGTGTGTGTGTGCATATGCGTTGTTCAGTGTTTGTGTGTGGTTGACTTTGAGGAAACACACAGCAGTGTTCTTTCCTAATGCTGCCTTATGCAGGACATCCATCTCTCTTCACACACACACACACACACACACACACACACACACACACGCACATCAACAACTCCAACAGAGGACTTAACTGGATCTGTCCATCCTTTCTGAAGCATAAAAGCAATTAGAAACCACAAACATCAACTCTATAAACAAAACCTGACATCATACATTTGAGGAGGGCTGCTTATGTGTTTTTTTTCTTCATTTGTCTGAATGTAACGCATCAGATAATTTTTTTTTACAGATTTTTTAAATCATCTTAACCCTATAACGGTCTGCTCAGCCATTAAAAACATATTTTAGTAAGAATATATTGTTGAAAAATTTGTTGAGCCATATCAACCACTCGGTTGAGGTGTTATGACTTTTCTTTGAAATAATGTATTTTATTTCTGTTTAAATTATACAAATCTATGCAGCATGTTGAAAATGAACCTTTTCCCATTAATAGACAACTTAACCGTTTGGTAAAGGCTCATAATATAATATAAACTGTGTGGTCAGTTGAAATAAAAAATAAATAAAAAATTGTTTGTTTATTATTATTATTATTATTATTATTATTATTAAGGAAAATCAAAGAAGAAATTGTTTCGTTGCATTTTTTGGTGAGACTTTTATGGGTTAAAAACACAAAAGTTCTCATAAACATGTAATTTTAAACTATTAAAAATAATGTAGAATAATAAAATATTTAATATTTAGTATGTAGCCTATTTTATAAGTTCCTTAAAAATGGTCTAGAAACATCTCTACACCTTTACCCTTATTAAAAACGCCAGGATCCATGAATATACATGTCCTCATGCTATCCAAAATTGCTAGTCGGCTACTTAACTGCTAGTAAACTAGCTTACATTTGTCACAAATAGACACGTGTGGGATTTTAGTATCTGAGTCTCGATTTGCTTCGTCATTTTTCGCAGTGATTTCTTTAACTAACAGCAGACAAACCTGTCAAAAAATACCACAACAGCCACAATTTTGTTAATCCATAACATTAATTAAGTTAGCTAGCTAGCTTACTAGTTTACGGTAAGTTTAGCTAGCTAGCTAAGTTAACTGTCTCCTCGCCATAAAGAGTTAACTAACACACCTTGTCGTTCTCTTGAGTTAGCTAGCTAGCATTGCCTGTTTTGTCTTGACTAGGTTTGTGTTACTTTTTTTCAAAGTTCTTTCCAAGTTCTGGGTCAAATAAGCCAAAATAGGGAAAACATTAATTGAAAAACAAAGGGAAGATGTCCTTTACACACTGCAGTCAGGCTTCGAGGTTTAGCTAATGTTTTGGAGCGATCATGTAAAATGTTTTTACAACCAACTATATCTGTCAGTGTCACTTATGTAAAATGTAGTGTGTGTATCTCTGTATGTGTGTGTGTTACTAGCAGTATTTTGAAGGGCTGTCTAACCAGCAGACTCAGCAGAGGTCTCACACACACTCTTTAAGTGTGTGTGTGTGGTATGTGAATGTCAGAACTCAATGACCAGCACCAACCGCAACCACAGCAGCATGTGTGTGTGTGTGTGTGTGTGTTTGAAATGCGATGAATGTCTATCTTCGCTACGCAGAAAGAGCATGAGGAAAGAACAAGCCACACACACACACACACACACACACAGGAGGACATGGATTAAAAGATATCTCTGTAAATGTGGTTCAGCAGGACATTGGAGTTTCAAAGGACCAGTGAGCGAAATGAAAGAGGTAGAAGAAATTAAAGAGTGTATCACACGCATTAACTGGTTTAAATACATTTTTTATACATCTTATCATTGATCATGTATCGAGATGGACATCATATCGTCTAGGAAAAGCAGAGACACACCAGTACTGAATGCTATTGGTCTTCGTCAAGAAGCAGACCTCATCCATCCTAAAATCCCCAGTGGTGAATTTACACTTGAAGTGATTATGTAACTCCAATGTATTCCTACATGCTGTAGCAGTTTATTCAGATCTGAGTATTAATTAAATCACACATGCAGAAACTCGCCCAGTCTGCATGGCCGTGGTGTATTGAACAGTGCGAGCCGGCCTAAAAGAGGCATTTTCACATTTTTCAGCTGTCCCATCAATTTGACAATGGAGAAGCCAGATTGTGGAAAATGGAGACAAATATCCAGCAGACGAGATTTGTCGGAATGCGGCGTCTCCAAAGTTACACTGTTTTGCTAAGGTTGCTATGGTGATGTGAACGACTTCTCGAATGTCCGATTTGACTGTCAAAAACTGAGTACAGTTCTTCTTGGATCTCACAGTCTCATTTTCATGAGGCAGTGTGTTACTTTACGGTAAGTTTAACTAGCTAGCTAGCTAACTGTCTCGTCACCATAAGGAGTTAGCTAACACACCTTTTCGGTCTCTTGAGTTAGCTAGCTAGCATTGTCTGTGTCACGCGCACAGCTGAGCCAAGACATAGCAGGGCGGTCGCCATGGTCGCCACGGCCGCCACGCGCTTGTGTTTTTGTTTTTCTTGTCTTTGTCTCGTGATGTGATTGTCCCCACCTGCATGTCGTTTGTTAGTAATAATTAAGTGTTTAAATACCCGCTTGTGTCTGTCCTGTATTGTCTCCTGTTGTTTGTGTGTTTATCACGCCTGTCGCGGCGTGTGTTTTGTTATTGTTAAAACCCGTTGGCATACAAAATAAAGTATGTTGTTTATTCAGAACGGCTACGTGCTTGTGTCCGCACCCCAGCGCCAGCACATCGTGACACCTAAAGTGTAGGCTGCAGCCCAGGAAGGCGATTCCTCGCTATGACTGTTCTATGAAAGCTCGTTCCCAGTGTTTGGTTGTGTAAAATGAGACAGTCTCACGATACCACCGCGGTAGCGGCACAAAACATTCACAATTAAAGTATATTTTACACCAGCTAACATTACAGTTAACTTACTAAGCTACCTAGCTACCCAGCTAGGCATTACATCAACTCATTGTCTTTTTAAAATGGATTTTTTTACCCATCTTCATACATTTTATAAAACACATGTGTGGAATAAACTAGACCAATGTCAATATGAGCAACTTCCATTCATTCATACTTCAATTTTAATGCAAACTCTGACGTACTTTTACTTTCCTCAATTTTTTTTATCTTGTGGGGGAATTGTGGGCTTCAGAATGTTGCAAAGGATACACCAGTTTGTGTCCTTAAAAACTCTTGAAATGTTGGCTGCATTTCTCAGCCGTATTCGAAGGGTCCTTCAAAATGGAACAGAGGGAGCCTAACTCAGAGGCAGCCTAGACTTTGAGATGTGGCTAATGTACGTATTAGAGAGAACTATGGTAGAGAAAAAGCCAGGTGGCCTGTGAACTATTAGATCCTTCTAGCAGTGTATTAGCTAACAGCTGCCTTTCAAAAGCCTCAAGAAGAGAGTCAAGTGTCTTTCGCTACACATTCAATCCAGACAAATGCACCAGCGAAGAAGAAATCCACGGCCTTGAGCGCGAGGCTATGATGACGGCTAACACAAGGCCTGAGCGCTAAAGCCAAGAGCCTCTCAGACAGAAAAAGGGCAGATGGAGGTCAGTGGACACCCACAGGTTAGGACAGACAATGGAAAACACCTTGCGCTACGGGCAAAGGCTCATAAACGAGCTAGCACGGCTAATCATCTAGCGTCGAAATGCTAATCTTGCCCAGGATATTAGTGGCCTCAGTCAAAAAAGATCAATTTCCTTTCATTTCAGTCAGGAGAAAGGCATCAATGGTGAAATCCTCAGTTATTGCTCATAGTAACCTTGGAGCTTACAAAAAGAGAGATCTGTGAATACGACAGCGGGCTTCAAATACAGAAATGTGTTCATGAGTGAGGAAGAAGGCTTTGGGTTAGTTAACTTAACTTAAGAGGCTTCGTGTAGCCTAATCTCCTTACACGGACCTGCAGGTGGCCAGGACGGCAAATAACCTCCTGTTTTCTTCATGCTGATACTTCATCTTTGGACTCTGCCTGACTCTTTTTTCTTACTTCCCAAAGTTCAAACATTTGAACTTTGCCAAATGCAATGACAGGAGTACTGAACCATTAAGTCAACACGCCAGACAGATACAAATCCTCCCCCACAGCCATGGGTCACAGTGGGCCGCGGTCATACGAGCTCGCGGCTCCAAAGAAAGCAAAACAACACCCGCTTCTACGTCCTCTTGTTTTCTCTCTGCCTATCTCTGCTAACATTGACTTTGGGGTTTGGCCAGTGCTAGGACATGAAGAAGACGGATTAATGTTGTTTTTTTTCTCTTCTTCTTCTTTTGTTTTGCCATAGAGGCCCAACTGAGTCGAAGCCCCGATTTCCAGTTAGGCCAGGCAAACATTCCCAACAATGCACTGATGAAGCTTGTCAAGTGTAATAAAGTGAAGTAGGCCTTGATGCACGGTTTCTGGTGCATTTAGTGTTGGAGGATCAGCGTTCACTTTGCCCTCAGAGAAAAGAGAATCTAATCTGATCTTTAAGAAGTGCCTGGTTTACTTTGACGGCTTTTCGGCATGTGCAAGACCGTTTGTCATCAGTCCATCAACTCATCGACCATGTGCTTGATGCACTTTGATACAGTTTTCAACTATTAACAGCATGGGGACTGGTGCCAAATTAGCTACTCACACATCCAACTAGATTCTAGATTCACTAGCAGTTGTGTATCTCTTTGCATCTCATTTTCTTCTTTTTCCCTGTTTATCATGCAATGCAGGATGCAACTCAGTCCTGCTGCACCCACTGTAGCCACGAATAGTCCTACCAACACCCACCTAAAGAGATGTGCCACCCCACCCCCCTTATACCCTTCATATTATGACTGAGGCAAAAAAAAAAAAAACACCCACGTTATCCAAATCGGCTGAATCGTTGTTTAAAAAAAAAAAAAAAAAGAGTCTCAGTTTTGGGGTTGAGTTGTTGCTGCATGGCCAGTCATGGTCCAGAGTGTATTTCTCATGTGCATGAGCGAACACACACACACACACACACACACTGCAGGTAGTTAGGGGATCACACAGCCATCACAGAGAACAATACGCTGGTGCAAGTGTGACGTTAGGTTTCCTAGCAACCCCAACTCATGGGCCTTCGGTGGCGGGGTTTTTTCTTCTTTTTTTCTTTCTTTTTTTTTTTTCAGAGCGGGATTTTCCCACAGACAGAAAACGTCTCCAGAAGATCAGCTTAAGAGACACGAGACAACATCCTTATAAGACACACAGGAGCTCACACACATGAGAACCTACGAGAGCTTAGCCTTCAATAGAATTTAGATCGGCACCTAGTAACTAGTTTAGGTTTAAGAATCTTTGAGCCTTGAGGAAAAAAAGGATCTATAACTGTTCCGAGTCCTGAGATTCATCATACAGGTCACCCTTTTTATCTTTGTAAACAAGATCCACTACAGAACCCGTTTAGTTAAAGCACGGACTAATTTGAAAGGTGGGTGGGAATGTACACTTGCTGATCGAGAACAAAAAGGCAGAGCCAAAGAGCTGCGTCACTGGATCCGTGTGTTATGGCAACACCGCGCTGCCCGTGCACAGGGAGGTAAACACACGCGCCACGCTGCCATGGCAACGCGTCCGTGACGTCCGCGCACATGACGGGCGGCTAAAGGGCACAGCCACGCCCAGCTCATCAGAGCTGCAGGGAGGCTAGAAACTGACTTTGCATCAAACATGAGCCTGTTTCCAGTAGTTACCTAGGTAGGCAGCATTTTTGGGCTAATGATAACGGCTGTCTGATTGAGGGCTTAAGGACAACTGTCTTCTAAAGTTCTGGCAAAAAATTTCAACCCAATATTGCATGTAACCTTCTCAACAAAGGCAGTCCCATAATTCTGTTCACCGGTTTGAAAAAGATGGCGGACAGAACGTTCCTTCCAACCTTTGTTAGCAAATAAAAAGTGCTGACGGATTGATCTTTGATACAAGAGCTAGTATAATAACTCTAGCTAATAAGCCTAGTTGTTTAATTCTTAATACAACGTCATGCTAATATTCTTAAATAAAATCTCTATTGCTGATTAGCATGTTTCTTAGCAGTTTCAATTGCCACTCTTGCACTTGGCATCAATGCTCAGACCGTAGCTGTGTTCGCTAACCCACGCAATATCCGTCTCAAATTGCATACTATGACCTACAACTTTCAAGTATTTACTATGTGCCATAGAACGCGCTTTTAAGCAGTTATAAATTCGTGAAATACAAATATTAACCCTATGTACTTCAAATGCACGCGATGAGGTATATAAAATGTTAGCCTGTTAGCAAAACGTTGCAGTGAAGCAGATCGAAGCAACACCTGACGTTAGCTAGCGAACCTAGCCAACAGTGTTTGCAGTACTATGTGCATATCTTATTTTAAATGTTCAGTTCATTGGCAAGTACAGTAACACGTTTTTCTGACTGAAACAGTCATTTTCTTGAGCACACTAGAGAGGGGCAGTGGTGGCTCAGTGGTTAGGGCGCTGGGCTACTGATCAAAAGGTCGTGGGTTCAAGCCTCAGCTCTGCCAAGCTGCCACTGTTGGGCCCTTGAGCAAGGCCCTTAACC
>JAOUQW010000009.1:12706999-12717172 GCA_028565825.1 Olivaichthys viedmensis
ATGGCTGACCCTGCGCTCTGACCCCAGCTTACCGATATGCGAAGAATCAATTTCACTGTACTGTACTTGTATATGTGCTTTCTATTTTATTCTAGTTGTGTATACTCAAAATTAATGAAGAATAGTCCACAAGTATGTGACTTAAGACACAGCTAGCGCTTGGCACACTTAAGACCCTGTTTCTTATAGCCTAAATCACCCAACACTATGCAGCATCATAGGCTTTTACAAGACATTGGAAATTTTCCATGGTTTGGTATGCAACAGCTAGAGCACAACACCAGAAATGTGGCGGCAAAGTAACGCTAGTTTAGCGCACTGAAGTGAAACTGATTCTGTCGTGCGTGATCTGATCGTGACGTGTGCGGCGAAGGGGAAAGGCTCGACAATACGAGGGCGATGCTGGGACACAAAGGGACGAGTCAGGCATGAGGAATACGGAAGACTGAGGTTTCTGGGCGAGAGCGAGCTCTCCATGTTAGCATGCTAGCAAAACGCTGCAACGTGGCAGATTGAAGCAGAATGGTTAGCCCTGATGGAAGGTTGTTCAGAACGAAATGGTGGTCAATGTAACGTGCCTAAACATCATTATATCCTGGAATGCTGCTGACTAAGTAAGCAGGCTCAGGTGGGAGGACGAGAGAGAGAGAGAGAGAGAGAGAGAGAGATGGGGGGGGGGGTCTTGATATTAGTGCTGCGCAGTTAATAAATCAGCAAATATCACAATTTGCTTGCATGCAGCGCAAAACACTGCATTGTCTCTGTTGGATAGGCACTTGAAGTAACAAAAGGTACACTGAGGTGAGGTGCGAGAGAAGATTTTTTATCAACAAACGATGTGCTTTAAAACGTCTCAAGGAGACCTCGTGAACCTGCACCTGTGTCATACTATGGGGCTAATGATAACGAAGAAGATAGGGGTCGTGCTCCAAATCCAGCATCTCAAGTATCTAAGTATCTTGAAGGGTTGCACAATTCATCGTATTTTAATCGTGATCACACTTTTTTTTTTTTTGCTTGCTCTATTGATTCAACACAATCGACCACGAGAATGTTGAGCTTAGCTGACGTTAGCTTACTGACCAATGTGACATATATTGCTTTTATTGACGCCAGTGCATTCAAGCACAAGCTCCCTATTAATATGTTTAAAACTGTCCTACCAATCACAGCGCACTAGGATGCTTTTCTGGTCTTTGCCTGCCAAAAACGTTGAGACTGTAGACAAAGGCACTTTCATTCGGCTACACGGGCCAAATGAAAAACAAAATCGCTAGACAAAGAAGGCTAGAGCTACGACTGCAAACTGCGGTGCCGTATTTTTTGGAGACTGTGTGTTTACATTTATATTTATAATTCAAAGTCACACTCAATTAACGTAACGACGAAGCAGTGTTTTGATTCAAAGAGTTACACATAGGAAGGAATATAGGCTTAAAATGTACGAAGTGAAAGAAAGGCGTGTTTTCTAATTTGGCTTAATAATCGTGAAGTCATTTCATTTGACAATCAGTTCAATATTGAGCAAAAACAACCGTGATTATTATTTTAGCCATTATCATGCAGCCCTAAGTAACACGCAGGGTTGTAAAAATTAATCACATATTAATCGCGATCCTGATTTTTGGCTTCATTAATTAAACATGTCTCTCATCATCATCTGCGATATTAGCGAGCTTTTCTCAAGTTAGCTAATTGCCTAATGTTAGATATTGGTTTTTATTGACTCTGGTGCATTAAAGCTTGCAATGTTTTAACTGTCTATTTGGTTGCATTTTGGTCTGTTTGGTGGCGCCTTATTTATTTGTTGAGTTATTTAGTATTCTAACTGTATTTAGCATTTATAAGATACGCTCAATTAATGTGACTAAGCAATCTCATTTTGACTCAAAGATTTACACATTTGAAGGAATATAGGCTTATAATGTAAAATGTGAAAGAAATCCGGCCAAAGAGGACGTGATCTGTAGCAATGGCTGACCTCTCCTTCGTCGTTTTCATCACTATAGGAAGTGTGTGGGCGTCGCTGAAGGGGCTTGCACTAATCAGGGGTCTCCTTATGTCACGTCGCAAGACTTCACGCTCTAATAATTCCAACACAGAGCAGCTTCGTCTTCATCCTGCACACGACCCGACATATGGATGATCCCCATCTCTACTGTGATTCATTCAATGATCACTGTTATCAGTAAAGTGGTAATACCAATAATTATTTACATTTATTCATGTGAATGGCGGACGCTTTTATCCAAAGTGGCGTACAAGTGAGGCAGAACAAGTGAGGTAGCAACGCTGATCAGTAGCCCAGTACTCTGCGATTACGCTGAGAAAGAGCCCACTTACACAACAGAACCCTCTCCCAATTTATCCATCCGCAGCAGCGCGAGTTCAATATAGCAGGGCAGGGGGAAAAATAGACCTCCTTGCAGAAGGAAAAGGGGGAGGGTGTGTGTGTGTGTGTGTGTGTGTTGGGTGTTGGGTGGATGTTGTTGGTGCAATCACCTGCTCCGCTGTGCCCCCCCCCCCCTTCCTTTCCCCCGAAACACACTCAGCCTGCTGGGAGACCCAACCCTTTTAAGCAGCTGGTTGGCTTCTTCTCGTCTCAATTTCCCTCCCCTTTCCTCCCCCTCTCGCCCGGCCTCTTCGTGCATCGCGCGTCATTTTCTTATTTAACAATCAACCCCTGAAAACACCAGGCGGGGGGGGACGGACGAAAGACGAGCCAAATATAGAAGCAGCCACAATAGCACGGTACAAACTCTTTCCAACCCAGGGCCCATAAGGGTGAAAAATCGGCAAATGCTGCAAAGTTTCTGTTCTCCCTGTTTCTTAAAAAAGCCTAATTGCGTCTCTTTGTTTGTCTGCGTTGGAGGAAGTCGATTCTCACAGACGCATCGAGACACAAAGCAACGTCCTCCCTAAAGGAACCGGCTCACACGACTCCTCCGCCGACTCCCACACTGAATTTGGTTTATTATAACAGAAAAACACTCCGGGCTCTTAGAAAATCTTGACGGTATACCTGTATGAAATAGTAATGCTTTTAAAATGATGCTATTTCAGTATAGTTTATAATCAGGGAATATAGTATTTCTATATTGTTCTGATAAACTACTGGCACTGTTATATGGCATTTGATGTCCTATAAGAAACCGAAAATCCTAATATCGTGAGACTTGGTGTATCGTGAAAACATTTTCAAGTATCACGATATGGTATTTTTGCCATATTGCCCATCCCTACATAATAACATCATCTTATTTTCAGAGCAGAAGGCACAATTTTCATTTGACTCCTTACTTTTTATTTTTATTTTTCGGTTTCAAAATTCTGCTGTTTTTGAGTTTTAACTAAAAATTACATTATTAGAGACAATTAAGTTTATCTTCAAACGTGTGGCAATTAAAAAATAAATAATCACAGACCTTGATGAAATGGTGGGTTATAATGACAGGAAAACTGAATATTCGCTCGTCTAATATGAAATACCAATTTGTCCTGGCAAGACAGAAAAATCCTACCAAAAATGTCCTATGTAAAACCATATGATGATATTGGGTTGTACCGTTATCGTACCATACATTTTTCATACAGTTCACTCATACTTCATGCTAAAATGGTCCAAGCATGGGCTGAGTACAGCGTTGAGTAGGATGCATCATGGGAAACACACACACATACTGGAGTAGCTGGCAGACCCTGTATGAACACGCTTAGTTCTAAGAAGCAAAACAAAATCTATAGCTTCTAGACTTTTGAGCCCCTACGCTTGAGGATCCAACTGGATCCAACAGATCCAAGGCCCAGGAGACTTGCCCCATGGAGACGTGGATGCTAGCCCAATAACGGAGGGACATCTAGTAAAAAAATGTGAGGCAGAGACGCGAGGTTGGCACCAGGCCGAGATCAGGGAGCCAGCGTGTGAAATCTGAAGCACAGTATTTCAGCGCTGAAGCACCATCGTTCCCTCACAAGTACAGCTCGGTGTGAAGAAAAAAAGAAAAAGAAAAACCCGGCCTGAAGTGGAATAACAAAGGGCTTTTTGGTGAGAATCGCATGTGAGTTCAAGCCTCTCTTGATTGCGCTGAAGTGCAGGTGGCGACGAGAGACAGGTGGGAGGAGGGCATCTGAAGTGTGACAAGCACTTCAGCTGCGCTTATTCAACGCAGGGATTAACAGCCCGTTTAGAACCCGTTACACGCAACGAGAGTCAAAGAGCTCCACTCAGTCCTCCCTGAACGGCCCTCGTGTGTCCACTCTTACTGTTCTAATGGGAGCCGAGACGCCTAATACTGCTCTACCTGTCCTTTCTGACTGCTGAGGGCATGAGAAGTAGGAGGGTGCCGATAATCGGTTATATATTATTGTGATATTATTATTGAGTACACTTTAAAACATAGTGAGTAGAGATGACATGACTTGGTATATATTAGGCATGCGCCGATAACTGATCAGACAATATATCGTGATTTTGAAATTGCGTAATATTATTATTATGGACATGATCTTGATTACTATTTCTATTTATCTGAGCTGACAAGCTAGCAAGGGATCGCGAGTAAACAAATGTCACATGCTCGAATGACACGCTGCCCATTGACAACAGGTAAAGGTGGTAATTTGGAGTCAATGATCTCGTCATCGCGACAAATTGTCACAATATGCTTCTATGAAAGTATTATGGGTATTCTGCAACATCTACCAACTCCACTCTTCCTCAGAGTAACAAGTAGCTGCTTGGATGTTAAAATGTTCGCTGTATTACTTTTTAAATAGTTGCGTTTTGTAATATTTTTTAAAAATCAAAATAGTTTTTTCATTTTGTGGCGCTGCTGTTTTGCTCGTGTCTCGTTTTTGTAATGTGACATGCATGTTGGGATGAGTGATACATACATACACTTCATATTATCACTCATCCCTACATGATATCATAAACTGTGAGAAACTGTAGCTGGCATCTCATTTGGAAAATTGGTCGCCAGCATTTTAGTACCTTATTTGAAGGCAAAATTGCCTTCCGACTACTTATTTCATTTAATTTGTTCATTTTTAAGGCTGTTTCAAATTTCAAGCTACTTTTGAACCTCTATTTAACTTCAAAACGTATGTCAAAATGAGGTCTGTACCTGCAAATGAAGAGAGCGACACCCTGCAGTCATGGCGTACTACGACTAACTACGAGAGCAGAAGAGGAAAAGGGCCTGACCAGCAGAGCGGCCGCACAGAGACTTAAAGAGGAAGCTGACGGGGCAATTCCTCAACAGTCACAACCCTGACGCTTCCTGAAGCTGTGAACACCAAAAGCCTAAAAGAAGGGCCTTGGACTACAGGTGAGGGGGACGAGGGGGAGCACGGGCAGACTTCCTGCCCTGACAGGAAGCAGAACTGAAAGCAGCCGTTCGGCTCGTGGTACTAAAATAGGGTGAGTAGGAAAGTGCCAATATGACAGTTTCATATCATGTTGCCTAATTATAGTTTTCTGATTTTATCACAGTATTGTGTTTTAAAATATTACTACATGATTCAGGACATGGGCTACTTTATTGATCTAACACAGATGCAAAGACAGTACATTTAAAACCATCTCAAATAAATGACCAAATTATATCCAATAAATAAATAGTCAAATGGCAATTATGTCTAATGTGTACGGATTTGTGATATGGCTAAAATATTGTACCACGATACTTTTGGAAATTTTTACAGTACACAATATCCATTATGATATTTAGGTTTGCTAACAAAGTACCAGCAAAACAGTACGGCCACCTTTTTTTTTTTTTTTTTACTACAAAGTCCTACGGTTTTCAATGATATTTCTATTTAATGTCTACAAAAAAATGTATTATTGAAAAAGAAGTTAAAATGAAACAACTGGTACAGAAACATATATTAACGTCCAATCAGCTGCCAGTTACTTGGCCAGTATTACTGAAACACTGACGATACCCACGATACTCTCAGTATTTATCGCAATACTGATATCATAACATACCTACCTCTGTGATGCTCCCAAAGTAAGGTACTATAAAAGTTCCCAATTGGAAGGCCAAACATTGTGTATCACTGGTTTACAGAATCGTGCAAAACTCACAAATGATATCGGCGTCTAATATCGCAATATATCGTCTATCTGACTATCAGCACACCGCTAGAAGTGAGACAGTGTTCCAAACACTGCTCTGGAATCAATAACGCCACAGAATTAAACAGAGAGGGGAATAGCTATTGCTGTTCTCTAATTTTGTTAAATTCGGTGGTTTCTTCATGGAGGAGGCGGAAATACCTTGTGAAGAATCCTAGCATCTGCTTGCTAACAACCCGGCACTGCAAGAAGGGACAAAAGCCTTAACATTTACAAGGAACCTGCACATTATCTTCATCACTGTGACTTCATCAGAGCTAAACTTAGAGGTCATTTGGAAGCTCAGAGCTCCTTGTAGGACATAAAAGCTGGACTGTGAGTCTGTGATTCTCATTTAATCTGCTGATGAAATAAATGGTTGTTCAGTGGTAGCACACAAGATTCTGCACTAGTCACCAGAAGGGCATGAGTTCAGATCCCATAACTGCCAGAGAGCCACTGTTGGGCCCTTGAGCAAGACGCTTAACCCTAAACTGCTACATATGTGGATTGTACTTACTCTCACGTGTAAGCTGCTTGGGAGAAAAGCATCTGTCAGGTGAGAAAATGTAAGTGGGAGTCAGGCACAGACGAATCAACACGGTGTCACGCTTGCAAATCCATAATTCACACAACTCACCTCGTATGAAAAGTTCCAATGCTTAGGGTTTGGTGTTAGTTAGCGTTTGTACCTTGAAATCAAATGAAATTCGATCACATTGCCTTCACGCGTTCGAATTTGTACGATTTTTTCATGAGATCAAGTTGGGACGAACAGAACCTAATGTTCACCAAATCACAAAACAATTGACTCTTTCTTGAAACGCTCGTTTTGGCGAATTGATTCAGTGAACGCGAAAGAATCAGAAGGTCTGGCGAAACAGCCTCTCTTTTTTTTTTTTACTGTCTTTTTTGACTATGATGATACACCTGAAAGTCAAACGCAGCATTTGACAGATTAGCTATATTGCAGTTATACGGTATGCGTCATTAGTTGTTAAACTGGATTGTGAACTGGAAATGTGGTCTTAGCTGAGCAAGCTTTCACCAGAGTTTTTTTTAGGCATAAACATAGGTTATACACAAGCTATAGAAGAATGTGGGTTACTCTAGGGGTCAAAACTGTCGCCTACAAATGTTTCTAGATGCCATTTACGAGTGATGAATCAACACGAATCAAAAAAAAAAAAAAAAAAAAAGAGACATTCATTAACTCACGCTTATTAATAAAAAGATTTGTTCAAAAGAATCTATTCACTAAAGTGAGTCGTATTGACCATCACTTATAGGAGTGTACACTGCGTAGGCTATGTGCCAAGACAGCAAAGTGATACACAGCGAAAGTGTGTCAGTCACTGCGTTTAAACATCTGTTGCGGTGCTCATAACGTGTTCACTACGGGATCCCTACTCACGCACTGGTGCTTCAATGGAAGTTCTTGTAACTTTATTTTTTTTAAAATCTATTGAAATGCGTCAATGCATTCTGCTGCATGGAATATATGGGCCACACATCTACATAGCTGAATGTATGTTACACTGAAATAATGTTTCAGAAATTTGTGGACAAACCACCATGACCATCACTTTACCCAGTGCACCACCACAGCATCAAACACACGACCCCTACTGAGTCACTTATAGTTAATTTTATTCATTATTCCATGAATCGGGACAACGGACCTGGATGTTTCAAAAGCAAAACACTCCCCCCAAACCTCACATCTTGGCCCTGAGATGCTGGACGCTGTGGCACAAAACCATTCCGCAGACGCAATGCTTTGAAAAAACCCTTGCCGTTTTGATACCCAAGGATCTGCTTATGCTTGTGCCAACCGGCAAAAACACAACGCAGCCAGAATGTTGCAGGGGTGCACCGAGGAGGGATCTGCGATGTGCGCAGTCCAGTGCTGCACGATATCTGGCCAAAAACCATTCCCATGTAAAGGTCCAGAATAAAATCCTCACCTAAGCATTAGTGCACCACGCCAGCTCCTGAGCGTACATGCATGCACCTATACGTACAATGCACGTGATGACATGAATCTATTCGGGACGCACCAATTCGACCAGGAAAACCCTGGATCGGTTTTGATATATACTTCGACGTGATCCACTGATGTTGACTGACAACCACACGGATCTTGCATGTGCTGCAACCTGTCTCAAAGCACGTCGCCATCACAGCCTCTGGTGTCTTGCACAAAAAGAACCTGGCAACAGACGCTTGCAGAGAGTCGGCTCGGTTACCGTGAGAGTATCGGATCAGTATCGGGTATCGGCTGACACCGAGAGCTCATTATCATATCGAACATGAAAAAGAAGAGAAAAGAAATGTGGGATGGGTGCACCACTAGAATCTATCCCAGGCATCGTGCCACGATAAAGACAGAGGTCAGAAAGCAAATCCTCACCTAACCTTGTGCAAGACTGCCTATTTCTGTACGCACTGGGGTTTTTTTTTTTTTTTAGTGCACGTGCATCTCTCCTATCTATACCGTCATGATGATGATGCACGGTCCATCGCGCGCGCCAGCATCCGCGAACGCAGCGTGCACAACAAGCAAACAGAAAAGGAAAGGAAGAAGGGACGCAAATGAGGCTCGGAGGCAGAGGCGTCATGCGGGAAGGGGACGGCTCGCAGCGCCTCGCAGCCTCCGCGTGCCTGCGGCATTTCTCTTTACCTCCAGCGTGCGGATCTCGTGCTGCGTGAGGTCGTTGCTGGCGGCGCACTTTGTCCGCAGGCCCTGCAGGCTGGACAGCGAGATGTCGATCATGTTCTGGAGGAGCTCGCACTGGCGCAGCGCCGCCTCGCCGCCTGCATCGCTCGGCATCGGGCACGGCGAGGTACGCACCGCGGACACCGCGGACACCGGCGCGCGCCGCACACACTGCGCTCCGAGAGGGAGCTGCGGGCGGGGGGGATGCGGGGGGGATGCGGGGGGTCGCGGCCGGTAAAGATGCTCTGAAGCGAGGGTCCAATCCGATCGGTGTAGATCCGAGGCGACTCTCCGGACCGTCCTCCCGTCCCTCTTTCCCCGGCAGCCTCTCCCGATCGGCTGCTGGGGTTTTTTTTTTTTTTTGGTTTTTTTTTTTTAACAGTCAGTCAGCTGTGAGAAACGTCGCAGGGGCGCGGTGCATGCTGGGAAATGAGGTCCCAAAGCGGACGGCTGGGGGAAACGACCGGCTGGAGTCCAGAATTAGCGTGTGTGCGCGTGCGCGTGTGTGCGTGCGTGTGTGTGTGTGTGTGTGCACGTGTGTGCGTGTGTGTGCGCGTGCGTTTGTGCGTGTGTGTGTGTGTGTGCACGTGTGTGTGTGTGTGTGTGTGTGTGTGTGTGCACGTGTGTGCGTGTGTGCACGTGTGTGCGTGTGTGTGCGCGTGCGTTTTGCAGAATAGGGACATTTAGGTGAAATGGAAAAGTGACATGTTTGCAGAATCAGTTGTGTCTTTGGTGAAAATGTTATTTTGTGATGCCTCCCTCTGCTGGTTTGCTCATGGCTTCAAGTCAAGGCATTAATGACATTTGCATTGCTGTGGCTTAGAAAAGGGTGATGAGGTTAAGTGGTAGGGTTACACACACACACACACACACACACACACTCACACACACACACTCACACATACTCACACATACTCACACACACTCACACACACTCACACACACACACACTCACTCACACACACACACACATACACACACACACACACACACTCACACATACTCACACACACTCACACACACTCACACACACACACACTCACTCACACACACACACACACACACATACACACACACACACATACTCTCACACACACACACACTCACACACACTCACACACTCACACACACACACACTCACACACACACATACTCTCACACACACACACACATACTCTCACACTCACACTCACACATACTCACACACACACACACACACATACTCTCACACACACATACACACACACACTCACACACACACACACACCCCCCACACACAGAGCAAATCCCCTCAAAACACCACCTGACGGCGCAGTTGTTGGGCATTCAT
>JAOUQW010000009.1:12719162-12729238 GCA_028565825.1 Olivaichthys viedmensis
TCGTGTATTTGCACTTTATGTAGTCCTGTATAGCGTGCTGCTGTATCGTTGCGTGTTGCACCATGATCCTGTAGAAACGACATTTCATTTAAATGTATACGAGGTATATGGAGGAATGACAATAAAAATCTATTTGAACTTGAACTTGAACTTAGTTGCAAACATTTTGAGAACCTCTGCTCTAACTGAAGGTAGAAAAGACATCCCATTGAGGATACCTTTGAAGGAGCCTTTGGTGTTCTGTAACCACACACCAAAAATTCCATGCCCCTGCCAGTTCAGAAGCTAATGCTTCTAGCCTTATAATGAGAAATACGCCTGCATTGACCCTGATAATAGGGTTGATTATGATTTGTGGGTGAAGATAGTGATGGTAGTGTCGGAGTTATGATGCGCACAGTTTGTGTGTGTGAAAGAGAGGAACATATTTAGCAAGCAAGTGAGCGCGTATTTAAAGATATCGAGATGAGTTGGTGTTTGTGTGTTGGTTGTCCAGAAAGGTTGTATTTGTTTGATTCATTTGTTAAACGGTTTTGGCCCTCTGATGCCTCCCATTACATTTAATCTGACACTGAGACTGTTTACACCACACAGGGTGTGGCTTCATAGACTCATGTTGCTTGCACCAAATTCATATCCATTCATTAGCATGATGCAAAAAGAACCTGAGTTCATCTGACTAGTTTTTATGCTCCTATGCACACTGGAGATTCTTGTTCTTTGCTGACAATATCAGCATCCGACATGGTCTTCAGCTGTTCCATTTGAGACAAAGTCTGATAAGTGGTGATGCCATACTGAACACGAATGTCCGTAGCTTTTGGCTTTTTGACAGCCCTTTGGGAGGAGCTAGTGCCACCTATCATGCCACATTCAAAGTCAATAAGGTCACTCGCCAAGTTCTCCAAGAATCTTGGAGAACTTGCCACAGTTCTTCTGTAGACTTTGGCTCTCACTTGCTTCTGTCTCTGCAGGTAAAATCCCAGAACAGCCTCCATTATGTTTTCATCTAAAAAAGTGCTCTAGTACTGAATAGCTTACTTTCTTTAATGACTTACAAACATTTCTCTGTAACATTGAATTTTTGGGATTGTTTGGAAATCTCTTTTCTAATGACACACTAATGCAGAAGACATCAAATAAACATCTAAGACAAAATTTATATATATATTTTTTAATCAGCTCACTTCCTGGAAAATAATCAGAACAATGACATAACAAAATCATTTGGCACTATCGTGAAAAAGACAGAGATGTTGACTTGCTTTTCAAAAAGTCATTTAATTGAATTGAATTGAATGGAAATAAAATTTCCATTCAATTACCCATTCAATTCCTTTTACCCATTCCAACGCTCAAAATTGAACCCTGCCTGACTTATACCACACAACACAGTCATGTGGTGTATGACTTGTTGGAATGTACACTTTGTGTGAAGATGGGGGGCTGTACCTCATAAACTGGCAACTCATATAAGTGAATGGAAATTGCATATAAAAAAAATAAATAATACAATGTTGAGAACCACTGATGAGATTTTTTTTTTTTTAATCTATCGTGATTATCTGATTAAAAATGCATAAAGGTGCACTTGCTGCTTTCTTCACTGATAAAGAGTGTTTCATCTATGCATACACTAACTTGATGTCAATAAGTTTGCACTGGTCCAGTGGCCTGTCTGTCCTGGAGAGGCTTAAAGGTACAGTTTGACAAAAAAAAATCAAATATACACAAATTTTCCACTTATCCCAAATGTAGTCAATCAGTCAAAAGACATGTTTGGTGTCCAACTTTTTATTCTTTAGTTTAACACTGGAAACACGAGGCTAATGTAGCTGACATGTAATGGAAGTCTATCTCACCCAAAATCTTTATAATAAATATCAGCTTTAAACCACACCCGGTTGTTCAGTGATGTCACACAGACGTGCTGACGTGGTTTAGGACACAGTGGGACTTGCTGTCATCTATAAACTTGAACACAAGTTCACAGTGTAGCTGATGCTGTAACGTTATGGAGGCGGTCATCTTGGATCACCGGAATTACTTTTTGCCTCAGTGCAAATTGGCATTACTCCACCCTCTTGGCCTCGCCTCTTAAAGCTTGAAGGCGGAATTGAATGCTTGAAGTTATGCGGATTGTCACGTGCGCACAGCCTCGAGCGTGGCGGTTCCCACGGCAATGAGTGCCACGCGCTCACTGCTGACATTGTCTGTTTCCTGTCACGTGTCGTAAGTGTTTCCACCTGTTCCCTGTTTGTTTCCTCATTAGTCATTGTATAAAATAGCCCTCGTGTGCCTGTCTAGTTTATCCTTGATTGTCTATGTTTCCTGTTGGGTTACTTCCGTGTTGGTTTGCTTGTTTAAAAATAAATGATTAATGTTGATAGGCTCGCGCTTGTGTCCTGTCTCCGCCGCTAAACGCGACACGGATGATAATATAGTTGCAGTTGCAGTCTTCCTGCTATTATATACAACCATTGATTTAGAAATGAGATCATGTAGTTAATAAATGTTGTTCATGCATCTATTTACAGAAAAGATTCTGGGTGAGACAGACTTCCATTACTTGTTCGCTACTTGGTATAGCTCCAGTGCAAAACTAAAGACACCAAACATGTCTTGGTTGATCAGCTACATTTGTGGTAACGGGACATTTGTGTAAATTAGATTTTTCATCATACTGTTTCTTTAAGGAATTTGTCAGTCACACTTCTGATGGGAAGACAGGAAGCAGACACAATGAGAGGAATTGCTGGAATGCAGACTTGAAAGGATGTACTGGATTTAGACATGCTGTAATTTGTGCAACCAAGAGATAAAAGAAGCTGCATGTGAACAAACCCCAAAATAATTAGAAACGGCTTGGATTTAGAGGACCCGGACATAACGTTATAACTGTGTAAAAGTCTTAGGCCTTAGGCACATGTAAAGAAATAAAACCGAAAATGCTTTTAAAAATAATGAAATTAAAAGTTCCTGAATATAAAAAAATACTATAAAGGGCAGTAAACAGTAAAAAAAAAAACTACAACAAATCAATTTTTAGTGTGAGCAGCCTTTGCCTTTAAAATTGTATCAATTCTCTGAGGCACACTGCCGTGCAGTTTTGTAAGGAAATCGGCTGGTAGGTTTTTCCAAGAATCTTGGAGAACTTGCCACGGTTCTTCTGCAGAACTTTGGCTCTCACTTGCTTCTGTATCTGCAGGTGAAATCCCAGAACAGCCTTGATTATGTTTTTAACTAAAAAGTGCTCTGTTACTTAATATGTCCCTTTCTTTAATGACTTACAAACACGTCTCTGTACCATTTTTTGGAAATTTGGAAATTCAAAATCGTTCTAATGACACACTAATGCAGAAAACATAAAATGAACATCTAAGACAACATTTATATAACTCATTTAGGATGACTAAGACTTTTGCTCAGTACTGTATCTGCTCATTTCCTGGAAAATAGTCATAACAATGACATAACAAAATCATTTGGCATTACAGTGAAAAAGACAGAGATGTTGACTTGCTTTTGAAAAAGTCATTTAATTGAATTGAATTGAATTTAGATAAGAAAGAACAGTATGGATCAAAGTAAATGATCTGTACAAAGAGGCAGCATCCTGCACAGTAAGTCCAATGAAATGACGAATGACAGAACGACAATCTTTACTGGAAAGCTTTCACCCTTATAGTGTGCAATAACACATTTATGGTTCACTGATGACTCATAACCAGAGGTGAAGGTCTGATTGAGGAGCTTCAGTAGGAGTGTAGAGCTAAAACAAGCAGAGCTGAAGATACTGCAGTTAAAGAAGAAGGGGCAGCATTGATATACATGATAAAAGGTTTTTATATAGGAAGCCGCACAGGTCATGTAAATGCTCCTGAGTTTAGACAGATCAAACGCGGCCAAAAAATGGTGAATGTGAAGTAGTTTGTGCTTGTGTGTGGAGTCCTGAGTGTCACCGAGCAGCATGTCGGCTCCCTCTGAACATCTCCAACTCCACCTTGGCATGATATTCAACCTGAAATTAGCTCTATGTCAGCCCTGGGATAAAAGAACAAACCAATGATAATATGATAATGATAATAACCAACAAAATAATGATAATAACGTCTAATAAGTCTGACGATAAGTGTGATGATTTCATGTTTCGTGTGAACTCAAAGTGCTCAAAGTCCTAAGTAGATAAACGTTTTTGTTTTGTTTTCCAGCTCGCCGATGTGAACCTAAGCTCTCTCCAGATGAGGGCGCACTTTTAGAGCGCAGCTCCCATGCCCCGTGCAGACTTGCCGCAGGCCGATCCAGATGGCAAGGGGGGATTGGGGCTCGTCCCACCACCACCACGGAGAACAGCAGGGGCGTAGCACGAGAAAAAGTCTGCAACAGATAGACACACACTGGATTTAGCACCTAAACCGTTCTGTTCTGTTCACTACTTAGCAGTGGATGTACCACTGACTCAGTCCATCTCTGTTTTATATTAGAATTATTATTGCATAAGGTATTTAAAAAATATATATATAAAAACCCAATATATCTTTATATCGATTATTAGCAATAAAAACAATATTTATGGAAATAGACACTCAAAGGCCCGTCCCATACTTGGGGATCCTCTTAATGGCAGGTAGGAGTGTAAATAAGAATGCAAATAAATATATATTTTTTATTGTGGCAGATTTACAATCACCAGCGATTTTTAACACCTATTGTACCTCCTTACACTCAGTGCAAAAAGGCCTAAATGTAATTTCTGTAATATAAAATTATTTCAATTACATTTTTCATGCTTTCATTAGAGAAGGTGAGTCAAGAACATAAAGTTTGGGAAAAAATAAAACTATACATTTTTTTTGACCCAAGCAGAGCATATGGATTAACAACACTTTAACTCCTAGACTTAAAAAAATGAGCCAATGTCTTTTAACATTACTCTATTACTAATGTGAATAATGACATCAGACATGAGCAGAAAACATTTTGCCACCTTCCTCAGGCAAGGTGCTAACTGGATGCGCTTTAAGCGCACTAGAGCGGGGGGATCTCATTTCCTACATTTTTTACATCTTGAGTAAAAGTGTAAACACTTTCACCAAACATGGCTTAAGTTTTCTAAATGGTTAAGAATTGTGAATGCCTTCTGTTTTCTCCAGCTCTGCCTTGGCCATGCCCCCTGTATACTGATTGCACCTGTGTCTAGTTTTTTCACATCTGTCTTTAATCTCGCTATGTCTTGCTAGTCAGTGTATATAGAAATACTGCAGTTCTGTACCTTCCTAGTCTAGTTGTAGTCTTCTGACGTCTGCCTGCCTGTCTGAATTACGAGAATGGATTTGCCTTCGTTAAATGTGTCTGCCAGTGTTCTGACCCCTGCCATGGACAACAAAAAACGATAGTGTGGGCTACGTCCAATCATGTCTGACTCCAATATGATATAGAAATACACAAGCCAGTTATGGACTTTTTAAAATGTGTGTGTCCTTTATTTGGCACGCTCACCATGACACCACTTCCTTGTTTGACTCGTCCTTTTCCTGAGCACCGGGTCTCCTGAGCTTGCCATCGTCTTCTGCACACACATTAAACAGCATTAGGAGCAATGGACAATAGAGCAACGACCATTTCATTTCTTAGTTGGAATGCAGGGAAGTGAGTGCTTGCCTGCTGGAAGTCCCTCTACATCCTCCAGAAGGTTGGCAGTGGAGGCTGCAGTGGCGAGTCTGACACCAGGGTTATGTAGTTTACAATGCATAGTGAATGTACAGTGAGAAGCTATGGAAAGTTGTTTAGTTGTTTGCACTACTGTCTATCCCTGACTACCTTCTTTTTCAATTGCGCCATTTCTTTGACTACATTCTTTTTGAGTTATGTGATTTTTTGAGTTGTGTGCACTACTGTCTATCCTTGATAACCTTTTTGAGTTGTGTGCACTACTATCTATCCTTGATTACCTTTTTTGAATTGTGTGGACAACTGTCTATCCCTGATTACCTTTTTTGAGTTGTGTGCACTACTGTCTATCCTTGATTACCTTTTTTGAGTTGTGTGCACCACTGTCTATCCTTGACTACCTTCTGTCTATTCTTTACTACCTTCTTTTCGGGTTGTGTGCACTACCATCTATTTTTGACTACCTTCTTTTTAAATTGTGTGCATTTTTGGAGTTGTGTGCACTACCATCTATTCTTGACTACCTTCTTTTTGAGTTGTATGCACTACTGTGTATACTTGACTTTCTTTGAGTTGTGTGTACTTTTGTTTCTCCTTGACTACCTTCTTCTTTAGTTGTGTGCACTTTTCAAGTTGTGTTCACTATCATTGACCTCCTTTGTTTTGAGTTGTGGGCACGACCTTGTATCCTAAACATCCTTATTCACTGAGCGTTTCTATCCATGACGATGCCTTTTTCCAGTGCAAAATTCATAATATCAAGGGATTCAGAATTAACACTTAATATCGTAAACTGGCTACTATCTCAGCAGCTAAAGGAGAATGGACAGATTTGACAAGAACTAGTTCTTCATTGGGCCGTTCATTAGATGTTTTAGGAGGATACGAATGATGCTTGAGGAGAGCCTTCTTTTTGGTCTTTCTCCGTCGGGTTTTTTCAGAAAAAGATTTAGCAATTTCAAAAAGCTTCTTCCTTGTAGCTGCAAAGTGTGAAGGCAAGAACACATATGCATTATTGGCTAGAAGTAGCCAATAGGCTAGCAATTAGGTTAAAAAAAAATGTAACCACTACATCACTTTCATTTTCCTTTTCCTATTTTGCACAATTTATTAATTTATTCTTTTTAATAGCCTACATTTTTTAAAGCACAATGAAACATACAAGGAAATGAAGAAAGATATATCAAATCTCATTAGAACCAGCTTAAAAATATGTGCAGAGGAGATGCTCCTGGGCTTTTGTGTCTCCATAAGGTGCTGATGTCATGCCTTACTGCACTGTGTATTAGCTAGCCTTTATCTCCTCTCTTACCAAATTCAGAACTGATGCAGCCTGACTGTAGCGCGGCTACGCTTTGAGCCCTGAAGAGAGAGAGGGAGACGGGGTCCGATAGGTCCGTCTGTGGATTTTAATCTCGCTCTTTGATTACATTCGGCCCAGCGTCGCTGTGATTTGCAAGTCAATACAGCGAGACAAATTGGGAGACTGTGAGCAGACAAAGGGGGAGCCAGGTGTCTGGGTGTAATAGCCATCATTATCTAGTTATGGGAGCAGTGGTGGGATTACAGTAGAGCTCTTGCGTGCAGTCTCTAAGGATTTATGTGAAATAAGCATGTAAAATAAAGTTCTTTGTGGCCAGTTTTACAAAACCAGTATAATTACGGCCAGCTAGGAATTACAGACGTGCATAATTTTTTTGTACAATATTAAGATAAGCACATTAAGCTAATCTAACCCTATTTCTTGTAATTATTTAATTTTGTACAATCATACTGATTTCAATTTGCTCCTCTAGAAGTACATACAGTCGAGTACAAAAGTTCACTCCCTTAGGACAAAATTAGAAAGACAAAAGTTTAACTTAAGGCTAAAAGACTAACAAAATAACGAAATATCAGTTCAGAAATTTGCATTTCCCCTTTTGAATGTGATATAAACATTCTATAATACTTTGTACACTCATCCTTTGCCTTTATAACTCCCTCTAATTTATTTTGTGTCCGTTGAACATGCTTTGGGATTCTCGCAGTTGTGATATTCGCCCCTCATTCTTCTTAATATATCTGTTCTAACTCTTCTAGATGTCATAACCTGCCTTCTTCAAATCAGGTCTGGAGACTGAGAGGGTCGTGGCAAAACTTCTTTTCAAACTATCTTTATATTTAGGATTGTTGTCTTGTTGCAGGATAGACCTACACGCTTCATTTTTAACTTTTTACTGCAAAATAGAGGTTCATTTTCCTTTTTTTTCTATTCAAAAACCACGGGAAATGCAAACTGCTCTCGACTGTATGCGACCTGCTCCAGCATTTTGAGTCACTTTGACCCAGAATCCCATTTTGAGTTCTGGCGACACCAATATTATCTTTGTACTCCAAATATTTGACTCGATACGCTTGTTTTCCTGAGGTAAAATATTGCGAGGAAAACTGATGTCAGTGACGTCTCCGTCCCACGGGTGAAACACTGTTACTGATTGGGCGATTTTGATAGAGACGATAGCTTACAGCTAATTATACTGGATCTTTCAGCACACACAGCTGTTCATTCATGCTTTTTGGTACATCTTGCAATAAAAGAAGAAGCACATGATGGGAAAAAGAGGGACATAATGAGCAGTTCCACAGCCATAATCCCCTGCTTCAGAGCTTACAATCAATATTGATTGTTTGAATTCCACAATAATATTGACACAGTATGAAAGACTTTCTTGGATCAGAAACCAATGAAACCCCAAAACAACCCAGAATTGACCTAATTGAGTTTTTCGACCTAAAATCTGGTTCCAACACAATTGAGCCATTAAGGCTTCTGACTCAAAAACGACAGCACGCGACTCTTTCCCCCTATTTTTTATAACAATACACAATATAAATGAGGGAAATGAATCTCAGGGAAGTTAAACTCACCTCTTTATACTGTATTATGGCTGAAAACATATTCGCTCATGAGCGTGTGTGTTTCGTATGCGTGTTTTGTGTGAGTGTGTGTGTGTGTGTGTGTGTATGTGTGAGCGTATGCGACTCCTTACATTTGCCCATGTGCTTGAGTTTGTCACGGAACAAGGCATCGTCTGAGACGGAGGTGCAGGCCTCCTCGGAGCCTGAGGAATTGTGATCTCCTGCAGAGGTGGCATGAAAAGAAAGAATTACACACACACACACACACACACACTGAACAATCCACACAATGAATCAGATTTTAAAGGAATACTTTAGCATTTCTCAACCTAATCTCTATCTATAGCATCTGTAGTGTGGGTGTGATTACCATGGACAAGAATTTCAACGTTTCTCTGTACTACAAAAAAGGAACAGAAAACCTGTTTACTCCAAACTCAGTTACAATGGAAGTCTAAGGGCAGTTGTTGGGGCATCAATAAACGTTTAAAATAGACGACTATATAACGCAAGTTCAAAACCTCAACTATTGTACACTAACAATAAAGGTTTCAGAATGAAACAGATATTGTCACGCGCACGGCTGTGAGCCTAGGAAATGGCAGCCACGTGCGCGACCACGCGCATTTGTTTATATTCCCTCGTCCTTGTCTCGTGATGTAATTGTCCCCACCTGCATGTTGTTTGTTAGCAATCACTAAGTGTTTAAATACCCGCTTGTTTCCGCCCTGTGTTGTCTTTGAATGTTTGTGTTAGCACGCCTGTCACAGCGCACTAAAATTCTATTTGTTTCTCCCTGTTCCGGATTAAATAAAGCGATGATGTTTAATGTTCTGAGCGGCTCCGCGATTGTGTCCGCACTCCCGCACCTGCACTTCGTGACAGATATGAGAGAAAGTCTTACCAAAGTCTTACAAACTCTGTTCTTATAGAGTTTTATCCAACTTTCCAACACTGGAGTAATACAATTAAAAAAAAGACCCTTTCCCTAACGTTTTGTGGTATTCATGCATGATCAGGCGGAAAATTCCCTACATTGGTGACGCATAACCACAAATCTCTTAAAAGATGAATTATACAGATTTAGAGCCTAATTTACAAACACCTTTGACTAAGGAATGAAAGTGTTCTACAATAATAGAGCTATCAACAACTGCCCTTATACCTTGATTAAACATGCTTTCTGTTTTTTTTTTCTCAGTACAGGGAAACGTGTCGAAATTCTTGTACGTGGTAATTGCAGATTTAATACATTTAATAGAGATTAAATTGAAGAAAAAAAACCCCGTTTAAACCTTTAAACACCCTCCATGTATGTATGGATTAGGGGTGGAACGATATGAAAAATTCACTTTATGATAACCATACAACGCAACATCACGGTTTTCGGTATATTGTGGTACACTCTCAGAAAAAAAGGTACTAAATTGTACCTTTTCTTGTCACTGGGGTGGTACCCTCAAGGGTACATCTTTTGTACCTTTAGTATGTATCTTTTACCTGGG
>JAOUQW010000009.1:12729338-12747516 GCA_028565825.1 Olivaichthys viedmensis
GGTCGATCAGTTAACGGCATGGCCTTCGTTGGCTCAGGTCGATCAGTTAACGGCATGGCCTTCGTTGGCTCAGGTCGATCAGTTAACGGCATGGCCTTCGTTGGCTCAGGTCGCTCAATTAGCGTAACACACCCTTTGTTACCCTGGATTGCTTGGTTAACGTCATAGCCGTTGTTGACTCAGCTCATTCAATTAGCACCATAGCCTATTTTGAATTAACATTTTCTTGAAGTAATAAAACTTTAAAAACTTAAAATATCTGAATTAAATAATCAGAGAAAACTGAAAATGAGAAAGAATAAAACAAAATTTAGTGGAAAAAAAATACAAATTTGATTGAGACCTATAAATTTGTGTACATCACCAATATCACTCCATACACAATAATTTAGCACTCATTCAGCAAAAATCTGGCTGCTAATCAGCATAAACCTGGCTGTTATGCTAAAATAGTCCTGTTTTATGTCTTCTGCTTCTCTAGATTTACCAAAGCAATAAATAGCGCAGGTTTATACTAAAAATAAAGTTTCATCAGCCAAGGAAATTAGATGTAGTGCAATTTTGATTATAATATTAAGGTTTTGTATGTAAAATAATCTAACCTCTTTACAGTGCATTGAGACTTAAAACGTATGTACTCTTGAGCATATGTTTGTGTGTGTGTGTGTGTGTGTGTGTTCTGCTGTCCACCTCTCTCCAGGGCGATGAGGAAGTCGCGGTTGCGCTGCAGCTCCCTCATGAACTCCTCGTTCTGCAGGAAGAGGGCGATGCGCTCGTCCTCCAGGTACTGCTTCAGCTTCCTGTCCTGCTCTGAGGCCGAGCACTGCGTCAGAGAGGACAGCGAGGACGAGGACGAGGACGAAGGCTGGGACAGATTGCTCTGAGAACGCTGGGGATAAATCAGCAATGACACCCGCCTTCAGGATCAATACATCATTTTATAAGGAGACCACATCAGAGAAATGAGAAGCATATAGTGCATCATGTGGGATTTATACACTGTAGTATGGCTTAGGTTCTATTTGGGTCAAAATGACCTGTTTTAAATTTTTTCCTGTGTTGACCTACAGTCAAAATTCTTTTTAAGCTAAAGCCATACCATGTTGCATTCAGCAGCGCCCACTTCGATTTTTAGCTATTTTGTATAATATGCAAAACCTACATTTTTTAATTTCTCTTAGGCCGTTTATCTGAATCACACCAAATTTGGCAGATATCCTCTAGACACCCTGAAGGCAAAATATTATTAAAATAATTTTGATAGGCTAAACCACTTGGATGCTACGGACCAATGAAGTGTCAGGGCGTCGCCCATATGGAATAAAATAAAGAATATCTTGTTATCGCAATGTCTGATTTTCACGAAAGATATAGGAAGAATACTTAAAGTTAAAACTTTATGTGCTTGGCTTGTTTCTCTAATGAATTTTACTAATAAAGGTTACAGATATTACATTCAGATAATTTTGTCCATTGCTTATTTACACTCCAACGTGAACACACACACCGTCCATCAAGAGAATCGCCAAGGTTTTAGGTGTCTATTTCCATAAATAGTGCTAATAATTAGGATGAAGATAAATATATTAGGTTTTTTAAAATACATTTTACAACTGTATTGCTTGAGATAGCTTTGGAAAAATCCCAATATTCCTGGCTATGTAGAACACCGAACATGAGGGTTACTATGAAGCAGAATGTCAACTCATTGCACAAGCATTGCTTCAATATTCCAATAATCAATCTGCTGAATTGAGGATATTCGGATATTCGGCATGTTATCGGAAACTGAAATGGCAGCAGGTTCCTGCATGTGAGCGATTAGAAATGTTCACGATACATTATTTGTGCACACATAAATCTACCTGCAGACTGTCCAGCTGCTGGGGCAGGATTCGCAGGAAGTCATCGGGGAGGTTGCCTAGTAACGGCGGGTTCCAGTTCCTGTAGCCGCCGACCTGCCGATGCCCGGGAGGGGGTTGGGCATCAAAACTGGCATGGATGTGGGCACATAAGGATCAAGGTCACTCCTCAGGCACAGTGATCCATCAGTTACGATAAACTAATGATTTTTTCCCAGGCTCATTTGTTTGGGAACGCTGGGTTTTGGGGTAATTTAAGAGGGCCCGATTTTGTGTGGAGAATTAATGGCATCTTGGATCAGTGACACACATGCAAATTGAGGAGTTGCAGTGGCATGAGATGGGCACCAGGTGGAGAAATGAGAATGAGAATACAACTGATTACAAGATTGAGTTCAACATACGAGTCCCATTTTAGGAACTGAGATGAAATCTGTGTTAAATGCACTTTTATACATGAATTAAACTTAGCCTCAGATGTCATCATATCAACCACAAATATCTACAGGGAAGCAGAATAAGGTCACGGTGACCATTCATCCTTCCTCCATCTCTTGCCTTGGAGGAGGGAATGGCGGCACGTCAGCTGGGTACTTCCTGTCATAGATGTGCATCTCGTAGGAGGGTGGAGAGTAAACAGGTGGGGGTTCTTCATCCGAGCTGTCTGGCTCTAACGTCCTTTCCAGGATCTACAAAAGGAGAACACAGGCACCCACACACAAACACACACAGGCACAAATGTATAAATTGCTAAAGTTAGGGGTGGGTGATATGACGGTATAATATTGATATTTTGATAAATTACATAGCAATAAATTTTTTTGAGATATCGCAGGTATCAAAAATACATTAACACTGACCAATACTATTATTATTAACAGCTGATTGGACATTAAAATAGGCTATTTTTTATTTACACAATGTTCCATTTTCCTTCCTTTTCCGTGTTAAATACTTTTATTTAATGTCTACTAAAATAAGTTAACATTGAATTCCTATTCTTTTCAAAGTTTTTCTTTCTTTAAATAAATAAATAAACGTGGCACTATGTCTTACAAAAAAAAAAAAACTTTCCAGACTTTCACTTGTGTTTTCACGTGTTTATAGAATTTAATGTGAATATGTGAAAACGTGCAAAAAAACCTACACGTTTTTTCTTTCTTTAAGGGACTGTTTTGCTGGCTCTGTGTTAGCAAACCCAAATACCGTGATGTATATTGTGTGTCCTGAAAATGTCTTCAAGTATCGTGATATGATATGTTTGGCATATCGTCCATCCCTAGTTGAAGTTATTGGAACAAGTTCCAGATTATGTCAAGCTCTTGGCATAACAGCAGATTCATAACAGAATCCAAAAATCTGTCAAATGATCAAGCGTGGAAAAACTATGACAGACTCATATATCACATTCTCTATAAATACATACAGACGGGTAACAAATTAATGAGTGGAAAGTGCAGGTGCTTCCAGACAGATGTACTGCATAATACAATTAAGCAATTAACATCCTATAAAAATGCTGAACAGGCCCAGTTGACCACGATTTTGGATCAAGATGGCAAGAGGAAAAGATCTAAGTGACTTTGAAAGAGGGTTCATTATTGGGGCACAGATGGCAGGAGCTTCAGTCACAAAGGCTGCTCAACTGGCTCGTGTTTCAATGGGAACAGTGACTAAAGTGACATCTGCATTTAGATCTATGGGAAAGACATCAGTAAATAAATAGGGTTGTAAATTGTGGTTGAAAGCGCACATTCAATAACCGTGATGCTCGTACATTAGTGTGATATAAAAGAAAAAACAGAAGAGTAAGTGTAATGAGAATGTCAATGCAGGACGTGATCAGACTGTCTGCAGGAACAGTCCGTTCTCAACTACATAGAGAGGGATATTATAGTAGCGTTGCAGTGCATAAACCCCTCATTACAAAGACAAATGAACATTTGAGAGTTTGCTGGTGCAGAAACCATAGGCACTGATCTACAGAGATGTTGAAAAAAGTGATATGGTCAGATGAGTCATCCTTCACCATATTCTCGACAATATGTAGCGTACACCAAGAGAATCAATGAAAATCAATATAAAGTTATTCTGACTGATCACCTTTATCCTATGATGAAACATTTCTATCCTGATGGAAGTGGTCTCTTCTAGGATGACAATGCCCCCATCCATAGGGCACGAGGTGTCACTGAATCCTTTGATGAGTATAAAATTTATGTAAATCATATGCTCTGGCCTTCGCAGTCACCAGATTCTCAACCCAACTGAACACCTATGGAAGATTTTGGAGCGACGTGTTAGACAGCGGCTCTCCACCACCATCATCAAAACACCAACTGAGGGAATATCTTTTGGAAGAACAGTGCTCCATCAGTTCCTCCAGAACAGTTCCAGAGACTTGTAGAATCTACGCCAAGGAGCATTTAAGCTGTTCTGGAGGCTCGTGGTGGCCCGACATCCTTACTAAGACAGTTTATGTTGTTTTTTCCCTTAATTTGTCACCGTCTGTACGTGGCTCATTCAAAAGGACTTCAGTGCTCTGAGAGCATCTTTTCTCTTTTTGGCTTTGCTCTGGTTTTGGTAAAGACAATTGGACACACAGCACCTAGCAGTGTTTCTGCTCTGCATCTTCAGTACACAGCTGTGTAGTCTCTGCCCTGGATAGCTAACAGTCCTGATGACACTAGCCTGCCTCTGCCTAGCATGCACTATTTAGCTGTGGGGCAGGAGTGTGTATCATGCCAGAGAGCTGCTTGACCTAGTTTGCTCGTCAAGGTCCTGGAGAGCACGCACAGAGCTTTGAAGGCTCAAGAAAAGATCCATGCCCTTCTTAACCACTGTGATCTCTTCAAACATCAACTGGAGCACTCAAGCCCTTTGGAGCAACTCTGACAAAATATCGAGCTGCACTTCAAACGCTTGTGAACCCCAGTGACCTGCCTGGTTTGACGAGCTCGAATGCTATTCGTCGCACAATAGGCAATGAAATCCATGGAAGATTATGCAGGGGTGAGAAGTTCTATATTAAAAAAGGAATTATATTATCTATTCTTCCCAACATACAAACTTGCACTTAGAGCAACAGGAAGTTGTAGATGCTGCTCGTAAAGTGTTTCGACTGTGTGTAATGATTCAGGAGAGGCCTCAGTACCGGGATTTACTTTGGGATCTAAATAACCTAAATAATAGCATGGTACAGTGAGTGCAAAAGTTTGCATCTCCCTTGGTTTCTGGGTGAAAAAATAAAACATGTACCTCTGTTTGACAGTTTATCTACAAAACAGAATTCCATGTTTATTTAATGGTAGTTACTTATTAAAAACCTGTTACAACATACAGCCTAATTATTACAGCAATTGACTCTTTGGTCAGCAGTTATCTTTATTAGCAATCTGAAAAGTTTGCACCCCCGTTGACATGCTCTAGTTTTTTTAATTATTTTTTATTATGTGCCTTGTTAAGGTGTCTAATGACTTAATACATGTTTATTTTAAGTCTTATTGAACTCTCAAGCAGTTTTTGGGAATCAGGAAAACAGCTTTCAGAAGACCTAAACCTTAACTTGCCTTAAATGTCTTCTTGGTTTCATTGTTTCGAAGTATGGGTGTGCAAACTTTTGCACTCAACTAAATCATCTCTATAGCTAATAAACTACTGTCCTACACAAGGAAGCATGTTTTCATGGGACTCATCGTCCTTGTCTTCTTACCTCTGGGGGGATGCTGTCCTCCGAGTCGGAGCTATCGTCTGTGCCTTGTCCGTTCAAACTCATCTGCAGGAGCTGGTCGATGGTGGAGTCCACAGCACCATTGTTGGCCCTCAGCACACACTCGATCACCTCGTGGTCCATGCTCGGGAACATGGTCTTGAAGTCGTCCATGGCCTGGTTGAACTCCAACCGCCGCACCTGATGCACATACAAATCAAGGTCAGGCACAGAGTTGTCACTGTTACTTCAAACTCTTTTGTGAAAACCTTCTTTGTGAGCAATTGTCCCTTGGGTTCATTTGGGGAGGCGCTGATATTGTGTGGACAATTAATTATATCTTTTGAGTAGAAACAGCAGAAACATTGCAAACGAGTATGAGAACACGACTGATAAGCACCTGTCGAGAAGGCTTGCTGTTATTAAGTTCGGATCCTCCATTGCCGTTACCCCTCGAGCCATGGCTGCCGTTGCTGCTGGCGCTGCGGCGAAACAGGCTGGTCATCATCCACGGAGCCGGCAGATGCAAAATGGTGTCTTCTGGACCTCAGCCAAGCTCCACCCGCTCTCCCAGTGACCACACCCCTCTAGCACTGCTCTCACCCGTGACCTCGCCTCGGTTATCCTGTCATGGCGCTTGCAGAGCCAGAGAGTATGGCACGAGAAGACAACATTGACCGAGTTGGTGTCTGCTGCTCCTTTTTGAAACCCAGCAGCATCCAAACACTGTTCTAATGTATTAGGGTTAGTGATGACCTTCTAAGACTTGAGTCAGGAGTCTAAAACTGATCCACTGTGTCCGGTTCGGGCATCTCCTGAGGATCTGCAACACAACAGTGCATTAGGATAAATATGATTAAAAGTAGTCCATACTACAGAAATAACCTTTACTTCAACACAAACAACACAAACATTTCAAGCTCTTCTTTTACACGAGACATTTAAAAAACACAGTCAAAGATTTGCTGACTTTAACACATTTACATTCATTTGGCGGACACTTTTATCCAAAGTGGCTTACAAGTTAGGCAGAACACATTCCAAGCGACATGCTGTTAAAAGATCTGATAGTAATATAGGTAATACACATTTTTTCCACCAACTGACCAGCGCTGTCAGCACAAAAGGTACTGACTGTACAGGTACAATTTTGTTCCCCAAGGTACAAACAGTGTAAATGTACCCATAAAGGTACAACAATTATGTACCTTAAATGAGGTTTAAAGGTACATGACATTCACACAAAAGATGTACCCTTGAGGGTAGCATGCCAGTGACGAGGTTTAGTCCTTTTTTCCTGAGAGTGAGAAACAGGTCCAAGATAGTGGTAGGTAGTTCATAACAGACTTATGACCTATAACTGCTCTGCGACCAGCTAGCGACCTTTCCCATGTGTCATTCTCAAAAGAAGGAAAGCGTGTTCTAAGCATGTTCTCTTGGCCTAAATTTATACGGAAGGTGTCATGCCAGATGTTTTGTCATCCACCAATGGCAGACAGCGTCATAATACGCATACAGCCAATAGGAAGTGAGCAAGGACACCCTTTTTGTATATTATCCCTGTGTTTTTTAAACAAAAATAAGAGAATAAAAGATGTTACGATTGAAGGACCGGCAAAGAAGGGACAGTGACCAAACGTCACCAGTGAAGAGCTGGTTGTAATGTTGACAGCTTTAACTGAGAAATTTCATTGTAACATAATCTATTATCTTGTCTTCAATCAATGTCTTCTGTAAGGGACTTACATTGTGTTTTTTTAAGTGATATATAATTAATAATTAATAATAATTTTTTTCCTCTTCTTCTTCCTGACATTAACTTAATGCTATTATTTGCAAGGTCCACAACGAGTTTTAATAGCTTTGTTTTAGTTGGTTTTAATGTGGTTTACATTGTTGGGAATGTTCGTTGACAGACTTTGTTGACGGATCCTGAATATTTCCTAGTCTTATTCTGCGAGGACTGCTCTAAAGTGGTCCTAAATTTTGCTACAGTCACCCCCACAGATAGAACAGATAATGTGACAATATGGCACCTGAAGAGTTTCGAGAATCACTGTAGCAGCCAGTTATGACCGACACCGAGTAGATACGATTGTCCAAATGGGTCATGCCCGTCCTAAGAGTTTTGAGAATCCGGCCCCAGGAGTGCTACATACACACACTTTCATACACAGAACTCAGAAGAGCTTTCTCGAAGCTTGTGAGGGATTCAGGCCAAGCGAATGAATCAGGGTAATTCGTTCCACTATTGTAGAACCACAAATGAGTCTCATTTTGTACCAATCATACGTTAATGGTAGCACCGGAGACCTTCGTGATCAAATCATGGAAGTAGTTGAAACTCAATTGCCTATTCTAAAGACAAGCATCAAAGACTCCGACTGTGAGCCGTGAAGTGAGCCGAAGAGGGCCGTAGCATTTGGTTGACTGAAAATGGGACGTCCCGAGACATTTTGTAGTGGTTTAAAAGTGCTTGTTGCAGTAGCTCGGTCGTGAGATGACGAGTGCCGTGGATGGTGATTGCTGATACAAAAATAAATTCTAAGCTGGACTCGTCATTTGCTGCCAGCAGGGGGGTGAACAGAAGTAGGAAACGGACAAGTATGGGCATACATGTGACACATACACACGTACACAAACACATCCACCAGACACACTCCAAGCTGTGTGATACGCTCAGCAGGGGGGGCCCTCTTTAGAGCAGTCTCTGTCTGTCCTAATTACGTCTCGATCTCGCCATTTCCAGCACTCCCACAAGCCTAGGACTCCAGGCATCACTGTTTCCACGGCAACGGCAGAATCCCTGAGTGGGAAGGCGGCGTGGGACGGCGCTGGCGGAAGGTGCCATCTGCCAACTGCACCATGACCCCGAAGGCCAGCACCTGTCTGCATTTTTTAACTTGACTCTAGGTGCTGAATTTAATGGACAAGCTTCACAGCCCACACTGAGCAACTGTAGTAGTTGAAAATTGTGGCTCTCGTGCAGAGTCAGCATTGCCGCAGTCAGCTACGTCAGGGCTAATAAACTTCCCCCCCAAAAATAAAATGATAGAGAAGTTTGCAAAGGGCTAATGGTCTGAGACCAGCAACAGATGGTGTAACTGAACCCCAAGATTGAGAAAAAGAAGTGACCGCATGCAAACTAATGATATAACTCTGTGTGAGTTGAGTTACTCCCTGCCCACCCACACACACCCCACGAACACAGTGTTTCCCCACAGTTCCTTTGCACTGCACATTCTAGTGTGCTCCTGGTCCTACTAAAATTAACCCCATTAAGCATTTTTCAGCCATAGTTGAAGCATATGAATTACAAACAATTATTTCGACATGTTTCCCTGTACTGAGAAAAGAACAGAAACGTACCTATAATAAAAGCCTAAGAGCAGTTTCTGAATTCATTCAATAAGAGTTTAAAATAAGTGACTATATAACGTGAAGTCAAAACTACAACTGTTAAACTACAACTATAAAGGTCTTAGGATGAGACAGACATGAGAGAAAGTCTTACCAAAGTAAGACAGTAAAAAGTAATTCTGGTTGCTTACACTATCCAAAAAGTTTCGTCGAATTCATGCACCATCAAACCCACGCAACTACCTTGGTAGAGTCATGCAAGCACTGTACGTTATTTTAGAAATCATGTTATTTATAGCCAATATAACTCACACTGCATGTTTGAAACCGTCCTTCCTGTACAGTCAAAGCCTATGATTATATGCTCACACTGTACAGTACTTTCTGATTGACGTACCACTCTCCTAACACTCTTGTCTATAGTGTGGGCTCCACATTGTGATATGTCAATCAGATTGTTCGGTGTAAGCGCATAATCATAGGCTTTGACGATTCTGTTTATTTAAAAAATCCAATATTTATAAGGTCGAAAAGTCTTTTTTTTTCTTTCAGCCTTGATGGATCTGTCTGAATAAGTGTATATGCGCCGCTCACCTGTGAGACTGTATTTTAGCTTGGTTTATAAGCGCAATATCTATTTCCTGCCAACGTATTTTCCCATTATGCTTAGTCATGGTTAGATGATGAAGAAATATTATACAAGCAAATATATGAACTGTTGACCAACCCGGACACCATGCGTTTTGTCCATGCAACACGCTCTCTCTTTGTGACATTCCGTTATCTTTATTATTGTTGTCATGCACGGACACACGAATTTCAGAAAATCGATTAATGACTGCTCACACTGCAAGTCAGAAATGAATTCGATCATCCAACAGCTCAATCAGAGATTGTTTGCATGATTAATCTGGCTTCGATTCAACAAATTATACAGATTTAGAGCTTAATTTACCATTACCTTTAACTAAACAATTCATGAACGTATGCTACAAAAATAGTATGTTTCCCATTAACGTTTTTTGACAACTGCCCCATGGCGTCCATTACAAGTGAGTTTCACGTAAACAGTGTTTTCAGGTTGTTGTTCTTTTCTCAGTGCAGGGAAACGTGTCAAAATTATTGTCAGTGGTGATCGCCCGTAAGCTATAGATGCCGTAGATAGAGATTAGGTTGAAAAGAGCTGGAGTATCCCTTTAATGAGGTAATGAACTGAAGGAACATGATAATGTGCAGTGCAGGGAGACTCCAAGACCAGTATTAGGAAAATACTGCCCTATCAGAAAAAAACTAGTCAAGCTTCATGAGATATCCTCATAAAGAACAAAGTGTGGAAGACATTGCGAAAATAACTAGAACAATCTAAATTTAGCAGTGTAAAGTAAAGGCACTAACTGTGATGAGGTCACTCCACTCTGCTGCAGGAAAAAAAAATTAACCCAGGTTCTGTAGCAGGATATCACTCTAAAACTGCATTCATTCACTCGAGTCCATAACTGTGAGTATTCAGAGCAGCTTTCTGGCTCCAACAAGGATTTGGTTGCTTGCCAGGATTAACATATTGCTAATAAACATATCAGTCTTATTTTTGTCTGCAAAACAGCAATACCTGCAGTGTGAGGAGTATAACAGGTGTTCTCATTAAGGTGAAATGGCCCCAAACCATAGTCTTTCCTTCCTTAAGTGTAGGGACAAGAAGGAACTCCACAGCCAAACAGCCAGTGGTTCTACCCATCTCCTCTGAGAACACTGTATTGAATCTATGTATAAAGGATGAGACTCCCATATATAATGAAAATGCAAGTGGCTGACTGCTGTGTTCATTATGGGAAGGACCTTTATCCCAAAACCTTACCTGAGATTTACTCCCATGATCATATCAAACTGTCTCCTTGTCCATTGAATCATATTTATATTTAATGTATGACACCAAGAACTAGATGATGTGCACTCAACCAAAAAGCACAGCCTATACCAGTAATCATCACGCTCGGTGAGCTTAGAGTGCGCTGAGATCCTCGACTATGTGCACTATTACCCCACTAGTTGCCTCCAGGCAACAGGAAGAGAGGTAATGACTAGTCTGCAGTGACAGTCTATGAAAACTGTTTTCATACTATGTTGGAACCATTGCGGTTAACTGAAACAGAAACCCATTCCATAACAGCATGTCGCAATGCCAAACACACAAAACACACTTTTACAGCTCTGATTCTTCCATCACTTGGGGCCAGAACAGAAGATGATAGTTTGCTAAAGTAGCTTGACGGTCTGGAAGCAATCAATGTAAAGATCTTAGCTGCCATTTTTAAATCCACCCTGATTCTGTCCCGATTGGCCCATCACACTCTGTATAGCCCTTTTTTGCTACCTACATTCCTTATGTGGTTATTCAGCTTCCTGTTCTCATTAACCCTCACTCTTTGAGTGTGTCTGAAATGTTAAAAATGTTGCCTACTCAGGAAGGCAGAAAGGCATTGAGCAATTACCGACTCGAATGCTGCCTTCTGAGAGACCTTTGTCTTGCTGATTATTGAAGGCAGCATACATGTATCCTTCATATTCCATAATCCTGTGTGTCAGGTGGAGTGCAGCAGCCAGTCTGTAAAGAAATGGTGGCAAAAAACACTAGGAATAAACAGTTTGTGGACAAATAAGTTTTGCAGTCACAGAATATTCATTCTGTTCTCCCCAACGGTAGGTCTCACCGAGCGAACTTTTGGGGTTACGACCGTTAGTGTCTTGACAACGTTTTGACATATTGCTGCCTCCAAAGAACATCTCAAACCGTTTCCTTACAGGTACTTGTAGCTATCGAAGCTCTGCCTTCTAAACACTGATTCATGAGACAGCATCAAGGTTTCGCCTTCTGGTTCAGAGACAGTCTTTAAATTGATTCTTGTTTCCTACTGTCCATATTTGGTCACAGCTTCCTATTCTTGTTAAATTTCTCCACTCTTGTGATTGGTTCACTCTGTTCCTTGCTAAAAACCTTGTTTTCCACCTGCCAAGGTCTTGCATGTTTATTTGCATTATCAAACTGTGGTTTTCCTTGTCATGTCTCTGTTCCTAGCTCCTTGTATTTAGGCTCCTTGTATTTTTTTTCGTTTTCATTTTGACCCTGGCCTGTCTCTCAGGTTATGGATCACCCTGCTGTTTTTCTCTGACCTTTGTTTTGACCCCTGTCTAGTGTAAAGACAGTGATTACTGTTAGGTGTGTCCTGCACCTTATAGCTATCAGCAAATGATCGTTACGGTAAGATTTGACTCTAGAGTCTTCTGCCGGTAGCAATGAAGCGATCTCTCCAATCTCGTCAGGAGCATTTTCAAGCTGGAAAAACTGTACATTACACATTCACATTCTCCCACACCAGGCCTGATCCAAAAATCAATAAGCATTACTGACGTCAAGGGAACTTGTAGTACACAAACCTGCTTCCTAAGAGCTTCCCGACTCTTGTTTCCTTCTCACTGGGAAAAACATATTAAACCCGTCTTTGTCGAGATGGATTTCTTCAACTGCTGACAAAATGCAAGCAGCCACAATGCAATAATAGACAGGTTCATTTTCCATCCATACCGCTAATGAATCTGTAATGTCATTTTAAAGGCTTATCCGATGTGCCCATAAGCTGCAGATCAGGCTTATGGCCACATTAAAGTCCCAAATGTCCCCATCAGCGGCTGCAGACAATCCAGATTATTGTTCCGCTCTGTCCACGAGGAGATAGAAGGGCGAAGAGGTAACACTGCGCTGATAGTAATGTGGAGCTGCACAAGTACAGTCAAGCTCCATTAACATCAAGGTGACCACATTTTACCTGAGATCGCAGTTGCTAAAGTTCTCTTCTGCTTGTCTTCACGCTGTGGCTAGCTGGGGCAGCGGCTCGCCCAAGGGCTCCACGGTGCCACTAATATGAGTGATTCAACGCAATTATCTGGCAGTGACCCGACTGAGAAAAGAGCCAGGCACTAGGTCGGGCACGTAGTACCAGCCACTGCGGGCGAGAAGCTGTCATGAGTCCTTGGTCCACACACTACCTGTCAGATTTCATGCAGCACTTCCTTGCAATTATTCAAATTGAAATTAAAGAACAAGCGCACAAACGCCCACACAAGGGCTGGAAATGACTAACACATCTCCAGGATCATTATTAACATAACTTCACTGGCATTTATAGCAACTCTTCAGGACAAGCAAAAGATTAAAAGCATGGATTCAAACAAATGTGAATTTAATGCACAACACATTAGTGCTTCACGTATTGACATTATGGACTGTTCTATACAGCCTTACACCATCATATGCACAGGACGATGGCCTATCGAATACTTCTCTGCCAGCATGCACATTGCACACACTCCATTCAGTCAATCACCTAAAAGCACCCGCGCAACTCCCAGCAGAGCCATCACTGTCATTTTCAGCACGCCATATTAATCTGCACCTAAAACCAAATGGCCGGAGGCTTTATTTAGCTGGTGGAATCCATTGCTCTGTATCCGCGAGTGCCAGAGGAGGACGAGGATACCCTTGTGAATAACATACTGCACACGGCTGACGTCACTCATAGTTCATGCCTGCGCTGATAAGGCTTAAGCAGGAGGCAATTCCATCCAGCCGAGTAGATGCTAAGGGTTTTAAAGGAATAATGACAACGATTTGGAGTGCCTGTGGCTTTACTTTTTTTATTTTTATGAGTTAAACGAGTTGAATGAGTTTACCGGCGAGTTTACCTATAAATGTAGGTCAAGTTTAACTACGAAACATTCCATTTAACAATAGTAAATTTGTAATTCAAAAGAATGAAGCAGCTGCAGTGCAAATAAGGTCTTTTTATGTAGGTTAAATTTTTTTTATTTTTATCGCTATATCATGGAAAGACCGCAAAGCTCGTGGATTTGGGAAATTCTAAAACGCTTAACATGAAGAAGAGCTCAAGGTGACTTAATGTACCGAACAACACCAAATCTCTCACACACTTACCTTTTCATAGACACTATCTACTGCCAAAAAGGACCAAAAAAAAAGCACAATAATTTTCACGTTAAGCGTTTTCATCTCCATATAAATTCATTGTAAGGAAACAGCTTAAGGGCAAATTCTGTAGGCCTACAGTATATTTAGGTTTTGGGATCATTCTTCTGATAGAGAAATTTGGTGCTTCTACGTCACTGTTTTGGTGCATTAAGCCATGTTCAGCTGTTTATTATAATACGTTTATAATTGGAAAAAGCCTAACGTACAACTCTGTGTTTTATATTTGGTTTATGGGATCATACCTTTTATAGTAGTGTCAGGTTCGGGTTCCGGGGTGAGGACACAAGCGCGAAGCCGCTTAGTAACTCAAACATATTTATTTTCTTCAATAACAATCGGGGCGAAACAAACAAAAACTTACGTTGCGACAGGCGTGTTAGACACACAGGCATACAAACACACTGACATACAAACAACAGGCGACAGCACAGGACGGAAACAAGCGAGTATTTAAACACTTAGGAATCAAGGAAAGAAAGACGAGGAACAGCTGGGAACATTTAACATAACTCACGCGTCACAGACCAGGAAACAAAACACAACCGCGTGGCCGCGCGCGTGACAAGTAGTCAGTAGTTATGACCAATAAAGTGTAGTTTGACCAATAAATTTGCTGTTTCTAGGTTACTGTTTTAACACATTAAGCTGTGTTAAGCTGTTTCCTTATAATGAGACGAAAACGCTTAATGTGAAAATGATTGTGCTCTTTTCCTGTTTTGTCCTTTGGGCAGTAGATAGTGTTTATGACAAGGGAAGTGTGTGAGATTTGGTGTTGTTTGGTCGTTGTTTTGGTACATTTACAAAATCAAGTGAACAGCAACTCCTAAATGAAATTGGTGGCAGCGTGGATACGTTTTTGTTGCCTAGTCAACTTGTGAAGGGTGTAGCCTTCGGAGGGAGCTGGGCATATTCATGACCACCTCAGAATGGACCGCAGCCTGTTTTAGATCAGTGGAGCCAACGGAGGCCCAGAGTGTTCAACAGAGAGGCTGTCTCATTATGGTCGAAACACGAGCAAAAGCATGTGTTTGTTGTCTCACGCGTGTTGTTTGCATCCTCAATTTCCTCAATTATGGCTCTGCATTCTCGGTTCTCATCCGAGCAAATGCAATCAGAGTCATGACCACGCTGTACGTCTCTATGGCAACCCCTCCGTCTGTCGGTCCAGATGCCCGTCTGATGCGCAGAGCTGACTCTCAGACTAATTGATTCATTAAGGATTATGGGCCCTCTGTTCAGGGACGGTGCATAAAACCGGAGGATTTAGGGCAAACTGATTTGAAATGCACGCTGCCTTACAGTTACTCGTCCCAAAGCCCGAGGCAAGGCTGCTTAATTGATGCACAGCATGCAAACTAGCTAGCACTGAATCCGATTACTAACTCACCCCAGTCTTCCTTAATCCTGTAATAAGCTGGACCCCAGATCCAATCAAGGTGGCAATGACCGGAGCGATAAGACTAGCAGCATAATCAGTATGGGAGTGTGATTTGACGATATAATATCGTGATAAATTACATCACAATACACTTTTCTGAGATATCACAGTTATCATCAGTACTTTTATAACACTGAACAACTCTATAATTACTCACAGTGTGAAGCAGCTGCTAAAATAGGCCATATTTTTGTACAGAATATCTAATTTTACATTTTTTTTTGTGTTAAATAGATTTATTTGATGTCTACTACAATATGACATTGGACAGTTTTTCAAAGGTTTTTTTTTTTTTTTTTTGCCTTACTGTTTTTTTTTGGACTTTCACCTGTAAAATGATATGTGATTGTTTTCTACATGCATTTATACATATTTCATGTATAAAGATATTTTTTGCGTTTATATAAATGTATATAATAAATTATATAAATAAAATGCATATATAATTGATAATTATATATATATACTGTATATAATTTACAATTTATATAAATATAATTTATATAATGATAAATGTGAAAATGTTTAAAAAACAAAACAACCCCCCAAATAGGTGAAAATAATTTAAAAAAAAAAATTTAATCACACATCATTTCGAAAACCATGTGAGTTCTTTTTTTTATATAAGGGTCTTTTGCTGGCTTTCTATAAATATTGTGATAGCTACATATTGTGTATGGTGAAAATGTCTTCAAGTATCACGCTATGTACTGCTAATACTCAGATAATACAACATAAAATATATTTGACAGTCCGAACCAATATGGGAATAATCGGGGATTTAGCATCAAATGAAGGTCTGTATATTCTGTAAAGTCACGACCAGTCGAGAGTGGCTGCTCGTTGGCAGAAAGAAGTAAATCTTTCATGTAAATCTTTCCGCTCGGCATTGAATGGAAGTGTCAGGCTGGCGTGAATCAAACAAGCAGCTCTGCCATTAACAAACTATCGTAAACAAAATCCTTTCAGTCAGCAAAAAAACGGACGAAATCTGAAAGACGTGCCTGCCAAAATCAGATGCCTTTCAAATTGGCAGTGTGCAATCACATGAAAGTGGGGCCAAGCGAGCCTGCGATCCAACGCAGCAGATTGTGGTGTCTGACAGCCTGAACAAGAGCTGCATCCCCACACAGTCATATAACGTAGCGTAAGGGCTTAATTAAGAGAGAGAGAGTCACTGATTCTTCAAGATTACATCTTTTAAGTGACTTCCTTTCCAAATGCAGCTAGTTTTTAGTTTTTAAATGTGAGGTTTTGACTGTTGGTTCTTGCATTGAAAGACCTGCATGTGTGTGTTTAAGCCATTAGCATCAACTTTAAAGAGAAAATGTCATTTCTCCGCATAAAAGCTGTTGCTAAAGTGAGAGGACTAGACAGCTGCAGTGGCAAGGGTGCCGGATAGGTAGCTGTAAACCCCAGTTCACATATTAAACTGTAGCAGAAACAACAGACCTTTTTCTAGTGCGCTGCGAGGCACACTGGAAACAAAATGAAATTCTTTCAAAGTGATTATGTCCTTTCCTGAAAGAGGTGTGTCTGTTTTCTGCCGCTACAATGAGGCTTTTTGTGATGCTAAAATTGGAAAAGGGGAGAACACGGACACAGTCAAGCACGCCCTGAACCAAAAGTTGTTAGCACACTGGCCTCAGATAATGCCCTTGTTTCTGACCCGCTTCGCCTCAGAGGAACCAGAGACAAGAAAGATGAGGAAGGAGAGATGAGGAAAAGAGAGAATGAGGGAAAAAAACAGGGACAGAGTGTGTTTTTTTTTTTTTTCCCTTCCCAGAAGCCTCCTCTTGCGTGCAATTAGCGCTCATTGGTAAAAGCTAATAATGAGCAGCACAGCATGACATGCATAACGGAGCTAATCTGGGTCAGAGCACAAAACCGCTTTCTACCATAAAGAGTAGGAGAACACACACATGCACTGAGTGGAACTTAAACATCTTATGTACCAGGAACCCATATAGTGTAACATTACCTCTTCCTTCTTGAGGTGCTACTCAGGCATTTTTTACGTCTCTCTCCCAGATCTACAGAATTCTGGCTGGAAGATTTCTGTCGCTGATCCAGACACAGCAAACAACCGAACTAATTTACACTCCTTCAGGTCGCATTTGACTGATAGTGCAAAGGATCCTGGGAATGAGATTACATTCAGTGATGTACATGCACTATATTGGAAAAGTAGAACACTGACCCAAATATGTATACCCGCCTTTGGGCTAATTTACTTCTGGGTGGTCTTGTGAGCTACCTAGAAAAGCATTTCTAATAACGCCTTTAAAGACATCTACTGTGTGAAAACTCATAAACCAAACGGCTTTGGTTCATTTATGAGACGGTGCGAGTTGTAAGTTATAACATTGATGCCACAGCCATCCTTGGCCCAGAGTCCCAGTGGATTCAGAGTGATCCTTGCTGGTGTATGTTCGGATACATGTGCAGAAATTAGCCCTCTCCTCCAAGCATGTTTTAGCCATCTTATATGACCAGAGGGGGGAAGTAATAAAGTATAATTACTTTGTTACTGTAGCCTACTTAAGTACATTTTTCAAGTGTCTGTACTTTACCTGAGTTTGTCTTTTACCTAAGACTTAAAAATTTTACTCATTACTTTCTACTCACTAGATTTTAAAACAGATCAGTTACTCTATAATCTACATATTTTTGGAAATCTTTTTTTTTTTTTTTTTTGGCATCAGGAGGCTTCAAACTGTTTACTAAAATTCCTAACAAATCTAAATTCTGATACATTTGACAACAAG
>JAOUQW010000009.1:12747616-12760113 GCA_028565825.1 Olivaichthys viedmensis
AAAATTAAACAGAAAAATAAAAACCATCACAAAGCTGTGCACCGATAGTGGTCAACACAGTGTACCTAGACTCACATTGGCAGGGCTCCAAACCCTCGTAGTGACCAACAGCGGACGAGCCCTTCTAGACCCGTCCCTTTATAAAGTGTTGTGTTTGAGTAGATAAACTCCTGAATCCGAACGTAGGCCAGAATCGGGGCCGAGTAAATTCCTGGGATTTGGAGAGGAACTGTCCCAAAGTGACCGCACTGGCTCATGGGAGGAAGGGAAGAAGAAGAAAAAAAAAGGCCGTGCGAGAGCTTCGACCAAATCCAGTTTGTAAAGACGCCCTTGTTGACTTCCCTTCACCGTTTCCCCTTAAGAGAATCCCCATCGCCAGCCAGACTCCTTGGAGGCTCGAGGGATCAAGTCACCCTAACTGCATTACTTCAGGAGCAGCCGGCATGGCAATATGATGCAATTTCCTTTTCATAAAATGTAAACATGATGGATCAAGCCGTTTATAAATGTAAACAGGACCAACAAGGTATTTCATATTTCAAAAAAATATATATATAATATTCAAATTCGGATTTTATGTAGCCAATTACTCCATCTGTACACGACAGCTGACGGAAAAGCACTATTCTGATAGTCTTAGCCTCAGATGCTCCGCCCACAGGTCTTGAAGGTTGCAATCTGATTGGCTCTCCGCACTTCCGTATAGCGGTATAACTTTTGAACACCGCCTCACAGTGAGCTTTTTGGACCAATACGGTCATTTGATTGAAGAAAAAGAAGATGAAAAAAAAAGTTCATGGCATCCCATCTTTAAAAGCTATTCCAGAGTTTTGTTTGAAACGGTTATAAGCAAGTAAACGTTTAGACATATGCAATGTCGACTTTCCAGCGAAAAAAGCTACAAGCCTGGCTCGTGTGACTAGCACGGTAGTTAATAAGCATGCTGGCTAGGAAATTGCTTCAACTACTCTTGCTCACGAGGACGAGCTCCTTCCTCCACTTTTGCTGCAAGTGGCCACTCGAGGGATACGTGTGATGCGCACTTCTGAGTCGTGACGGAAAGCCTCATGGGCACACAAGGCAAATCAAGGAAGTCAAATTAAGGACCAAGATGGAAGCATTCCATAAAAAATGGACGGTGAGATCAGTTGTTTAGGGGGGGGGGGGGGTTGCATGTAAAAATAAATATTTACAAAATAACACAAAAAGGTTCCAGGATCCAGCTCTGTCGCTGGGTATTATTATGAAGATCAAATAGAACTAGATTACTGGGTTTCCTGAGCAGAAAATTCCTCCTAACAGGGCCCTTACAAAAAAATAAAATAATACAATTCAAATAAAATAAGGGTGTAAAATACTACCTACTAGTCCAGTCGACATGAAACCAGTCCAAATCGAATAAAACTTGAACCTCGGGGTGCAGCTTTTGCCAGCCACTAGATGGCCCAGTCGTATCCAGGCTGGTCAGCCAAACACGCCGTTTTGATCTTTGATAATACTGTTTTGTATACAAGGGATATGCTTTCAGTGCAAGAATCTTTCCTCTGTCTGTTCCGGACTTATCATTATTATAAAAAAAATAAAAAAATAATTAAAAAAAACGATTCCTAACTGTTGACGATCGAGTAAACAAAGCACACCCCAAGCCATCCTCAATAAAGAAACAGAGCATAAAAAAATTAAGTCATGAGCGACAGCGTCGTAACACTGCAGCTATCGAAGAAAAAAAATTTAAAAAAATAAAATAAAAATAAAAATTTCACAATTGTAGTCGGTTAGAACACAAAAACCAGCGTAGGCAACTGTACAATAAAATACAGTTTACTGTACCTCAAATCATAAAATCACCCACCCCCTTCCATAAAACTGTAAAATACATCCCTCTAAGAAAAAAATCCCTCCCGGTGAAAGCCTTTATCCCTTTTGAACTCATTTCCTAAAAACAATAATTAAATACTGATTAGCAGGCTACGGCTAAACAACTTTTTTTTTTAAAAAGAAAAAGAAAAAAATCCCAATGCTCTGGGAAAGGAAGAAAAAAAAAAAAGAAAGAAGATAAGCACTTATTGCATTCGTCCTTTTGAAAGAAAGAGAAAAAAAACCTCGTCGAGGTCTGCGTGCTCAGTGTTGCTAAACATTCGTCGTTGAAGTCCTTTAGGTCGTCACGAACGAATTAAAAACTAGGTAAGAAATCCTTCACAAAAAAACTCTATAGTGTGTATAAAAGTCCATCAGTGATGCAGCGTTGCTTGTGACGCGGCCGCACGAGTAAACACTCATTGGGTGGGGGATGGGAGCGAGTCAGAGGGGGGCGGAGTCAGCTGGTTGGGAGAATCAGGTTAAGATCGGCGCCGGCGCGGTTCACCACGGAGGCGAGGAGGGCAGCACCTGCGAGAGGAAGGACATGCTCTCCATGGGCCGCATGGCGATGTTGAGCGGCCCGCCGATGTTCATGGACATGGGCGTGGTGATGGCCACCGGGTGGGCGATGTTCATGGCTGACGCCGTGGCCGGGATGTTCACAGAGGCGATATTCACCGGGCCCGTGATAGTCACCGGGTGCTGCAGGCTCACGGGGGCCGACGTGATGTTCACCGTGGTGCTGAGGTTCATCTGCGCGCCGATGGTCACGGCCGTGCTGGCGTTGGCGCGGCTCATCTGCGTGGTGGCCGGCGCAGAGACCGTGACGGGCGTGGCCACCCCCGAATGGCACACTTCGATGTTGTCTGGAAAACAAACAACCAAAAAAAAAAAGAAAAGAAAAAAAAGACACAAACCGGAGGACGTTAACAGGATTTGCACGAGTCCCTTCCCCTGCCCAGCCAATCCCCATCTACCCAGACCGGTTTAAAAAAAAAAAAAAAAAAAAAAATTTTTTTTTTAATGGAATTTATTATTTTAAAGTTGTGTCAACCTTGTTCACAGGTTGACCGGTAATACACATTTTAAAAATAAATAAATAAATAAATAAATAAATAAGGCAATGTGTAGCACATTATAAATAAAGAACTACACACAAAAAAAATGTGTTAAAAAATTAAATAAATAAAAACTAGAGAGAGACATCTTTGAGCTCCACTCACTGTAATGGATTTCTGATCAGTGGCTAAAAAACTTTAAAGGTCCTTTTTTGGGATTCCCCCCCATAGAATATCGACAGCAAATGAAAAGAACATAACACAAGGATCGGAACAAAGTGTTGGCGTAATTCCTTCCTGTCTGAACTGGTGTTTCAAATCGTTAATATCTACAGAGTCCAACGCTCCAGATCTTGGCGTTATATTTGATTCGTCACTTACATTTGAACCCGATACTGCCGGTAAATCTCTCACCAATACTTTTTTTATTTTTTACCTCCTTAAAAGGAATAATCCAGTGTTTTTAAACCTAATCCCCATCCACTGCATCTGTAGCGTATGTGTGATTACCACGGACAAGAATTTCAACTCTACTGAGAAAAGAACGAAAATCCTGTTTACTTGAAACAGTTGTAATGGAAGTCTAAGGGCAGCTGTTGAACTCCGTCAATAAACCTTTATGCAATAAACACGCATTTTTGTAGAAAACTATTATTAATTTATAAATGAAGCCTAAATCTGTATAATTCCTGTTTGTAAATGCCGCAGTTTCCGCCTGACTGCGCATGGACACCACAAAACCTTTTTTTTCTGTATTTGAAAGATTTTTCTCTCATGTCTGTCTCATTCTAAGAGTGTTAACAGTTGTAGTTTAGAATCGGTTTTATCTCGTCATGCATTTTAAACATTTATGACTGGAATTCAACAACTGCCCCTAGACTTCCATTATAATGGATTTTGGCGTGAACCGATTTTCTGCCCTTTTCTCACTACAGGGAAACGTGTTGCAATTCTAGTCTGTGGTAATGACCCATATGTTACAGATGTTGTAGATAAAGATGAGGTCGGAATACGCTGGAGTATTTTCTTTAATATTGCGCACCTTGCACTGCCTTCTCGTCCTGCTAAAACCCTGAATGGACTTCCGCTTGTTGAAAACCCTTCACGGTCTCGGCCCTGCTGATCTCTCCGAGGCTCCTTCATTCTGACAGCCCTTCTCGTACCCTCAGGTCCTCTGCCGGTGGACTGCTTGCAGTCATGTGCATTAAATTCTCCTCGGTGGGTGGTGGGTTGTTCAATGCTGTGATCCCTAATCTTTGGACTGGGCTACCTGATCTTTCCTATTTACCCAGCGCTACTTTTCTCCCTCTACCTCATACGACTTGTGCGTTTTTTTCTCTCTCTTGGTTTCTGTTGTGAAGCGACCTGGATTTGAGGAAAAGACGCTATATAAATAAAACATCATCATCATTATTACATGAATCTCCGTGTTTACCTCTTTGCAGCCCTGAAGTGTTCCACTGCCAGTCTCCTATTCAGAAATACAGACACAGAGCGTTACGATGGCCAAGGCGGCCAAGGCTGTGGGTGGGCGTCTCGGTGACGTCGCACTCAACGACGTGAGATCACACACACACACACACACACACACACACACACACACACTCTCCACCAGGCTCGGGCCCGGGAGCTTGAGGGCCTTAACGCGATTTAAAATGGCTCAATATGCATTTGTCATTACAGTCAGCTAGAGGCGGGACGATATATGGGGATGACGGTATATATCGTGATACGGAAATCTGAATTAGTTATACCAACAATGTTATGCTAATACAGACACATGACGTGTAGCACATTGCCGCTTGAAACTGGCTATAAGGTTTTTAAAAACAGGGTAGCATTCTTTCGAGGTAAAAAAATAAATAAAAAGCAAGAAATCGATTTTCCCATGAGTAAACTAAGTACATGGAGCTAAAATAGTTCTACATCACTGCCACTCCATTTACGAAGACATATACAAGCCTTTCTTGTAAACCAATTATAGTTGGGCAGAGTGGATGTACCCGAGGGATCACCGAGCTTAGAATAATGCAACGCGATGAAGCGTTTGTGGGCGGGGATTATAGCATTTATAGTCACAAGTCAGCTAAACTTACACACTACGTCGAGCAGGTCCTATTTCAGTCAATACAATCAGACAACAAAAGCATGACAAATAAATGCACATCAAGATGAATCAAACAACACTATGAATGCAGAAATTATATATATATATATATATAGCAATGATGGGCATCAAAACACAAGTCAGGCTTTAAAAAGATGTTTGACACATTTCAGCACAATCAGACAATGTTTGGGATGATGGAAGACAGGACTAGACTACATGAATTATGATGAAGAGGGATGTTTCTGACACGGTTTGCGTTCCAAAGCGTCCAACAGACAGAACACATGTACAAAAAAAAGGTCTAAATGGAGGTGCATCATCCAAGTGTGCATGAAAAAATGCCACGATCAGCACCAGTCGAGAGGTCAACCTTTGGAGTGATCTTTTAAAATTGTGGATTCTATGAAGGTTCAATATAATTCCATTTTATTTGTGTAGCAACATTAGACATGGTCACAAAGCAGCTTTACAGAAATCTGGATGTAGATCTAGAGCCCTCCTGAGCATGCCAGAGGCGACAGTGGCACGAAAAAACCTCCCTGAGACGACACGAGGAAGAGGAACCAGACTCGCAAGGGAACCCCATCCTCTTCTGGGTGACACCCGATAAGTGGGACTATAGGTCGCTAGAGTAGACGGGTCATACAGAGAAAAGGCAACAGCACTAAATTTCGATAAAAGGATATGGAATACTATTGTTGGGGTCATAAGTTTTTTCCTTTTGGTTTTCCAGACAAACGGACCAATAAAAAGGGTCCAAAACGACTTGGACTCAAATCTCCAAGTCCATTAGCTGTGAAATCTTGTACCTCAAGCCACATATCACTTAAGGGCTTACTCAAACACCACCATTCCACAGCCCATAAGTGCAAGATCACCTTTTCACTTTGCTCATATGCAAGCCACGAAGAAAATAAAAAACGACTTATTTCAGTCTCGTCTCGTTTTGTTTTTTGAAATGTCTAAATTCATTATTGATTGTTTATAATTGACAGTTTTTAGTAAGTTAGCTTGCTAATACTTCCTGGCTTGCTTTATTCCTTTATGGAGAACACTGCATGTTTCCAACACTATTCAATAAATGTAGTTAGTTATCTATACTTGCTGTTAGTGATCACGATCAATGACTATTTGTGAACAGATTTTGAGGCGATTTGACCCCCTCTCTGGAAAGCGACTTCACGGAAGGGGTAGTGACGTGATTCCTCTCAGCCCGCTTTGACTGTCCAGTCCGGCTCTGTACTCTGCTAATGTGACACGGCTAACTAATTATGGATATGATTCTAGTTTTCCAACCAAGAGTTGTCTTTATCATTGGAGGAGTTACTGTATATGTAATGATCAATGCGTCCTATAACAGTAACGACGAGGAAGTGCAAGATTTTGCTGTCACCACTTAAAACACTGGACGTTTTTTATTTAATTAATTTATCGGCCCAAAAAAAGAAACGGACTTGAATAAATGTTTCTAAATAAAAGGCAGCCAGCCGAGCTTGTGAAATGACTGACGCTGCTGTGAGGACGGCGACGCCATTTCGTCGAAAAGCCTCATGACTCTACATGATGGCGTGAAAACTTTGGAGCTCCATTATAAAAGAACATACCTGTAAAACAGATTTAAAGGCAAACCAATTTTTCATTTCTTTCCCTCTTGTCATAAAGTTACAAGGTTTTCACACGACAACGAAGATATGTAGGCCCATATTCCTACTCAAGCTAATCTATAAATCTCCACTAAAGATAGGCACAGGACACAGTCTAAACTCACTCCAACAAACTGTAGGATAACAAATACGCACCATTTAAAAAAAAAAAAAAAAAAAAAAAAAACACATGATGCACACAGTCACTGGCCCTCTCTATCCTCATATATAAGGTCACTATTGCGGTCTGCTCGGGTCTTGTACTGTGCGTTCAACTGACTCTCTGCTCTAAAGCTCAACTAATTCAAGACCCAATTTGGTTAAATCTGATGCAATTAATAGACACACCAGAAATGGCCACTGCTGAGCCACCCCAATCCAGATCTGATCCTAACTTTCCAAAACAGCCAGGGGATATAAAGTCTTAAGCTGAAGGAGCTGGTGTTCCCCATACGAGCTGGTTAAAGAGAGTGTCGGAGAACACTTTAATGTCAACCCTGAAGCACTTCATGAAGCCCCTCATCCAAGAGCGGAGCAAAATGGAACAGGCCTGATGAGATAGTGATTCATCTTCTAAATTACCTGACAGTGAGGGAAAGAGTGTATGGGATATCATAGCGCTGGTTAAGGTGGATCCAGAGGACCCATTGAGCTCCCAGTCTGGAGACACAGAATTGGAAGAAAAAGGAGAACATGGAACTAAGGCTATGGTCAGGATGAGTATGTTCACTACTAATTAGACTGATATCGTCGTTGGATATGTCCTCCCAAAAGAGCCTCAGAGTAGGGCGGCTGATCTGTAGATTTGATTTAGGGGTGAGCAATACGGCAAAAAAATATCCCATCATGATTTATGGAGGCATTTCCACAAGTGCCATGAGGAACCGGTATCACAATGATGCCACTTTACAGATCGATAAATAAATAAATAAATAAATAAATAATAAATTAAATAAAAATAAATAAAATGCCTATTACAAACAATAGGTTTAAAGATTTTCCGTTAAGCATTTAAATCAATATTAAATCTCAAAACCGGTCATTTAATCTAAAGCTAAATTGTTCATTTTAATGTTACACTGTGATACCACTGGATGTTATTTAAAGGATCTCTGTGATTGATCTAAACTTCTAAAAGTAGTGACAATAACCATGATATTCTAAGGAAAGTGTCATTTCTCACAATAACGAGAACATATAGTCATGTTGCCCACCCCTACTTTTATCACCATGATCAACACCAGTTAACGATGAAGCCGCCGACCCTGATCAGCTCTCCCACTCTGGGACTTTTACATTATTATTTTTTTAAACCTGCTAAAACTACAGACTGCTGGGCTAGGGAGAGGGGGGGAGCACGTACCTTTGTTGCAGGAGTTGTTGTAGTTGGTCTGGCCGTGCGTCTTCAAGTGGCTGGTGATGTAGGCGGCACTGAGCATCTTGCCGCAGATGTTGCACGTGACCTTGCCCTCGTGCCGGATCATGTGAGAGCGCAGTCTGTCTTTGGTGGCGAAGGCCGAAGTGCAGGCCTGCCGAAGTGAGGAAGAGAGGGAGAACACTTTATATACACACACACGCAAAATGAAGAAGAAACTGAATTTTTTTAGCAACAAGACATTTACTAATAAAATCACAAGTAACAAAAAATGGTCAAACAGCAAATCTTTAAATATTAATAGTGAAAATAATGGTTTTAACGGTGTTCTTCAAATCCGTTCCGAGAGGGTCAAAACCTTTTTCTTTCGACTTTGCCTTTTGTTTTGGACTTTTGCTATGTTGCAGGATACACCCACACACTTCTTCCATTCAAAAATCATGAGGGATGCAAACTTCTGCACTCAACTCCTATATGTAAATGATCATATATCAATAATTAGTGAAAAATGCTCAAATATAATCTAATAATAAAAAAATAATTTATTTTTGATAACTCTTTAAAGACTTTTGAACCCCAAGGCACGAGAGCTGAGCTTTCTACTTCAATTGAAATCAATAAGGCACCGTGTGGAACACTGCATGTGTGAGATGATGCCAGTCTCGTACCGTTACTTGGCATTTGAACGGTCTCTCTGAGGAATGCACATGTTTGACATGGCAGCTGAGATGATCTGGCCTGAGGAAGGAAAAACAGGAAAGGGGTCAATGAGGGCATTAGACGGTTCTGTTGTAAAAAGAATACTTTTCCAGTATTTTAAATTTGGATTGCCATCAGGAGTCCTGAAATCTGGGTATTTTTGCCTTGTGAGCTGTTAAATGCCTCAAATAAGACATTAAACAGGTTTGAAAAACAGTGCTTTGTGAATGGCATCTGACCATTGCTTCGTTATTTTCATGCTGGCTGCAACTCTGCGGAGGAGAGGAGTCAAGTAGGATCTCCTCAACGGTGCGCTGAACCAGAATGGACACCCAATAGCTTACACCCCCCTGCACTAGAAGGAAAACTGTCTCCCAGCCACGGCTCAACGGCACTTGAAGACTTCTACTTTTCACTTTATGGCATGCTGTTGGAGAAAACTAAATGAAGCAATACATAAATCCCCTCCTTCTGCTGCTCTCTGACCCTCGCCTGCTGTGCTGCTATTTATCTTGAAGATTTCTGAGCAAGCCAGCTCCATGTTCCGGCCCAAAACATCCTACGAGCAGCGTTCAAGTGCTCGTGAACAGTTGGTGTGCTAAAAATGGCTCCCTTTTTCCTTCTCGACTTGCATTGCTCACCCTGAAATTAATCCTCAGATTATTAGTCACGCAGCGCCGTGAGCTGGAACAGGAGGTGGAGGGAGCCATTCTGACGCATGCTGCCTGGAAATAGAGGAGTGATGCGGCACCGGACGCTCTTAAAGCAGCCACAATCTCGGCGTGCTGAGTGTGGTCTACAGGGCCTGTGGCGGTGAGCAAGAGGAAATCCCAGACCATGTCTCACCAAGTCTCTTTTATTATTTTTCTTCACCCCCTCCTATCTCCTGGGATAGCAGCAGCAAGCTGAATGAATCTAGGGGAATCAAAGCAGCCAGCCTAGACCCCCCTCCCCCATTTTGGGCTGCGATGGTAGGGCCCGCCGCGTGCTGTGGTGCACAAAAGCAGCCAGTCACAACTATTCACTGTGGTTATAAATCAGCCGGCAGCCGAGATAAATCAGCGGGAGCTAGACAATGTTAACGTCATATGGAGGAGCAGATGGTGGAGCCGGCTACGTCTTTGTACACGCATTTCACAACCGAGTATTAAAAATCACTGACATCACCCCGTTCTGTGGGATTAGCCAACCCAAGTTATAAAATGCACGTTTACGGCAGCCTGTGAGCGTGTTACTCAAACCGGGCCTGAAACAAATTAAGGTTTTTCCTCACTCAACACTCAAGACTCAACACATGAGCTAATTAGCCTTCATTACTCAAAGCGGGGTGTTAAATCAGGGTAAAATCACAGAGCAGCCGTTTAATTCATCACTGAGATAAAGTGGTCAGCATTAATCCTTTAAAACGGGAGAAAATACGCACGGCGTACCTTTTACTGAGGTAAAAACGTCCTGCGTTAACCCGTTAAAATGAGAGCAAATATGGAGGTCGTACCTCGACGATCCTGTTCATTTATTGCTGAGGTAAAAACATCTTGCATTAATTCTAATACGGTGGGAATTTAACGCTGTGTCTGGAATATCTGTGGCATTCAGTGTCACCTAAAACTAAACTCCATTTTGCTACTTGCTGTTGTTTTCATCTGAACAGTAGCCTAGCAGTTAGCAGCATTACAACCAACCCAGAACTGATTCTGTGCAGTGCGAACTACAACCTCCTACAAAACAAACACGAACAAACTGAATCACTTCGGGGTACCAAAACCATAAGCCTACTGGTTTATAGTTAGCTAACATTAGCTAAAACAAAGCAGATCTAGCATTTACTTTGTTAGCTAACTAGCTCTCAGACCATACTGCTGAGCTACCAAAACCAGAGGCCTACTGGCTACTAGCTAGCTAACATACTCCTATGTGTCTGAAAGATAGATGTTTATTTTAAAAGGCTTGGGTAGAATGTAGATTAAATTGTTGAAATTGGTCTGGTCTATATATTGGTGAGTATATATATATATATGCTATGTGCCACCTTCTTATGAAACATTCTTGCAAACCGCTATAAAGCTACAAATTAGCAGGATAGCATACAAGCCAGCAGAGGAGTGGTAATTAAAAAAAAAATATATATATATATATATATACACACATATACACACACACACCTATACATATACATACACATATATACATATACACACACATCGTCGTTGTCCAATGAAAAACATGTATCTCCAAAATTCCAATTTTTCAGTAACATGAAAAAACACTTTTCATATCATTAATCATACACAATAAATCTGAAATTGACGGTGTAATTTGTCAGCTGTTCATTGGTCATTTAGATGTTAGCTGCTGTGGGGTAGACGGAGGTTTTTGCCCACCTTCCATATATGATAAAATGTAAAAAACGCAAAAAGTGGAGATACACGTTTTTCATTGGACAGCGACGATATATGGGTAGTTGGGCAACTGGCCAAACTGAAGCTCTGATTGATCTTAGAACATGAAACTTTATCTTAAATTTGTAGATCACCAAATCCCACAGCATTATAAGCTAGATAGCTAACGTCAGAGAATATCCCAAAACAAAAGTTAGCTAGCTAATGCTATAGAATATCCTCAAATAAAGCTAGTTAACTAACGTCAGAGAATATCCCAAAACAGAAGTTTGTAGGGACTTTGGGTGGCGTACCTGGAGAAGCCCTTCCCGCAGACGGAGCAGACGTAGGGCTTGTGCACGCCGCCGTCATGTGAGCGCACGTGATACGTCATTCGGTCCTTCCTCTTGAATCGCTGCTGGCAGATGGGGCACTCGAACGGCTTCTCGTCAGAGTGCGACAGCTTGTGCCGGTTCAGGTGGTAGACATCGCGGAAGGCCTTGCCGCACATCTCGCACCCATGGTTCTTCTTCACCGGCTTGGCCGGCTTCTTGGGCGCGCTTGGCTGGCATGAGGCTCCCGTTTGGGCTCCCAACATGGCACCTGAGATCCCTGAGGCCGACGTTGCGGCCGTGGTGAGGATGTACGAGGGGTTGCCGTTGTTTTCGCGCGTCATGCTGGAGAGCAGCGGCACCATGGTGGGTGCCGTCGTCTGCGCAGTCTTCTTGGGCCGCGACACCATCTTGACGCCGGTGTGGCACGACTCGTGCCGCCGCAGGTGGTAGCTGTCACGGAAGGCCTTGTTGCAGTAGCCACAGATAAACGGCGTTTTGCTTTTGGGCTCCTTCTTCACTATTACCATTGGTGCTCCTACGCCTCCTCCTCCGTGGCCCCCTCCGTGGCCCCCTCCGCCCCCTCCAGCGCCCGCCCCACTGCCCACATTGTCAGCGGCGCTCACTGGGGGCTTCTGCTCGAGAGGGATGGGCATGATGGGCTTCTGGTCCTGCGGCTCGGTGACGGCGTTAAGCAGCGGCAGCAGGCTGTTGTGGCCCACCTGGTGCTGGTGGTGCAGGGCATCATTGGCCTGCTAGAGGCAAGGAACAGAGGCGTTTTAATAACATACTAGAGGGTTGGGCTCAATTAATCATTAAATCATGATCAACTGCGATAGTGGTGAGCTTAGCTGAAGTTAGCTAATTGGATAACGTTAGATAGCAAGTAATAAATTCTTATCTGGGCCATATACTAGAGGGCAGTGGTGGCTCAGTGGTTAGGGCACTGGACTACTGATCAGAAGGTCATGGGTTCAAACCTCAGCTCAAGCTGCCACTGTTGGGCCCTTGAGCAAGGCCCTTAACCCTCCCTGCTCCAGGG
>JAOUQW010000009.1:12786095-12805343 GCA_028565825.1 Olivaichthys viedmensis
ATGGGCATAAAAAGTAACATCCAAGGAACAAAATAATTGTCATGTTTTTCAAATATTATTTTTATGTAAGCAGTAAATTACGATTAACCATGTGTCCACTAAACTACAAGTTGTTATAATTAATTTAATTTAAAAATATTTTTTGTGCATATTAGGTCTGTTTGTGACTATAGTGGTAGCATTTTTATCATCACTTTTGTAGACTTCAAGGGTAGCACGTGACAGGGAGATACCATGCGAGTCAAGTGACATGGACATAGACAGTGAGAGTGCTGATGAATGGCAGCCAGAGGAGCACATCAGTGATTACTAGCGACAGTGGAACTGAGGATGTTGACGATGAACTACCTGACACCACTCTAGGGCAGGATAAAAGAGCAGAGCAGTGTCCATGGCACCCCCTGAAGTCAGGTTTGGCCCTGGAAACCACTGGCCCCAACTCACTGAAGCAAAAAATGCGAACAGATGCCATGATGCGGCTTGCACACGAAAAACCAAGTACATCTTGAGCCTTTATGCCTGGGTGCTTTGCCAAGTTCTATAACTGCTGTACAATTCAAGAACTCTCAAGAAAAGAAAATGTCTCTGAATTTGATCTGAAGGGAGTATTTGGGAACTTGTGTACTTTTTTTTAATTTTTTTAAATTTTTTAAGAAATATGTTTTGAAAACGTGCAAACATACAGTATCTTTACAGGGTAACGTTCTATAGTTAGGGTTGTTTTTGCCATAACCCACATGTTAAATGTTAAAATGTTACACATTATTGTTATTTACAGCATTAAAATTTAAATTTGTTCTTTATTTTCAAATAATAAACTGTTATATTCATTAGGATATTAATGCATGTTACTTGAAATTGAACACGCAAGTGCATACTGTCCAACTGGGTGGACATATGAATAACTTTAAAATATTAATGTAAAATAAAAACAACTATAAAATAATTTTTATCACCCTTAAAAAAAATAAAAAATTGATTCAGGTTCTCAGAATTTATGCATGAAAGGATTAAGCATGTTTACTATTGTAGGTCAAAATATGTCCAATAAGTGCAATGTTGTATTAGTGTAGACCTACCAGTAGAGGTGTGCGGGGGACTTTTAAAAAAATCTTCCGCCTGCTCCCGAAGGAATTCTGACCAATCCTGCTTGCTCCTGCAGTAATATCTGTTTATAACAATTTTTTCTAATGTTAATTAAAAATCAAACCTCGTGAAGTTCCAACTGCCACAGAGCGTAGGAGTGAAAAGCTCACTGGATTAATGAACTTTGTGATCATACACAGTGGCAATGCATGACTGTCAGTACAGATATTTGCACCTTATATTTACTAAACCAGTGAATGAAATGAATGAATAATCCACGCCACCCATGTACTTGACGCACGCGAGCAATCCGCAAACCCGAGGTACCTGATTTGTGTCCATTATAGTTTTAAGACTTGGAGTTTTACTGAATGTTATTGGAAATGTCCTATCTCTTTGTCCCGCAACCTTCATATCTGACTGCCCGCATGAGAGTAAAAACTGCCCGCTCCCGCAACTTTTTTGTTGTGTCCCACGGGTCCCGACATTTTGAAATTCGCATGTCATTACAAAATTTGCGGAACCCGAAGAAAAGCAACTAAACCAATTCCTTCAAGTTATGTACATTAGGAGTTTGTAGAGACGGAAGTTCGTTGGTTGGCTAGCTTGTAGATAGTTACATTTGCCAATTGTCCTAGAGTTGGTTGCTAGCAAGGTATCAAACCACAAAAACAAAATAAGTGTGGTTATACCGTCCACTCCAACATCCCAACTCATTCCTGACCATTTGTAATCTGCCAAAGCCACTGCTGAGAGCTTCCTTTATTTTGGCTCTGCCGCTCTACAAAGGTCTGCACCAATGCATTGCTATTGGTTTAGGGCACAATTTTCATGTCAAGGTATCACTAAACCTGAACTTAAAGCAAGTTTTGCATGCAAAATTTAATCAGAAGTAATTACATTCACATTTACAGCATTTAGCAGACACCCTTATCCAGAGCGACTTACAACAGAGCACATGGTCATGATAGCAGACAAGGTTAAGGGCCTTGCTCAAGGGCCCAACAGTGGCAGCTTGGCGGTCCCAAGGCTTGAACCCATGACCTTCTGATCAGTAGCCCAGAGCCCTAACCACTGAGCCACCACTGTTCCAACTAACTTGTGGTATTATAACATCAGACTAGCATACACATACCACCAAATGCCTAGCTATAATCTTTCATCAAAACTTTGCTGCCTGTGTATGCGTGCTTTGTTCTCAGCCATACTGTCCATTTATGTTAAAAAAATAATAATAATTCTTCTCTTCTTTCATCCTTCAGGCTTCGGAACAGTTAAACTAGACCTCAAGACCAAGTCCCAGAGTGGAGTTGTGAGTTTCACTCTCACCATCTTCCCAATTTCATGCTTTTTTGCTCTGTTTTCATGCGGTTCAGGAAAAGAGCAAATGCTTTTCCAGTTTGTTCAGTGACTCACAGATTTTGGCCTGAATCCAGCCTGAAAGATTGAGCACACGGCTTAGCCTAACTTTGCTCATTCATGTTCCTCACCGCTGTTTCTCTGCACATCTGCATCACTAGATATCATTATTCTATTTTCCAGTCTTTGAATGTCTGTGGGAGCATGTGTGATTTGAATCTGGGCCCAGTTTCCCAAAAAGCATTGCAAAGTTAAGATTATCTTAAATGTGAGCGTGACTGTTCAGTGTGATGCTCACGCTACCATTTAACAATTATCTTTGTGCTGTGATGCTTTTAGGAAACTCAGCCCAGTTTCTTGTTTCTTGTAGTGCATGGTTATGCTCTATCTGTATTCTAACGATCTAATCTGCCTTTGTCTTGCTTGCTTTTTTTGGACTTCGCTGTCAGATGGTAAGAGTGTGTTCACTTACTGGCACTTTTGGGTGAGAGAATAAGAGAGTATGCATTAATGTATTAAGACTGTCAGAACAATTGTCATTTTTTGAACAATATTCAAATGTTCATAATATTTACTATTCAAAGGCAAAAAATCCAAATGATAAAGAATCCATGTTCTCCTGTTAGTTGGCTAATGTACACGTGGTTCCTAAACATTTTTGCCAAATAACTCTTGTTACTTGATGTAGGAACATGGGTCTGAATAAATGCATGTCATTTATGGCATACTTTTATTTTCACATTTAAAAAAATGATCTATACATTTTATAACTGAATATAAAAAAACAAAAAGTATGTGCCCTAAAAGGTTATTATACGAATATTACATGTAAGCAGTTAGCGATTTCCAAGGCTAAATCTCAAATGGCATTCTATTGGGCATATAATGCACGATGTAGGTTTTACAACAGCATTGTTATACTATGTACAGTCAGCTTCAGAATTATTGGCACGCATGGTAAAGAGGGGAAAAAGGTTATGAAAAATGTCTTTGAGGTTAATTAGCTTAATTTAAGTACATTTATTCTCAGAAAAAAAAGAAGAAAAAAAAACATTAAAAAAATAAAGCTCCCTTGGTCATTCATCAACATGGGAAAGATTAGAGAATACACAAATGAAATGAGACAAAAGTGTGTTGACCTTTATAAATCAGGCAATGGCTATAAAAAAATTGCTACATGTCTAATTGTAGATTTGTCTCCAAATCTACAATTAGATGCCACCTTCATGGCAACAAACTATTTGGAAGGTGTGCCAGAAGAAAGCCTTTTCTTTCATCTAACCACAAACGTAAGCACCTGGAGTTCACTAGACGCTACTGGAACTGCAACCGGGTTCTATGGTCAGATGAGACAGAAATAGAGCTTTTTGGCAACACAAACTCAAGATGGGTTTGGTGTAAAAAGAAGGATGGTTAAACAGAAAATAACCTGATCCCCACTGTTAAGTATGGTGGAGGATCTGTGATGTTGTGGGGCTGTTTTTTTCCTCCAAAGGCGCTGGGAACCTTGTTAGGATACATGACATCATGGACTCCATGAAGTACCAGGAGATTTTAAATGAAAATCTGGCTGCCTCTGCCAAGAATAAACAGCATAAGAAGTAACAAATAGGCAATGAATTCGGTTTTTTTTTATAAAAGTGTTTTTATTTCCGATAAATAATGGACTGAAATTACTTGACAGATCAGCTTTTGTCCAGTTCAATTGTACAACAATTCTAAACAGACCTTAAACATACTGAAATTCAGCAGAAAAGGAAAACGCTGTGTGTGTGGAAATGATCTCCAGAATAACTTTCCCCAGAGTTATGGAGCACATTATGTCTATAGAGTTGCGTTGGTTCAAACATGAAAATGATGGTCTTATATGAGCTGACACTAAAGAACCTGTCCAATAGCACTGAGGTCACACAGCTTAGCTCTTTTCCCATTTTTTCTCAGACATGGTGTCCTTGTTTTCAGGTAGACACTTCATTTGCCTCAATCCAACTGATGAAAACACCTCATTTGCTTTCTATTTGTTGTGATGGCAACATGGTTGTGGAATCTAATGACTGTAAAATTATCACAGTCAGCTCAAATACTTGTGTTCAGGCAAATCATATAATAATTGTTATGGGCCTAGTATGCACTAGAAAGACCGACTTATCCCTTAACTCTTCTCTGGCCGCTGTATGCCAACCCATGCATGCATGGTATCTCAGAAGAGTGGAGGCTACTTTGCTCAACTGTGAATACACATCCTTATTTCCCATATGGGGGTTCCTCATGCGTTTCAGTTTTTATAGTGCAAACTCATTCATACAGCCTACAGTTCAATACCCCATTGCATGACATCTAATTAAATTGTCTGCAAATCATTGGTGCTCCATGGATGATGCTAAAACAGTTTGTGTAATTATATTATATGTTCTGAGAAACTGACACAGCCAGTAGCCTTGGTCAATGTGTGATGACATGGGCGTTTGTCTTAGAGCACAGGTGTCAAGGAGTCAAATACGGCCCGCTGCTTCACTTCATTCGGACCGCGCAAACTTGTAAAAAAAATATACTGAAATGGCCTGTGGTACACTACTACTCAACATTTTCACACTGGAGAAGTAGAACCTAGATTTCAAACCGGACGCGTCGCAAAGCATATAGCGACCATCTGTCCAATCCACATTGCACGTGTTCCGTGCGCGACACTGCGCAAAACGCTTCAGAAACACGTCCGGTGTTAATTGGCCTTTGATATAATGATCGACTCCAAATGCCGAAATGCATCAGCCAGTGTAGCAACCTGCAGTGAGGTGGGAGACGGAGGACATGTACGTTCTTAGCAAAGATAAGTCTGTATGATTTCTTCTTTACTGTTACAGTAAAGAACCTGTGGTATGGATGAATACAATTTTTTAATGAAACAAAAATAAATTTGGTAAACTGATTCACGACCATAATCAGATTAGAGAACAGATGCACGAATAATAATACGTTTAAAACATAATAGCCTTAGTTTGAATGACCCAGTGTATGAAAGGTGCTGTATAAATAAACTTGCCTTGCCTTTATGGCCCTTCAAGGACTCACAAAAATGACAATGTGGCCCGGCGGAAATTGAGTTTGACACCCCTGTCTTAGAGCTTCCCCAACCTCATGAACACTCACTACAGCCCTCAGCTCTCCTTCTTGGAAAAAAAATAAAATGGTGCACAAATTCCATGCACAGTGTGTTCCTGATCCGCCCTCAATAAACACACTAGCAAGACAGCAAGAAGCATCACAACATGGACAAGCATAATTCCTGATGGAGCACACCAAGTTTTTATACATTCAAGAAAATACAAAATTGTGTTATTAATAATGCAGTAAGTATAGAAAATGGTGTGACATTTTTCTTCCATAGCAGCAGCAAGCATTTCTTTAAAAAAAAGAAAAAAAAAAGTTAAACTTTTTGGGCTGTTTGTCATGGTTGTCACTCTGTCTTTTGTGCACACACACACACACACACAACAAAAATCTCTGTCAAGTAAGTGTCACTAATCCATTTAATCAAATAATTTGACAGATTTGCATTTCATACGGTCCTATTCATTTGTGCGAATGCACTGCGACATCAAAGAAAAGAGAGTGGTGTCTTAATCAAAGGACAGTTGGATGCTGAGTTTTACCATATGGTCTTTCTGCATATTAAATTGAACAATAAAGTAAAATCATTATTTTCTGAATCTAACTGATTGTGCTGGCAGCAGCAGCCCAATTACCGTCTGTTTGTGATTGAAATAGTGGAGGAGGGCTGAGAAAACAAGCAGCTCAACAAATGCACAGCCAAAGCTTTGTCTCCTTCTGTTCCATTAACAGCATTGATCTGCTCTCGTTCCCCCTCTCTCCACGTCTATTTTTATATGTCTACCTGTCAATGTTCAATGTGTGCTTTATTAGCACTTCATATAACACTGCCTAAGCAATCAATAACTGCACAGCAATACTAATGAAGACACTGAAAATAACACAACTGATAAGCAGGGAAAGTAACAGTATCCTATTAACATAATTCGTGACCTCAGTATTATGAGGTTCTATCTGGCATTTTGGTCGAAAATGAGTTAACCACATAAACGTCATCCCAGGGAGCTACTTTATTCTCATGTGGTGTTATTTTTTTAATTTTGCAAAGTCTTTGGTGTAATATTTGAAATAATAAAAAGTTCTATCTCCAAACTCACAGATAAACTTGGTTTTATAAGGTTCTTTCTGCTAGCCAATCAGCATCCAGGAGGAATACATAGGTCAGCTGGGGTCAATCAATATCCAGGTTCTATTTACACGCTGACAGAAAAGAGAAGTCTCGAAACCTCAGTACGGTGAACCAGAAGAGAAAGAAACTTTCAGCTGCAGATGTTTTGCAGCGCAAGTGTATAAAACAGAATTGGTCTTGGGCTACCGTATTTGCTGGTGTTACGATGTGTAAATAAGTCTTAAGCTTAAAAATGTCTTTCTCTGTTGAGTTCTACCATGTATTAGTAATTTATTAAGATTGAGGGCTTGATTAATGAGAAACAGACAGATAGAACCTTATAAAACCAAACGGTATTTGAGCTTACAGAATAATAAGGTTCTGTGTTTGGCTAGTGCTCAAAAATCCACTTTATAATTGTCTCAGAATTTGATAATATAAATTTGAAGTAACCTTAAAGTGTAGCCCTTGTTGAGCTGTAAATGCACATTACAGTACTTTAGAGTTTGGTAGCTAGAAGGTCGAAACTTTGAAGCCCCATATCTCAGAACGACTCTTCACCCAGATTGAACCTTATAATACTGAGGTCACGAAGTGGCCACTCGTGTGATGGAGGTAACGTGCACTTCAGAGTCAGGAGGGGAAGCCGACTATGGCGTGTTGAAAACAGTATTAAAACACAAGGCAAGTTTTAGTCTTGCACATCTTATCTTACGTGTTTTCTCTCATTCTCTCTCTCTCTCTCTCTCTCTCTCTCTCAGAGCTCTGAAATGCAGCCAGCACTCGCTGTGTTCTGTACTGATTGTGGACACTCCGGGCTCCCAGAATCCTCGGCAGGCCAATATCGAGAGAGGTGCCACCTTCGAGGAGCTCTGTCACAACTACGCTCAGGAGCGTCTTCAGGCGCTTTTCCATGAGCGCACGTTTGTGCAAGAGCTGGAGCGCTACAAGGAGGTGTGTACACACACACACACACAACATTACCACTGCATTATAACAACCAATTAGCTTAACAAAATGCAAAGGATAACTAAAAATGGGTACTTTAGTACATCATGCAAAGCATGCTGGGAGATCAAGCCACACAGGCTTACACAGGCTAACAAAAATGCACCCAGTTCACTAAAGTACTTCTTTTCGGATTAGGCAGCTGCTCCACATGTGACGTGACATGTCTGTTTCATTAGCCCCATCTGGACAGGATTAGTTTATCAGGACGACGTCTGAAATAAAATATTTGCTGATACAACTCTTGCATCTGGACTGCTATAAATGAAGACGGGACGAGCGAGTTTGTAACTCCTATGAACCCGAATGTTTGCGTCATTGCACTTTGTGATATGTCCACATTATTGAATGATGAATTTATTTCTAGAACACTACAATCATGATATTGTGGCATGTGTTAATATAAAGTGAGGCTTTATACCGGCTGGAGCTGTTCGTGGTTTAATTTAATCAGTTTGCAGGATCGCACTCTTTCTTTTCATTACCTTTATTTTCTTTTTCTTTCTAACGAGCTCCCAGTAAAGACAGTGGAGAGAGAAAGTGAAAGCAGCTACACATTTTAGAGACTCTTCTAGAGCTTCCATCATTTTGTGAATGACGAAAATATTCTCTTAATCCGCGGACAAAGACGACTAAATACAGAGATTTTTTTTTTTTTCAATGCAAGAGGTGTAAAATCTGAGATGTCTGTTCGGATGGGACTAAAATTATCAGACCACCGTTGAGTTTGTTGAAAAACAGGAGGTCATTCGGACTGGAATTTTCTCAGAGGAGGAGGGAGAAAAACACAGACATTGCCAATCCGGACGCAAATTAAATCACAGAGTAGCACCTGCAAATGATGGAGTTACCCACCTCCCCGTGTAAATTTAATCCTGTCTGAATAGGGCTGTTGACACACACATACAACAGCAATTTGTCACTGCCTTTTTATCCATCGTCTAGAGCAACGCAAAATGCTGTAAGCAGCTGGACAGTTATATTTACCTGTTCTAGTCTTTTCTAAACATTTCTAAATTATACAGCACCATACTAAAAGCCCTATTACTCAAACGCTGCCATTGCTGACTACAGCCTCTACATTCAGCCAGACACCCAAACTAGGTCTCCAGTAAACATCTGGCCAATCAAAGTTAATCTGTTTTGTAATCGGTTTCCTGTGTGTTTTGTCTCTGTGTTTTATTTTGATGTTTTCATCTGGTTGCAAAAAGGACCAACAAACGGCATATTTGAGGTACATGTTCAGTATGCTAACCAGACTTTCCGTATCCATTCAGGAAAACATTGAGCTTGCGTTAGACGACATGGAGCCGAGTCCCTCGCTGTCCGTCGCTGTTGTAGATCAGGCATCCAGTCAAGCCTTGGTAAGATCACACCTACACCCAGTGACATAGGTCTCAGTTCAACTTCACACAAAGTATTTTTTTTTATTATGAGCTTCTACCAAACGGTTGGGACGTCTTTTGATAGTGCATTTTTCAACACCCTACATAGATTTGCATACTTAAAAGATTCATTAATTTATAAGAAAACTGGATAAATAAACAATTTTTTAAAAAGGGAATACACTATAATACAAAATGTATAAAACACATAAAAATTCCAAAATAATTTTATGCCTTTTTGTGAATAATTATGTCTTTTTCGTAGAAGCAATCAACAGCACAATTGTGTACTTGTATAAAAATACACCAAACACCTAAAAAAAAAAGACGTAACAGGAAATGTAAAAAATTCTAAATTAAAGAAAAGTCATGAGTGGTTGAGATGGCTTTAAGAAATTTTACAAAAACATTTACCAAAAACACTCTACCAAATGGTTGAGCAGCTTTGTTACTTACGAACATCTACAAGGAAAATGTTACTACGGTCTGCTGCAGTAACATTACATGAAAGAGGTTGCCAACTGTACGGTATTTTCCATTTGTCTTCTGTTGGTCACAGAAACTAGGCACAACTAGTTACATCAATTAATTAATGACTGTTTAAAAATATGAATAAAATGTTTTTAATCCAATGTAACACCATGTTAAAAAGTGAAAACACTACGATGCGTAGAACGTGCTGGAGGGCCTGCGCCTACACCATTTCATTAAAGTGGCTTAAAAACAACATTTGAATGTCTCGTACAAGGTTTTATGAATCTGCCTTCACCATAATTAGCAGTATAATACAAGCTAGTTGCACCAGCAAGATTGTGCATGTCAATTAGCATTGCCGTGATCAGCTAAACCAGTACCTAACCAGCTTGGACCATCACTGAATTCACGCGTACTTTTAATTTAAATTTTCAGCATGGACGCTGTGGTTAAACGTTTAATGCTTAAATTGAGAATAGTTGTAGCCTAATCGCTTCGTCTCGGGTATCAGCTTCCGCTATTAAACTCGAGTTAAGCGAGACAAAGGGACAACTCGGGCAAAATTGCGGCGACCATTTTTCCAATAATTGCGCCAGTGCCCTGCCTCGCCTTTGAGACAGAATGAGAACGCCACGGCTAATAGCTCAGCCCATTTACGCCTTTTAAAATGCTCGACAACGTGGTAATTGCTTGGACGGAGTTGTTGTTGTTTAACGGTGGGTATAATACAATAAAGCATGAAATTAAAAGCTCAATGGTGGTCAACAGGACGGTGATGAACAGAATTCGGCTTGCTGCTGTTGTGAATCTATAAATGCTGTTTCCATCTCGATTACTGAGATGAGCTTGCTGTGTGGAAGACCTTTGGTACTGTATAGAAAGGGACTTGCTGGAGGGCGAGTGAGCAGGAGGACTGAAGTGGGAGGGTGTGCAGATGGGCAGAGTTTCTCTAGTGGAGTGCGTTGGTGTGTGTAAGTCAATAGCACGCTGGGGTCTTGCTGAGTCTTTACTGGCGATTATTTCATGCTGGCAGGAAGGAGGTTTCATGCTGTGCAAACTCTGTTTGGTGGAGGCATAAAGGATTCACACAGCGTGAATCAGAAGAAGTTGGAAGAAAATCTTAAATTTATTATTAGTACTACTATTTAAAGATGTTATTAGATGTATTTCTCTATTACCCTCAGTGAAGGAGGCATGGCCTCTGTACCTGTCAGTCCCAGTGAAGGAGGTCTGGCCTCTGTGCCTGTCAGTCCCAGTGAAGGGGGCATGGCCTCTGTGCCTGTCAGTCCCAGTGAAGGGGGCGTGGCCTCTGTGCCTGTCAGTCCAGTGAAGGGGGCAAATTTGACTAAACCAGGCAGTTCCTGCACGTTTTGGGGTTCTGAAACGTGTCTGTGTGGGTGCGTCAGGTGCGGACGCCGGCGAGGACAGATGAGGCGAGGGGGCTGCTCTGGCTGATGGAGGAGGAGGCACTGCAGCCAGCGGGATCAGAGGACACACTGCTGGACAGAGTCTTTAGCTACTACGGCCCTGCAGAAGGAGAGAGCAAAGGTCACATACGCACACACACACACACACTAATTTGCACACACTTACAAACCTGTGCTGGTGCTCATAAATGCCTGACTTTATTGCAGGCCACACGTTGCTGTTGAAGGGCGAGCGCCCGCATCACTTCCTGCTCGGCCACAGCCATGGCACGGACTGGGTGGAGTACGACGCCCGCGGCTGGCTGAACTACGCCAAGCAAAACCCCGCCTCTCAGAATGCGGCCAGTCTGCTGCAGAATTCGCAGAAGTAAAACAAGCCAAGCCACATTTTTACACACGCTACAGACGTGAAACAACACACTGCAGTACATTGATGATAATGACTTGAAGTCTGGTCTGTTAAATCTGATATGCTGTGGAATCTTACTTTAAAAGGGCCTTAGTGGACATTTTTATGCTTTCCATGCTATAACACATTTGATAGAGCTCATGATGTGGTTAATAATTAGTGCAATAGAAATATAAAATGTGCAATAAAATTGTCGCTGCACCAGCACTGAGAACCACTACAGTAATGTCCAAGACCAGCATGCAGAGCTGCTTTGTGGCCTATAAGTTGCATTGGAGTAGAAGATGCAACCCCTTAAATTCTGTCTGCTTAGAGAAAAAACAAATATGCATGTTACTTCGCTGTATAATTGCCGCACCAGCTAGCAAGGGGGAACATTTTTTTATTAATTAAAAATACATGTCCGGAAAATGTGTAGGTTTTAATTTGGGTACGATTTGACAATTTCCGCTTGCCGTTACAACTGTATTGCTGTCTACAAGCATGATAATTGTTAAATCAATGATTTTACTTCATGTATGGGTTGGTTTTCATAATATTCTAGGCTAATGCTAAAATGATAACATACAGTATATGTTGCTTTGTTGCCTTATAGTCCAGAAAATACAGTATTTTGGCATTAATTCATTTACTTTTTTTATTTGATTTAAGTCCCAGAAAAAAGTACAAGCTCTCATTTACAATCGTACCAAGCTACAAAAATAGAAAAATAGAAATCGAAAGCCTAAGAGACAGAAACAACCTAAAACTATAATTACAAGATAGTGTTATGTCAAACATTTACAGTCTCAATTAGGTTCATGATTAAATATTTAAAAATGTATAATATATATAGTATAATAAGAGAATCAAGTCTGGAGCTCTTGTGACGTTTGTTTCAGGAGTATGAAGCTCTGTATGTGAAGGCATCTAAAGGCTGAAGCTTCATCACTGAGTGAAATCAACAGTAATTCCCGAAGCAAACTCTACACTGTATTTCTAAGTGTTAAGCATCCCCTCGTTTCTGACTTTTGTTGCACAGGAAGAACATCAGCGCCTTGTTTATGGGCCGTTCCAGCAGCGCGACGGTGCTGTCAGGCTCCATCGCTGGGCTGGAGGGCGGCTCTCAGCTTGCCCTGCGCCGCGCCACCGGCATGAGGAAGACCTTTACCACCGGCGTGGCTGCTGTGAAGAAGAAATCCCTCTGCATCCAGATTAAGCTTCAAGTGGTGAGAGCTTTGCTGCTGAGATCATGGCTTGTGCTGCAAGGCGTAGAGCAAATACTGACATGATTTTAAAAACATGAGCACCTACAGTGAAATCTGAAAGTCTGACTCCACTACAAAGAAAGATGATGACATCATTCTTTACTAATACAAGTAGAAAATGTCTTATTTACGGAACGCAGTAGGGATGATAGGGTATAGCTTGTAGAGGGCCGCACTAGTGTTAGACATTAACAGACCACAACAATTAACACTGTGTGTTAGGGGTGACATGTGATACCATTTGAAAGAAATATACGGCGTCACAGCAGTATGAAAAAATGGATATTTGGATATGCACTACCAGTCAAAAGTTTGGACACACCTGCTCATAGAAGGGTTTTCTTAATTTTCACAATTTTTCTACTATTTTTTCGAATAATAATGAAGACATTAACACTATGAAATAACGTGTATGAAATTATGCAGTGACCAAGAAAAGTGTTCAACAAAGCCGAACTATTTTCTATTTGAAATTCTTAACAGTGTTCCTGATGACTCTTGGCATCTTCTCAACCAGCTTCATGAGGGAGCTTCACCCAGGAGTCTTTTCTTAAATTTCCCAAATAGGCCGAGCCACTTGTTGTTCTGCTTCTCCTAACGTTCTAAAATAAAAACTACTTGTTTGGGGAAACAATTTAATTTGAAGTAAAAAACTACTGATTAAAAAAATACATAAACGTATACATGGGCATTAACTTCACTATTTACATTTGTCTTTATCAAAACGTCTTTAAGACAATGAAAAATATATACTCAATCTAGTGTCCAAACGTTTGACTGGTAGTGTACATCACTCTTATATGAGAATTTCTTAAATGGCTATTGAAATGTCTCAGTTTATGGGCATAGTCGCCGAAAAACTTACTGAAGTAAAAGTAACGTTAATTAAAACAAAATGACTCAAATAGAAATAAAAGTAGTCAACCAAATAACTACTTGAATAAGAGTAATAAAGTATCTAGTGAAAAAAATAAAATAAAATTAACTCAAGTAGCACATTACCCATTACACAGGACCAGATTTACATGAGATTAAAATCATTCAATGTAAATAAATGGAGACGTGATTTAAACTCTTGTATTAACATACGTGTTACATCACATAGAAGGCACACGTCTCATCTGTGAAAGAAAGTTAACATAGCATTATGCATAGTGTTCTCTGCCAGTGACATGTTCATGTTTGTGGTTATTATTTTTGACAGTCTAGAGGGAAAATAATTTTTCTATATGCTGCCAGCGATGCCATGCCTCCGCTGAGTCACAATTTCTTCTATAAATGTATCCATCGCAGCTGTTGTAGACTTTAATGTGACAGTTTGATCGCACTGAGGGTGTGACAGTCAAAAGAGTACCTAATAAACTAGTGGATCCCCAGTTAACGAAAACAAGCAGAATATTCCTCAGATTAAACATGAAAAATGTAAATTGTAGCAGGAAGCATGGTAACAAAGTATAAAGGTACATTTTTGTCATTACAAATTTTTCTTGAGTGAAAAGTGCTGCCCCTTTTAAAATTTATTCAAAAAGTTATTTAAGTAAATGTGACAGAGTAAATGTACAGTACTGTGCAAAAGTCTTAAAAAAAATTAAAAAAATTCCTGAATATAAAGTCTATAAAGAGCAATAAACAGTAAAAAAATATATATCTAAAATGGGGTCTATTATTAATATGTTACTTTCTTTAATGACTCTCTGTAACATAATTTTTTTGGGGAAAATGAATGTTTGGAATGTTTGCTCTTTTCTACTGACAAACTAATGCAGAAGACATAAAATAAACATCTATGACAACATTTATATAAAATATTTGGAGTGCAAGTACTTTTGCACAGTACTGTAGCACATACCTGTCTTTGTAAATGATGTATTCCAGAATAATTAAGTATCAACTGAGTAAAATATTGATGAAATAAACACAGTTTTTGGTCGTGGACTCGTACTACTGTATATTTCTTACATTATTAGCAGTACTGCTTACTCACAATCTGATTTTTTGCAGGATGCACTACTTGACACAGTCAGGAGGTCACGGGTTCACTTTGTGCACTGCCTGCTGCCCAAGGTGGATGCTTCACGCAGTTCTGGCTCTGCTGAGCTGCAGGGCGAGAGCTGTGATCCATGCCTCATGCAGCTGGACGTGGCCTTACTGAGAGCTCAGCTCCGGGGCTCAAAACTGCTGGACGCCCTACGCATCTACAGGCAAGGTGTGTAGAAGAGCAGGAGCCACGCTCCAAATAACACATCAGTTTATATCTGTTATATTCCTTCACTAAAAAATTGTCCTCATGTTTTTTTTTAAATCCCAGGTTATCCGGACCACATGGTGTTCTCAGAGTTCCGGCGTCGCTTTGACGTCCTGGCTCCACACCTGACCAAAAAGCTCGGACGGAACTACATTGTAAAGGACGAGAAGAGGGTGAGTGGCGAAGTTCCCATGTTCGAGCGTGATAAAGTGCTCTAGGGTTCGGGGAAATGAGACAATAGCCTCCCGCTCATCTCTTGCTTTTGTGCCACCGTAACAGAGAAATAAACCCAAGTTAATCGGGCCCATTGTGACGGCTTAATCAAGCTTTCCCAGCTGCGTTTCCCCGCTCGAATCAATAAGGGGCGCAGACAGGAGAAATATATTAATTGCTCTGGGGCTTAGGGCTTGGAAAATGGCCCAAAAAACCTATAGCAATTATAAACTCTGAAAAATGTGACTGCCATCTTGAACCTAACGATTTGCAGAGGAAAGTGGGGCCACGCTCGCAAAACTATAGGTTTATTTGAAATCTCCCCAGTTGCATGACTCGCTGATTTTGTGTGGCTGAAAACAAGCGTGTAAAGTTTCTCTTTTTTTTTTTTTCTCATCCTGATGAGAATTGTCAGAGAAGGGAAGGTCAATTGTGTTTGAATTCCCCCGCGGAAGAAGCCTCACACAAGTGAAACGGTAGGAAGAAGAAAGAGAGCACAAAAGCCGGCCCTGGCAGAAGAGAGCGGGCGGAAAAAAAGTGCGAAGAGCAGATTTCCCCTGTGCCAGCGTCTCGCTGATGGGTTTCTGTGGAAACAAGACTGGAACAATGGCGCTTTAGTGCTGCGGGCCGCAACCCCCTCGTCCACAGTAATCTAGCTGGGGCCTTTCAGATCGGGTTCTCAAGACCTGTCCTGCACTGAGAGAGTGAAAGATAGAGGGAGGGAAGGAGGGAGGGAGGGAAGTAGAGAGCGGTGACACAGGAGCTGAGTGTTAGTAGGACGCGTGGGGACTGTGAAGTAGCTCAACTCTGGAAAGGCGCTCTGGTTAGTTTTAGTCTTGTTTCTTGGATTATTTATAGCCGCGCCCTCACTTAAAACAGTGAGTGGTCTTTGGAGGTGCATTATAAATTACAACGCAGTGGGTAGCTGGGAAATGAATGATGGTCTCTTTAAGTTTGAACGTGTAAGAGTGTGGGTAGTGTGTTGGTGCCTCAGCGGATAGAAGTTCTGTGGTAGTCACTAGAAGGCTGGAACTTCAGATCCCGGCATTGCCAAAAAGCCACTGTTAGGCCTTCAATGAAGATCTTGTTATTCACTTTGGATAAAAGCACCTGGCCGATTACAATGTGAAATAAACATAAATGTGTGTGTTTTCGCAGGCCGTAGAGGAGCTGCTGGAGTCTCTGGACCTGGAGAAGAGCAGCTACCACATGGGCCTGAGCAGGGTGAGTACTTGCTCTACTTCACAACAGCCTAACCAGTGAAAACCTGCAATCTTCTTTCCTCTGCTACTAAAAGCAACAGCCAGTGACGCAAAAATAGATCTGGACTGACCCAGTAAGTACTAATCTTTTGTGAAATGCTTTACAAAACCTCTCGGCCGAAACGATGCATTTGTCAGCATCTCGGTGCCGGGATTGTGGGGTTCATCGAAGAAATGCGCCATCCTTCAAAAGGAGCATAATTGTCTTCCCTTTGTGTCATTGTTTGGACCATCGTTGGCATCGTCGCATCTCGCCCTGACACTCGCCTACTAATCATAAAAAAATAAACCGAGGCTGCCTAGCAGAGATCTAATCCCATCATCTGGAAAAAGAGAATGGAGAGACACGGCGTCTCCTAAACAAGCTCGGCCTCCTCCGCTTCCAGACAATTGCGGATTTATTGACGTTGGGATGGATGGTAATTATTTGGCAGGCGCAGAGGGGATAAAAGCGGACCACTTGCAGGTGTAGATGGAGAGATTCTCAAGACTGTCATGCACAAAATGTTCACAGTGCCTTCTAGGAGTTTCCAAATCTTCTGCTGTCAGGGATTCTGCAACTGGCCTTCCTGTGAGAGAACCACTAAAGGATAAGGCTACAACGTAGAATTTTTCTTTTTGGATATTCTAATGTCCTAATGTACAGGGTCAAAGCGCTAGGTCAGCCTCTTGGACGGCCTTGGAGCCATTAGGGGTTAAAGGCCTTGCTCAAGGTATCAGCTACAGTAGGCTAGAACGGAGGCAGTGGAACCCCTTTACCCTCACCAATCACAATGCTGGTGTCGCTGTCCCACCCACATATCAAAAGCATGCATCTTCGCTTAAATAGCACAAGCTAACTAACGAAAGAAAGCTAACCTAGCAAGCATAACCTACTGTAATTGAGTAGGTTTGTACATGTAGGGTTGAACAATCCTGGATCTTCCAGCTTGCACTGTTATGTTTAGTTCTGCTTGAGTGGTGTAGCAGGTTGGAAGTTTCGGACAGAGGGATGTCAATCAAGTGTGTTAATTAGAATATTTAACCATGCCCATATTATCATATTCCTATCTTGGGTTTTTTTCTTCAATTTAATCTTTGCTGCTTGTTTAAAAGCAAAAAAATAAAAAACCCACCAAGTTTTGTATCATAAAAATGTGTTTAGTATTTTACACTTCCCATGAATGTATTTTGAAAGATTATAAGGAATCTTCGGAAAGATGAAAAAAGCACTTCCATTAAAAATGTGTTGTTTTAGGTTTTAATGGCGGCTCTGCATTAAGATTTTTATGATGACAGTTATGATTAAGTGAATCACTTTGAACACTATCTTTATGAAACACTTTATAGTTTATAATGCTCTTTGAAGAGCTGCTAAAATGCTGCGCATTCTTCAAATAGCACAAAAGGTTGTGTGTATGCTTATGTCTGTGCCGTGTTGTTGCAAGTGACATTTCAAATGTTCGACATCTATAAATGAATGTGCCAAACCATTCTGACATATGATAGATGAAGGTAGTTTGCTTTTTTTCTCAATTAATGTTACAATATTTTACTTGAATTTATATTAGTCTGCTTACAGCTCTTGAGTGGTGTGTGAGTGCGTGTGTTCATTTGTAGTACCAGGTGTTCCCAAAAGTATAGTAGCATACAGTATGTTTTCAGACCCTTTCAGGTTTTCCACATTTTGGCATGTTTCAGACTCATCTTAAAATGCATTCAGCAATATTTTTTTCCTCATCAATCTGCACACAATACTCCACAATGACAAAGCGAAAACAGGTTTTTGGAATGTTTTGAAATATGACATTTACATAAGTATTCAGACCCTTTTTATTATGACACTCGCAATTGAGCTCTGGTGCATCCTACTTCTATCAATGGTCCTTGAAATGCTTCTACAACTTCCTTGGAGTCCACCTGTGCCTAATTGAATTGATTGGACATAATTAGGAAAAGCACACTGTCACGGTGTGGGTGCGCGGGTGTGAGGACACAAGCGCGAAGCTGCTCAGAACATTAAACATATTTATTTAACAGAACCGGGTTTTTAAACATAAACTATACACGCCGTGACAGGTGTGGTGAATACACAAAACGGAAGACAACACAGGACGGAAACAAGCAGGTATTTAAACACTGAGAAATCAAGGTAAGACAGACGAGGAACAGCTGGGAACATTTAACATAACTCTCGTGACAAAGACAACTAAACAAAAACATAAGCGCGTGGCAGCCGTCGCCATGCCTTCCCTGGAGCCCGGAGGAGGTGCAGTGACACCCACAGCGTGGGCCCCTGTCGTCGCTTTACCTGATATGGAGAGCCCCCGGAAGAGTTCCGTCAGCCGGTCCACATCTGCACCGGACACCCGGGGGTCCCCCCCTGCAGTGTCAGGAGGCAGAGGAATGTCGTCGTCCCCAAAGCCCGGGGGCGGTGCTATGACGTCCTCACTGGGGTCTGGAATCTCGGCCACGCCTCCAGCGGCGTTTGGGAGCTCGGCCACGCCTCCTGCGCCGTCCAGGAACTCGGCCACGCCTCCAATGGCATCCGGGATTTCGGCCACGCCTCCAACGCCGTCCATAGCCCCCCCCAAACGATTCCTGCGGCTTTTTCTCCCTTGTTCCAGGGAGGTGGGTTTGCCGGACCAGCTCTGAGCCGAGCAGCCTCCATGGCTGGCTTGGCAGGGAGCGGAGTGGCGCTGCGATCGGGAGGGCGCCTCGCGACGGCCGCTCGAGGCGCCCCAGTGCGGCTTCCTCCCTCGCCGTTCAGCGGGGAGTCGCGATCGGGGGGGCGGCTGGCGGCGTTTGTTCTTGGCGGCAGCGCGGAGAAACCCTAGCTTCCTCTGCTTCGTCAGCCGCCACGAGCTCTGCCGCTAGCCGTGCCGGGTCGTCCGCTTTGAGGAGCGCATAGAGCTCCTCCACCGGCAGGCAGTCCTCC
>JAOUQW010000009.1:12805443-12815493 GCA_028565825.1 Olivaichthys viedmensis
TGCGCTGCTGCCACACGATTGGCTGATTAGATAATTGCATGAATGAGAAGGTGTACATGTTCCTAATAAAGTGTTTGGTGAGTGTATATAGATATAACTTGTGGATATATAATTATAACCTGTTATATTGATGTTTCTATATAGCAGAGCTAGGCGCTGGAGCGCTTGCTTCATATAAATCGTTTTCTAAATCAGACAATCCCCTTACCAGCTCTCTGGGCTCCATGTGTCCAGACTCCATCTGGCTTAGCCGCAAATGCATGACGCATGCACTTCAATCAAGGTTTGATTGTCCAACCTGCCAAAAGAGGCCTCCATCAGACAACCTCTGTTATTGACCTCTCGCTTCAAAATGCCACCTGGGTGTCTTTTATCATCTGCTGCTTATGTACAAATCCTGCCAGGCAGAGTTCCAGTGCATTTTTCTGTACTACAGTCATGACACCTCATAATGGATATAATAATAACAACAATTTTTTTTTGTTATTTATATAGCTCCAGCGGAGGGGTACCTCAGCAGTTAACCCTTATTATTCATCTTATAGCATATTATTCAGTAACTACTATGAATTATTTAGTAACGACAATAAAACTAATAGGTATGAAGTTACGAGATTGAAGATGGAAGTCTTGATGCGCTGACGGCTCCTGGGAGTTTAGGGGGTAAAGTTTCCGTGCTAGTCACCGAAATATTAAGTTTAAATCCAAGGACTGCTAGAAAGCCACAGGACAAAATAATTTGTCAAATGAATTAATGTAAATGTAAGTACAGCACTTTTCATTTTTGATGAACTCTCAAGGTGCTTTCAGTAAAATAACAAATTAAAAGTAATGGTACAATGAATAAGTATTTAAGGTACGATTCGAAATATAGTCATCAAACAAAACAAACTGCAAATGCACATAACACTGATAAAAGCATAAACAAACAAAAGTTTTATCTGGACTTTCAAATAGCCAAATGCGGAATTCCTCAAGTTTGGTCCTATGAAATAGGCAGATTTCATTATTTTGAAGCACCGCTACAGCTGAAAAGCGTAGGCTTGCCGATGCTAAAGGTCTGAAATCAGACACCGCTGTGTACTATGCGGTTTCAGACCATGTTATCAGTTTCACTGCATTTAGTGCAGCCGGTGAACATACCCAGAATTCAGTAGTGGATTTATTTCTTTAAAAAAAATAAAGCAAGTTTTATTTTTCTTCCTGTAAGTAATTTTCCCACTATTGATTTTTCTATTATGCGTTTTGTGTCCTTTCACCTTTGCGGTAGTGTGTAAGTAGCTTGTGAATAATGGACATGGAGCTGGAATAGAGATGCAGGGAGAGAACAAGGCCATTCTTCACAGAGGTAGGCCCAGCCTGGGGGCTTTTACAAATGTGAAAAGGGCGAAAATAAGGATGTGTAGTGGAGTCACTTCCATTATGGTGATGGATGCTTCTCTCCTCAATCCAAGTATGTGTTTGTAATAAGAGATGAGAGCATATTGTTTATAGTTGTAGATAAATGTGGCAGGCTTGACCTTCACTTAAGAGTACTGTATATCTGGCTGGAGCTGTGTAGGACTAAGAAAGCCAGTAATCTGAGATCTAAAATGTAAACTATTGTAATGGTATTATAAATGAAACCAAAGGTACATGAACTGTAGATCTTAAATGCATTAGGAAAGCTGGCTATTGGTAGTAGTATTATTAATTCATTAATGTTTTCCAAACTTTGAAAGATATCTTTTGGACTCAATTTCATGAATTAAATAAATGTCATCTATTAAGTTTGAAATTTACTGAAAACCCTTGGTTTTGAAATTTGTAATTTAACCAGGACCACGGGGTTAGAAAATCCAAACTCTTGGTACTTATACCGTGTTTTATGGACTATAAGACTTGGGAATTTTTGTTCCTCTAGCAGTTACTGCAACCTGCATAGCAAAGCAATGTGTATATTATAATTTTAGCATTAGACTAATTGTAATATGCCCATTTGTTAGTGCTACTTTAGCAGTTTCGGAAAGGTTGCGGGAAGGTACACTACCGTTAGCTTGGCACTAATATAGCATTGAACATCCCATAGCTGTGATAGTGGAAATTAACATTATTGTAGCGGCAGTGATCAGACAAATAAAAGCTACTTATAAAGTGAATTACATGATTTCAGCATTAAACGTTGCCATATAACTTCTTGTATGTATATATAAGTATATACAGTTATGGGATTTTCAATGTTGTGTTAGCTCCAAGCTAATGGTAATGTACCTTTCCAGAATGTTTCGTAGCTGCTGGATTAGCACGGCAACACTAACAAATAGGCAATAGGCATATTATAATAAGGGGTCTCTGAAGTATCATTGAGGTGTCAGTACAAACATTATTTAAAGTAAAAATGTCTGGTACACTAATGCAACGTATACAATTTAAGCAAGGTATATAATAATTTGCTTCTCTAAGCAGGGAGAGTTTAGGGAGATGTGTCTTGCACTCCTAAGATGGTTGTTGTCTGGAAAATACAGTGTTTCTATGTTGTGATTGCAAAGGTTAGGTAAAATGTCCAGAGTTGCAGTTTTTCCATATGCTCTCAGCCAGATTTTTTAAATCACTCTCTTATTTTAGAAAGTAAATGAGGATGTTTGATATGAGAGAATCAGCAGCTGAGCTTTATTGAATATGGTGGTGTTTGTCTGTCGTCCCGTGTGTCAATATGGAGCTGAGCCGAATGAGTTTTTCTTCAGAGGCAAAGCACTTGAAGGGATCATGGCATTATGAAACCCTCTTGAGGCTCCTCTTTGTCTTTCAATCCATGCATTTTGATTATCCTTCTGCAGCACCCTCAACTCCAACGTCCTCTCTTGAATTAAGCATGCATGGGATTGGGGACCAACTCTTTTGAACAGCACTAGTGATACCGTGTGTGTGTGTGTGTGTGTGTGTGTGTATGTGTGTGTGTGCTCCAGCCTGAGTGTTAGATTTCTGAAAGAACATCTTGCTGATGTATTGGCTTTGAAGTGTTACGCATTATTGAGTCTCTAAGCATCATTAATTCGGAGAGGCAGTGGATTTTCCTGTTTTGCCTCTTTCCCTGATATGGCGAAGGTGGTACATGACCTGTCTGTCTTTTCATAAGATCTGTGCATGTTTTCATCTTAATTTATTCTGACATGCACTCAGAGGAGAATCCATGTCCTTGGAGTGAAATAAGTTTTTGTCTGAGGCTTGAGGAAAAGATCTGGTAATTTTCCAAAACAGGTGGTATACATTAGAGATTGGATGCCACCTGGTTTGGAAAATGTGTTGTATCAGTCTCACATGCCTGTCTACCTCTTCTAGCCATAATTTACCCTGTCTCCAGTCTGAAGGAAGGATGTATTTTGTCTGATTAGAGCTTCCTTCTGAGCTTCCGTTCCAGAGCGGATTGCTATTGATTACGATGACGCCATGGCCCTGTCCTGCAATCTGTTTAGGCTGCTGTTTGCTTTGTTTATTTGCTAGACATCACAACCCAGGCTTGTTAGCGATGCTCTCTGGTCGTGTGTGTGTGTGTGTGTTTCTAGCATTTTATGCCGTGACAAATTGTAATTGGCCGAACAGGTTGCCTTCAGGGCAAAACCCACTTGATGCTTAGCAATGTGCTGCTTTAATTGGGTTTTCACAAAATCGGTTGCTTCTACAGATGTGATAAGCTGCATGTAAACACCACAAAATCCTTAGCAGTCTGCCAGGATGCTTGATTTAATTAATCAAAAGAGCTCCCAGCTCTGTGTGTGTGTGTTTCCTGTTGAAAAGCTGATGAAATTTTTTTTCTCCCAGTTGTTACAATGCTGATAAAATAATACGCAAATACAAATGGGTACAAATAAACGGGTACACGGACACCACACACACACTTATGTCTATTATTATCTAGATGTTGCTGTTTGGTTACCATGCTAGTCAAAAAGTGCATGAATTGCCTTGTACCTACAATCAATGGCTATTTTATCAAGTATATAGGTCAATATAGGTCATTTTGTTGGTGTACAATTACTGACTGTATCCCATCTGTTGATATGCACAGTGTGTCGGTCCCCATCCTCCCTGTCTATCGGTGGAAAGGGACCACCACTGACCAGATATTATATTATAATAAGGGCCGCCATTATCTGACATCAGAGATGCCTGAAAATAGCGAGCAATAGTTCTGAAGACAACTTTTCAGCTCTTTTAAAGTCATATGAAAAGAAAACGCTGTTATTGGACCCACTTGATATTGGAGCATAGAAAAAGGGGTGATTTCCATCAGCTTATTCAAGTGCTTAAACTTGACCAGCTGCGGACATATTTTTGTATGTCAGTACAGCAATCTGAGTCGCTGGTGAAAATGCTGGCACCGCGCATTAGAAAATAATGCACAAACTAGAGAAAACTTTAGACCCTATCTTTAACTAAAGATCATGTGATTGTTTTCTGTTTTTTAATTCGTCAGTCAAAAAAATTTATATTATATTACCGACATCTTGGGTCAGATCATGCAATTTGGTCTACAGTGGCTCAATTGTGATACATCTACAACAAGAAAAGTAAAGTGTTTTTTTATCCTGTACAGGATATGTTGCAGTGCCTCTGCAGCAGATCTCCTCCTCTGCAGTACCAAAAAAGATCTCGGTCAGGCCATTAGCTGCAGATCCACCCACAAACTCCATTCTCTCTCTTTCTCTCTCACACACTGATATTTTGCTGAACAGGTCCAGGACCTGGCTATCCGCTGCGTCCAGAAGAACATCAAGAAGAACCGGGGTGTAAAGGACTGGCCCTGGTGGAAGCTCTTCACCACAGTGCATCCTCTCATCGAGGTCCAGCTCACCGAGGAGCAGATCCGAGGCAAAGATGTGAGTCCGCCTGCCTGTCTGTCTATCTGCCTTTTAGCCTGTCAGTCTCTATTAGCATCATCACACTATCAGTCTTCTGACCTGGGACCACATATCGAAAGCTTCTTTTAAGCTACCTACTAGGTATAAACTGAGCTTTCAGTTCTAGTGACGGCTAGAAAGCTGCAGAACCAACCCCTCCCCCAAGTGGTGTGAATCCCTCAGCGTTCGCTTTCGGGTTGATGTAATCTAAAGGCTTTCGTGTCGGATCAGGCCGAGAGAGGAGACAGCTCTTTGATTCCCTCTCCCCTGACATCTCGATTCAGATCTGCACTCAAAATCGTAGGCGTGAGGACAAGTTTACATTAGCGGTTTTTTTCCCTTGTGGCACGCTGCTCTAAGACGTGCTAAATTTGTATAGCAGTCTGAACTCAAACAGGGCCACATGATTAATTAGGTGGGTCATTACTGTTTGGGGTATTGTCATCTGTAAGAAAGAAGAGGGGGTTCAACTAAAATGTCATTGCTCTGTCAGGCTTATCTGCAAATCTGTATTGTTCTGATTCCAGCGCAAGAGAAACCTGGGTCAAAGGTCTTGTGTGGCCTTTTTACTTGCCGACGCCCTCTGTCCTGTCTTTACAGTCTGATTAGCAGTGTGTTGATTGTGTGCTTCTGGAATCACAGGAGGAGATCCAGCATCTGAAAACGAAGCTTGAGAAGGTGGAGAAGGAGAGAAATGAGATCAGGCTGAACTCAGATCGGCTGGAGAGCAGGGTAAGAAAAATCACAGCCGTCAGAAAGCGTGTGATGGTGCAAACCATTTTGGTATCACCTATAACTGGGGTAATGAAAAAGTTAGTTGCGTAGTCTCATATTTTGATGCAGCATTGTGAACAAATCTTATGGTCCTCCTTCAACATTTTCAGATGTAGCAATTCTGCTTATTTCACAGTGGTCTAAGTGACAGAGGGGAAAGGATAGTGAAAGGGTGTAAGCAGGAGTGTGTTATTGATTCTAGATCTCAGAGCTATCAACGGAGCTCGCTGATGAGAGGAACACCGGCGAGTCGGCGTCCCAGCTGCTGGAGACTGAGACGGCTGAAAGGCTGCGTGTGGAGAAAGACATGAAGGACCTGCAGGTAATGATTGATAAGCACACTGTACTCAGTTACATGGTGGCCCTGTGCTTATTAGCTTTATTATATCAATGCAGAGCTCCAAAGCTACAGGACATAATAATCTCGAAATTACCTCTACAAAACATTACTTCAAGTGTTTTTCAACCTAATCTCTATCTAATGCATCTGTGGCGTATGTGCACTTACCATAGACAAGAATTTCAACACGCTTCCCTTTACAGAGAAAAGAACGGAAAACCTGTTTACTCGAAACTCACTTATAATAGAAGTCTAAAGGCAATTGTTGAATTCCATCAATAAAAATTTTAAATACGCAACTATATAATGCATATAATTCAAAACTAAAACGGAAAAGATCTTGGGATGTGACGGATATGAGCAAATGTCTCACCAAAGCTGTTCTTTTATCCAACTTTTCATCTTCGGAGCAATAAAGTAAAAAGTAATTATTTGATAGTCTGTAGCACTTAGTTGTGACAAGAGAAAAACACACACACAAGTAAAACACACAAAAGGTACAGGTCTGAATGTTTAGATTTTTGGGGGCCTGCTGGCAGAGTTCCCACAGTGTACAAAAATGTTTTGCATAAACGTTTATTGACAGAATTGTCCTTAGACTTCTATTATCAGTGAGTTTCAAGTCGAAGGGTTTTCTCAGTACAGGGAAGCGTGTCAATTCCTGTCTATGGTAATCACACATACGCGACAGATGTGGTAGATCGAAGTGAAGTTAAAAAACATTGGTGGATTCCTTTAATAAATGTTCAAGCTTGTGCGAAAAAATTGGAGTGTTGAAGACGATTGCTCTGTCATGGCAATGCGCTAATGATGTGCATGTCTTTGCTCTGAATTTAGGCAAAGTTTGAGGAAATGAAAAAGCAGATGGGAACCATGGAGATGGAGGTGATGGAGGCGCGGCTCATCAGAGCGTCTGAGCTTAACGGCGAGATGGATGACGACGATGAAGCTGGTAAGAAAAAAAAAGGCTTCTAATCAGCAACGTTCGAAACTCCGAAATTATAAATTGTTCACACATGACATTAGCTTTGTGGCCATATAAACAAGGATGCTTTCGGTAATTCAGTTTATAAGCCAGTTTTAAAAATTAAAGAGCTATAGCAATTTTTAAGAAATATTTCACTACCCAGAAATACAAAGATAGCAAATAGTGATGGGGAAACTATGGTAGCATGTTATTAGCATGTTGGGTAACTACCTAATATTTAATAGGTAAATATGCAGTAATTACAACTAATGTATGGTACATACCTTGCATGTTGAATATTCAAGTACATAGTACTTATGTAAAAACTACTAGATTTCTACAGCAGTACTCTGTGCTGCAATGCTATAATTACTCAGACTTTGTTGGGCTATTACTTCTTACATAAGTATTATTCGGTGCATACTTTGCAAGTTGGAAATGTAAGTACATGGTAACTAATTTGAAAAAATGCTAGTTTACGGCAGTACTTGATGCTAATATCTATATTTGGACATGACATTATCAATAACCATTTACTTTCAGGTAAGTGTTGAATAATTCTATTACACTAATATATATTCTATCTATTCTAATTCTAATATACTATTACAGGCATTATTGCACATTAGTTACATGTACTTACCTACTCTTTTTCGTCAGGTATGCAGATATTTATTTGAGCAGTTTGTTGGTAGGACTTACCACTAATATTGTTTTTATCTTAGCGTTGGGTCCTGAAGTATACCTAGTATTTTCCACATTATTTACTTGTACTTGTACTTACGTATCCAACTTGCAAAGTATGCACCAAGTATTACTTGCAAGTACAATGTTATTATCTATTGCATTGTGGCACCAAGTACTGCTGCACAAACCTGGTAGTTTTCATATAAGTTACTATGCACTGTGAAATCCAATATGCAAACTATGTACCAGTAATTGCTTGCAATTACCACATACTTACCTATTAAATAGTAGGTACTAATTTATTTATGTATTATTTTAAAGTACCGTATAATAAAATTATACCAAAAACAACTACATTTGATCACATGGGTGGACAAATCAGTAGCCCGGGCGCCCTGGACAAGCAGGTTCTGTGTCAGGGCTATCAGTTTTTTTTTTATTCCTAGTTGCATGGTGGACAAGTAGGTTCAGTAGGCTGCTGATGTATCGGTGACCAGCATTTCTTCTCCCGTCCACCAATAAGAGAAAGAAAAAATGGTCTATTGACTTTCACAAAGAAATTTTTACTTGATATGTCCGTTTAAAAGTAACACGTAAAGACGCGGCCAGACTCGAATAACATCTTTTATGTGCGATGCGAGGAAAGAACAACTCATAGACAAAACTACTTTGGAGTTAAACTATGTTGGCTAACAATTTTTAGCCTTGTTAATTAGGTTTCCGGGCAACCAAAACATGGGACTGGGCAAGCACATTGGAGCTTTCACTTGCCTGGTGGGCTAGCTAATTAATTTATAATAATAATAATAATAATAATAATAATAATTTCAATCTATATAGTGCCTTTCTCAAACCCAAGGTCGCTTTATGATTTGTCCACCCCTGGATCAACTTGGCCCACACTAATTCATTGTCTGTGATTTGCATGTGTGTTTCAGGCGGTGAATGGAAGCTGAAGTACGACAGAGCTGTCAGAGAAATAGACTTCACGAAGAAGAAATTACAGCAGGAGTTTGACGACAAGTTGGAGACAGAGCAACAGAACAAGAGGCATATAGAAAGAAAAGTACATTCCTTTGTGCTAGTTTTTACCACAAACCCTGTGCATTAACAATTCACAGACATTTTCATCTCTCATAGTAAATCTGATTTTTTCCTCTCAAGAGGCTTGACAGAAATAGTGAATCTCACTAACAGTACATTTTCCACATATAAAATATCTCTTATACTGTTCAAAGGTTTGGAATCACCTGCCCTATTTTATTCAACAGTCATTATTTTATTTACTAAAAACTTACACAATATAGATTTAAATGATATAAACCAGACACCAAAATGTATTTTGGGATATTTTATTTAGTATTTCAAGTATTTTAGTTTTATTTTGTATTAACTTTATTAGTTTAGTTTTTTTTATATTATGTTCAGTTTTAATTTGAAATTGAGTACAGTTTTAGTTTGTTTTTAGTGTGAATTTATTTTGTATTTTATTAAGTTATTAATTAGATTTAAGTTAGATTTTAATTTAGTTTTTATCTATTTTAGTTTCAGTTTTGAATTTAATAAATCTGCTCTTGCACGTGATTTATGTTGGTGGTGGTGTTGTTTTTTTGGGAGGGGGGTTCCCCCACATTAATTTAGCACTTTTATTAGAAACCAGGCACCTTTTTGTGTAAGAGAGCTATTTTTAACAGCTCAGGTCAACTAAATGCTGAACAAAAGAACAAAAAACAAAATGAACATTTGCTTTTTATTTTACTTCAGTTTAGAAGGCAGTATTTCTAGTTTACATCTAGTTGTACTTTTTAATTTTGTATATTTTTTTAATTATTTGAATTCAGTTAACTAAACTGTTTTTTGTGGTTTTAGTTTCATTAACGATAGTAAGCCGTATTTACAACAAAATTTATGAGAACATTGATTCTAAATTTTTGAACGTCAGTGTACAAGATGCTCAATTTTTTCAAAGCAGCTCCTCCTTCTCTTCACTTTTGGTGCAGCTCGCTGACCTGCAGGCTGATCAGGAAGAGACCCAGCGCTCTCAACAGCAGGCAAAGAAAAAATGCCAGAGACTAATTGCTGAACTCCAGGACACCAAACTGCACCTGGAGAACCAACAGGGCCGCAACCACGAACTGGAGAAGAAGCAGAGGAAGTGAGTTCATACTGTTCTCATATCGCAGTCATTTTATATATACCTTCTCATTCATGCAATTATCTAATCAGCCAATCGTGTGGCAGCAGCACAATGCATAAAATCCTGCAGATATGGACCAGCAGCTTCAGGTAATGTTCACATCAACCATCAGAATGGGGAAAAAATGTGACCTCAGTGATTTTGACCGTGGCATGATTGTTGGTGCCAGACGGGCTGTTGAGTATTTCTAAAACTGCTGATCTCCTGG
>JAOUQW010000009.1:12824783-12850358 GCA_028565825.1 Olivaichthys viedmensis
AGATTGATACCACAGTGGATCAAAACAACAGTGAAACATGCTGCTGGATTTTACATGTGCTCTCACACTTTTGGACCCCCACTGTACATACTAAAGATATCACCCCAGTGACTAGCAAAGTCACTAAAAAGGGGGAGACAGTCGGGGATAAGTGCACTATGAGACAAGAGCAGCCCTCCACTCTATAGCCCTCAAACCTGAGTGAGTACGTGAGAGCACTCGAACAATACCAACATCTAGGTATACCGCAACTCTCTTTGTGGTAAACGTTATGAAATTAATTAGGCTTTTACAGCATTTCTGGCTTTAATTCTCTTGTGGCGGCTCTGAAGCTAGGTCTGCAATAATGGCACTTAAATGACAGTTGTGCTCCTGTGGGAGGCTGTGCCGGTCTGCTAATTGGTGTACTTAATTACAACTCCTTCCTTTTGGTCTTTTGGGAAGGTCTGTTTAATTTGACTGTTTAGTGTGCATGTGTTTGAGTGTATGTTCTTGGGGGATGTGATATAAAGTATAATTTTTTGTTGAGATGAAGTACACAGCTGTGTTAAGCATCCACTTGCTTAGCACTCATTGGCTTCATAACTTGGCTACCATGCATTGTTTTGTCCTTTTATCGTGTATCATATTCATTTATTTAGTGTTGTTGTCTGTATTTTGTCTGTATGTGTTGTTTTGCCTGAGCATTTTGTCTGACGTAACGCTCTTAGAGGAAAAAAAAAAAAGGTTAAGTCCAGAACCCAAAAGGGTTCTTCGGTTTTTCCCCCTGGAGAACACTTAAAAAGGTTGCTAAGAACTGACCCAAAGAACCAACTAACCAACTATTCAAAGAACCCCTGAGAAACACTTTTCCTAAGAGTGTATGTAAAGCACCCTCTGGTTTAAGAAAGGCACTACACATCGATATCTAATATCGTCAGATTATTACTTTCTGTCCCAAGAACAAGAAGTGATGAGGTTATTATGGGGTATAATGGGGTATAATGTTTATACCCCAAAAAACGGGAGCTCCCTCCCAAAAGACATATGTCAAGCGTTCTTTATTAGTAGAGATGCACCAATCCGATGCAGAGTCTTGGGCCGATATTGCCCTGAAATGCTGGATCAGTATGTATCAGTCTGATCCACTGACATATTTTATGCTGTAAATGTGTGATGTTGACTGATATGACACAGATCTTGCATGTGAACATAGGACACAAATTGTCTTAAAGCACAATGACATCATGCCTGTGACATTTTGCATAACTTTGCAGCAGAAACTTGCAGAAAGATGTATCTCATAGCTACACGTATCTCGGCCGATACTCGTAGCTTTGATATCAGTATCATATTGAAATGGATAAATAGGATTTGTGCATTCCTTTTAATTGAAAATATTAAAGGAGCAGTTTGTAATTTATATAACTCCCTGCTGCCTGCAAGGCAAATTGCAAATGTTGAAACGACATTTTCCCCACGAGTTGTCTTTTAAGAAAAAGGGACAAAGCTAATTTCCAGGCCAGAATTAATAGGTATAGGTATAGGTCTAAAAACATATTTAAAAATGACAAATTCCACTTTTGAACAGTAGCTTAAAGCATTCCCTTTAAGCATTAAGGCTTTCTATTTGAATCGTCATTTGGCATTTTTTTTAGTCATCATTATTTTTATCATTATTTTAATTACATTTTTATTTCCTACCTTGTTCAATTTTTTTTTTTTTTTTTTATTAGTTTTCTGTTTTCTTATGTTTGTTTTTTATATCCTCCTTTTTGTGAAGCACTTTGGGCTGCATTTTTATATATTTTATATAAAAGAGCTATTAGAATAATTAATTAAATTACTGCGCTGTATTGTAATAATTATTATTATAGACATTGGATTTCAGTTGAAGAATCATAAGCTAAGAAAAGCAGATGATTATCGTTAGGTGTTAAGTCTCTTTTTCTTTTCCTCTGTTTGTATCTCAGCTGGAGGAGCAGATCAGCAGGCTGCAGAGGGAGAAGAACGACCTGCAGTCGCGTCTGGAAGAGGACCAGGAGGACATGAACGAGCTGATGAAGAAGCACAAGGCAGCTGTGGCCCAGGTTTCTTACACTCTGCTTGCTCACTTCTTCACGTTATCATTACCAGTAGATCTTTTTAAGATACTTTTGTGAGATGAAATGATTGTTCATGTCCTGATTTTAGTCTGCGAGGGACTTGGCTCAGATCAGCGACCTGCAGGCTCAGGTGGAGGAGGCCGCAAAGGAAAAGCAGGAGATTCAAGACAAGGTACTACATGACTGCCTACTCGAATCACAGCAGCGATCCAGATTACAGACAAACAGTAACATCATGCACAAAGCCATGCTTCGGGTCTCGGTGCGCAGAGGCATTAAGATAGGCCTAAAGAGCTTAGATCTTCTCAGATCCTTATCTAAATCTAGTAGGCGTGCAGTGATTAGCTGCTCCCTGGAAGAAGACTTTGCTTCCTTTTAATGATACCAAACTGGGAGCTCAACAACCTGCCTTTTTATGATGTAAAGCTCCTTATTAGAGCAAGCATGCTAGGGGTGCACAAAAGTAGCAAACGTATGATAATGGCCCTCCGAGAATGTTTAAATTGCTAAGACCACATGGGTTAAGAGCTTAAGAGTGGATTGTATTAAATAAGCAAGTTAGAAAATGGTTTATTTCCTCTTGATTTGCCCTCCCTCTTTCAGTCTTTATTTTTGACTTAAAGGTTCTAGGCATATCTGTGTTCTTTGACCATGAAGCAGTACTCAAGATGAAAGTTTGTTTATCTAAAAGTAAACAACGGAAAATCTATTTGGTGGAAACAAGCACCGACTTGGAATACATTTCCTTGCAAGCTGTTAAATCAGATACAAAAACCCTGATATAGACCACAAATATTACTCGGGTATTGATAAAAGATTGTGGAAGACCAAGAACAATCTGTTGGATTACAGCAATATTTTAGCATTTTCCATACAAGAACACGTTTTTCTGTACTGAGAAAAGAACGGAAAACCTTATAATGGAAGTCTAAAGCCAGGCTTACACTATACGACGAGAAAAATCTTGTCATCTGCCTACTGATCACACTGCATGAGCCGATCTCGCAATGCAATGGTGGAAATCGCATTACAAAGGTGCTCACACTGTACAATGTAGGTGCTTTTACTGGGTGACCGTCGAAAGTTAAATGTCAGTGACGTTATTAATCACCTCAGTCCAAAATTGTGTATAGACAGTGCTCGGCTCTGATAATTTGTTAAATTTTATGCACTGAAACTTCACAGAAAAGGAGAGGCAGAGGAATAAGCACATTGTTGATACTGCTTAATTAGCTGCTTCTTTGGCCTGTGTCCAAAAACATTTTGTGAGGTTTTTTTTTTTGACATTTTCTCTCAATGTCAGTAGTTTGCGGTTGGATTCAAACTTGTTAACGCTGAGGCGAGTTACTTGTGTGCATCCTACAGCATGTGAATAGGGTTACTGAGCAACAACACCATGCTGATGATAGAAAAGTCACAGATCGGCATTAAGTGATGGTGCTACTGCAGTTGGTTTAGCCCGCAAAACAGACAACAGTCGGCTAAACTAGGCTTCTGATAATGCACATCGGATCGTGACACTGCTCATCACTGCACAACGTCCAATTAACTTTCCTGACACGTCATCGTGACATCTGACAGCTTGGTGGAACACATTTAACGGGCATTGTGTACCCTCTCACACTGTGCAACAAATGCCATCCGATTCATACGTGATTTGGCCACGATTAAAATTGTCACATCATGTCGAAAACATGCCAAAATTGTACAGTGTAAGCCTGGTTTAAGGGCAATTGTTGACATCAACTTTCCTTTTTTTTTTTTCTCTTTAGTACAGGAAAATGTGTCAAAATTCTTGTCTGTGTTAATCACACAAACGCTACAGATGCGGTGGAAAGAAATTGGGTGGAAAAAATAATGCTGGAATATTTCTTAAGGATACGATAAGGGCTGAAAAGATCCCAACTATACAGTGTATTCAGATGTGAAGATGGAGAGATACTGTATGTGTGGCTGATGACCCTTGAAATGAAGAGCATGGTGCTTCTCCGTGCAGCTCCAGTCTCTGCAGAGCCAGCTGGAGTTCCAGGAGCAGTCCATGGTCGAGAAGTCGCTGGTCAGCAGGCAGGAAGCCAAGATCCGCGAACTGGAGACCAAGCTGGAGTACGAGCGCACCCAGATCAAACGCCTGGAGGTGAGAGAGCGAGAGATGGTGAATGTGTGTGGGTGGCCGGGTTGGTAGGCCATCCAGAAGTCATCGAGCAAGTGGTTGTGAGTGAAACAAACCAGTGATTTTTTACAGGAGTACACTCGAGCCGTAGCCTCGTATTCAACAGACATCGATTGAGTTTCTAGTATCTTCCAAGACACGTGAGATTTCTTCAGATTTTTGTCTCAGGCTGAATGACTGGGTCTGTGTAGAGGTTATATCAGTGGTAGAAATATAGGAAAAGTTCCTGGTATGATATTTATACATCCCAATATCACAGTAGTGTCTGCTTACAACTTTAGACCACGTTAAACGGACAGTTTAACCAAAAATGAAATGTACACAATTTTCCATCTTATCCCAAATGGTAGTGTATCATCTTTAGTTTTGCACTGGAGCTAATGACTAATATTGCTACCAGTTTAACATTGTCTAAATCATCATACACTCACCTAAAAACGTAACATATGGCTCAGTAATACCATTTCTACATGAACAGTTTTATTAAAAAGCAGAATACATCCATATTGTAACACTTTATTTGAAGGGTACCTACATTAGGCCTTCATAACACATTTATGAGCATTGGATAAATCTTTTAGAAAGCATTGCTGGAGGATTTATTTAAGGCGCATGTCAAAACCCATGAGGTGACATTAGCGTTTTTATGCATTATGTGACTTTCTTTACATGAAAAAAAAATAAAAGATAAGAACCCTCAATTATTTTGAATCCATATTTTGCAAGGTATTACTAACAGCACGTTCATGAAGCTTTGAGAAATCTTCTATGAAGTATCCACCTGCCATCTTACTCTTTGGAAAGTGTATTTACTGTATCTACTTCATATAGGAACATGGATGTTCCTCATCTTAAGTGGTGATGGTTTGTTTATTTGCATTCAAAACTATTCTAATACAACTTCACTTATTTAAGAAGCCCATATATGATCTGAATAAATAATCTCCTCAAACTAAAGTGGTAATTAATTTTGCATTTATAACACATTTATAACACTGTTATAAAAGACTATGAATGCCTTCTACAACTTCAGCTTATTGTTCAGTTATTTACAGTTATTCGAGCATATAATTCAGTAACTACAGTGAAACTAATCGGAAAGGTCTGTAGTTACAAGAGTGAGGAATGTATGTCTGGTCCTACATACAGGTCCTAGACTTTAAGGGGTTTTTAAAAAAATGCGCATGTCATAATACTGTTATGAAGCACTATGTATACCTTCTACAACTTCCCCTAAATGAACAGGCATGGAAAAGATACTTCATAGAAGCTTCATGAATATGCTGTTGGTAAAAAAAAACAAAAAAACATCAACTATTAACCTGTAAGATAAGAATAAAGCAAATTACAGTAACAATCTTGAACAGTTGACACAATGATAATTGAGGGTTCCCTTCTCTTCTCTCTTAAAGATAAAGTCATAGTACATAAAACCTCAAATGTCACCACACAAGTTTTGACATAAGCCTATCATAAAGCCTGCATCATTGCTTTATAAAAGATTCATTCAGTCCTTATGAATTTGCTATGAAGGCCCAGTGTAGATACCCTTCAAATAAAGTGTTACCAAACATTAAATATACAAACCACTTTGGAACTATATTATCATCTGATTCACTTCTAACGTACATTTCCGCCTTGAAACGTTAAGCCACACCTCCAACCTCAGTCTGATGCTTGTGTGGAGTGACCTCAAACTATGTTCTGATTCCTTTTTCTCTTTATTTTTTTATTTTTTATTTTATTTTTTATTATTATTTTTGTGGCATAACCATTTTTACTGGTACAATATGTGGGATTTTTGACTGTGCTCTCACTCTAGCACAATACTCCATGTCCTTCTCTTCCTCCCTCTGTTTCTCGATCTCCATTCTGCAGACTCTGGTGGTACGGCTGAAGGAGAACCTGGAGAAGATGACCGAGGAGAAGGACCAGCGCGCGACCGGCGAGGGCCGCGAGAAAGACCAGAACAAGCGCATGCAGCGGCAGATCCGCGACATCAAGGAGGAGATGACCGAGGTGGCCAAGAAAGAGGCAGAGGCCAGCCGCAAGAAACACGAACTGGTAAGCATGAACCGGAATTCTGTCAAATTGGATAAACATTCTGGGTTCAGCAGGTGGGAAATCGTGAATAAGGGTCTTGTAAATGTAAGTGCCTTTTGTTAATTCAAGACAAATTTTGATGGCTTTTGGGGATAAACTTGCAGACAGCCTTTTACACACGGACATGTCAATGTTGTTCCCTTCAGTTTTAATGGCCTCCCAAAGTTTCAAAAACTTTTGTCCAGTTAATTTGTGGTTAATGTGGGACCAGATGTTCTCAATGGGGTTTAAATTAAAAATACTAAATTTCATGCACTTTTTTGCTTGGCCCATCTTTTTTGCACTACAGGGCAAAAGTGTGGATTTTTAAAAGGTTTCTAAATATTTTACAACTAAGTCAATTTGCCAACAACCAACACAACACGGATACCGAAATCCGCTTTAACCGAAGACATTTTTCCTGAATGTTTCATTGGTTTGCAGTGATGCAATCTCACACTGATGTATTATATCAAAAAAGACTTCACAGTAATCGTTGATAACCGTTCTTATATTGGGGAATTTCTTAATTATTTACAAACTCTTAGTTCAACACGCCAAGACTTCAGGAGCCAGGTGTACTGTATATGATCCAGGTTTTAATAAATCATAGAAAATAGGAAGAAACAGTTATTTTTACACTGTTGCTGCAGACATATAGTCAAGCCTTTTTGTTTAGTTTGAATATATTATTGCTTGTTATCTCTGGGGAAAAAAAAAAAATCTATTTTTATAATGTTTATGTTGCTTCCTGACATTTAGTCTGTAGTGTATACAGTTGGATGAAATATCCTCCCTCCAAGACCAATAATACAAATAGTAAATCATATATAGTATGAGATAAGTATTCGACAAGACGCAGATTCTGTAGCGGGACAAGTGCAACAATAAAAAAATAAAAATAAAAAACACAGGGCATAGGGTAACTACATAGAACATCACGATTACAGGTACAGTGTTTGTGCAAACCTGAGCGGACCGATTCGTCATACTTGACTGTAATTAGCAGCATAAAAATGACAGCAGTTTGCACTACAGTAAAAATTGACTTGACATATGAATACTATTTAGCTGACCCCATATAGAAATGTGGACTAACAAGAGAACTTCCCTGTCCTATCAGGAAATGGACATCGAGAGCTTAGAAGCAGCCAATCAGAGCCTGCAGGCGGACCTCAAGCTGGCCTTTAAGAGGATCGGTGATCTGCAGGCTGCCATCGAGGACGAGATGGAGAGCGACGATAATGATGATCTCATCAACAGGTACGTGCTAATGGCAGGGTCCAGTCTTGCTAATGTTCTCACATTGATGCCAATGTTTTCTCATAAGAAGCAGTTTTTTCCTCCAGCAGAAGCCAAATCACCATATTAATTTTATTTACCATATTTTTTGGACAGTAAGTCGCACCTAATGTATATGTCTGATTAGTCATTGTGTAAGTTGTATTAATGTATCAGACATTTTTATTTCACATGATGTTTATACAGCCTTAAAAATGGCACTTCAGAGAGCCGAATAGGTTGGGTCTAGTTTAGAAGGACAGAGTCGACATTGTATGACAATGGTTCATGCTAAAAGTCGCAGCACCTGCTAGTGTGCAAACAAATACATTGTATACTCTAGAAAATATGGTATTTATTTTTTTATTCTATACCATACCTTATGGATACACCAGCCTTGTGTGTTAAATACTTAGGACTAAAAACATAAAGTCATGTTTTCACCTCAAGGTGTGTTTATGCATATAATAAGGGCTATAATGGAGATAATATGCATTTACAAATACACACTCTTGGTAGATGATCATTTTTAGCCACATCCTATATGAGCTCTGATTTGTTTTCTTCCTTCCTCTATATTCTATACTTGTGATCTGTGTTTCCTCCCGGTTTGTGAGAGTAGCCTGGTTTAATGACGTCCCTGGAGCCTGCTTCTTGTCTGTATGGTTTTTGTTTTGTTTTGTTTTTTTTTCCTCTCTTGTTTAGTGTCCTCCTGAGAAGCGTGCTTTTTCATCAAGTTAGAGGAGCCTTACGCCAAGTCTGTGTGTGTAATGTAAACAATGTAGAGAATGAAAACATATACGTTTCATTGAATTTCTTTTCCCCAGGCAAATATTAGGTCATGGTGAATCCCTGTACAAATAAATAAAGCACACACACACGCACACTAATTTCTGTACTCGTCTTTCATATAAGGACATATAGGGCTATTCTGAGACCCTGCATTTGCAGTGGCTGAAATTCTCCATGCCTTTGGTTTGCCTCTGTTTTGCCACACAACAAAGATTTATGACTGACCTCTTTTATTCCATTATTATTTTTTTAATCTTTCATTTTCCTTTCCGTCTGTGTGTGTGTGTGACAGTTTGCAAGACATGGTGACAAAGTATCAGAAAAGGAAGAACAAAAAGTGAGGACCTGAAACACTCGTGACTTTTCAATCTCCATTCATCCCACGTTGCTATCAAAATAATACTGCACATAAAACCATGATGAGCATGAGCAAATCATTTATGATGTCCGATTAAAAGCATGCATGTTGAAACAAACGAATGGTTCTGTCTGCTAATGAGATTTTGTTACTACAACACCGTTTTCATGTGCTAACAGCAGCATCCAGCAACCGTCAGCCCATTTTAACTCATGCGCACGCATCTGACAGCTCGCCACGTGTGTCTGTTCAGCCAGTGTATTCATACCTCATTGCATTTAACAACTTCTTGATTTCTGAACAACGTCAGAATTACTGTACGAGTTGATTGCAGTGGAGGGTCAGCTTGTGCTGTGTGCAGCGAATCCTCCTGTACATCGGATAATCTTTACACTATGACCGTAATATCATCGAGAATGGCGAGATCGATTTCCAGACGAAGAAAAATGTCAGAATAATGCGCCATCTAATTTTTCCAAAATAAGGAAAAGATGTTCTCATGCTGCCTTTCAAATTAGACAGACAAATGCTGTTCAAGAATGGTGCAGCCATCTCTTGAATGGAAACTCGTGGCGATGTTTTAAAGTGTGCCGATTAATTGGTTATGTGTTACACCACAATATTCAACAGGAACAATATTTTTATCGTGGTATAACATATAACCAATTATCGGCACACGCTTACATGAGACTGGCTGAGACATTGCTTATTTGTCTTGCAAGCCAGAATAGTGGTTATTGCTAGAGTGTCTGGTACTTTCTGCCAAGAACCACCTATTTTATGAGGAAAAGGCCATTTGACCACAGACCTTTTTCCTCAGCCCGTTGTGGTGAGTAAACGAGTTATATGTCCTTTACTCTCCACTGATTTTAAACAAAACTCATTGTTAAGGAAGTGATGCTGTAAAACGTTTTTTTTAAACCCAGTGACTATATCACTGTCTTGGTGTTCAAAAGCTTGTCCTCCTGTTGGAAACTGGTGCGCATAAGTGTGTACACACGGATGTGCGGAGAGCCAGTCAGATTGTGACCTTCAAGATTCCAAAGCTTGTGGCCAGCCAAGTGTACAAAAGATATCAGACACCCCATGAACCGTGGGTGAAGTGTCTGAGGCTTACGCTACTGCGCGTTGAGTATAGAAGTATTTATTCTCTCATGGCAAGAGCACAAAAAGAAGGAAGTCTCGTCCTGCTGTATATGTTAACTTGAATCATTAACTAGAAATGTCATTGTGAGCCTGTAATGTGTATTTAAGCTGCGTGGTTTGATTAATGTTGTGCATGTGTGAGGATAATGCGGTATGGGAGTTTGGCTGTGGATGACTGAGCAGTACAAATAACATCGAGCAGGTTGGGGGATATCTACAGGAGCTTTTAATGATAAATCTAATTGGGTGGAACAGATATATGTAACCAATAGAACTATGTTGTCACAACTGATTAATGTCCAGATGTGAACTGGCTGTGTGTGTTTGTTGCTCAGAGCCTGAGGAGCTCCAAGCCAATGGTCTAAGGCACGGAATGCAAATTACTTAAAAAGCGCTCCATTACATAGTGTGATGTCCATATGCCTTTTTGTTTTTTTCATTTGTTTATTTTTTGGGGAGGGAAAATATGTACTGTGTATAGGGTAAATTTGTCCATACATGCATTCAGAATGACAAAGCCTTTACCATGTGCTTCCTGAATAAATATAGACAGAAAGAGTTTATTCCTCCCTGATGTCCTCACTCGAACATGATTGTATTTAGCCTCTATGATCTTGACCGGAGGACAACTCTGCTCTGAGGCACGGGAGGTTTATTGGATCACTTTAGTATTCGTCATGCAAATATTTGAGCTCTGTAGTCCACGCTGTCAAACAGAGCTGTCAGCAGAATATAGTGTATTATGACTATTTTGTGTGCATACAAAGCAACAGGTAAAGTGCGGCCAGGTAAAGAATGATTTTAACAGCTAAATAGGAGGACGAATGAGAATAGATTTAACCTGACAAGTAGGCGTTTACATGCCAAGCTCAATGGTTGGCAGGTGGGAGAAAACATGATCATTCCCTCTGCAGAATTTAGATTAGTTTGGACAGAGTAAGGGGTAATGGCGTATACAGACACAGTGGCTTGGTGTCAAATCCTGCTTCAGGCAGCAAAAAGATCAGGAACCACAACAGACATGACAGTGTTTCACCCCTCTTTCTTCCTGAGGGGTAGAGGACTGACTTTTATCCCTATAATGTCCTTAACATACCGTTTTAAAACTGCTGGCTATAGCCCATATTGCATGACTTGAAAAGCTACCATTTCAAACAGCACCACTCACTTCAGAAACATCCTAAATTCATCCAAGTTTTGAATAGACATTGAAAAGACTTCCCAGCTCTAACAGTCATCACTAAGAAGGACGTGCTTAACTGCTTAAGTGAAATTAGTAAAATAATGCACATGAATGCATGCAACTCCTCGCCCACACATTGAAAAGTGCACAGCGAAAGTGCAGGAGATTAGAGTTTAAATCTTTGAGTCTCTTGAGTTCGTTCAGCCAAAAGATTCCTCCGCTGATTTGTTCAGTTAAACTTCCGGTTTGCCCAAATTGAAGTGCAACCTGATCATGCCTACGACTAACGGTTTTAATAAGCATACTGATTTGTTCAGGCAACAAACAGCTTGAGCGATGATTGTTGCTATTTTGTGCTATTTTATAATATGCTTGTATGCGGCAATGTTCAAGAGCATACAACTTTGTTTGAATATTTATTTTGAGATTATATGATAATGATCTATTGATAATGTCTTATATTGTTAAGCTGTATTAGGCAACATTTTGTTTTACAATCTAGCAAAAAAAAGTCTTCCTGTCCACAATGTTAGCATACAATTTATTGTCGGTACATCATTACACCAGTTTTGAGCCTGAACGAAACTCATTGAACAAGGGAATTAAGTTTGTGAACAAAAGGATTCACTGACTCAAACACTGTCCCACTGAATGAAAGAGGAGGGAATCGCATTTGTGAAATAAAGTTCCAAGGACTGAAACACTTGTAGGTGTACACACAATTGCAAATAGGGCTGACACAATTCACAGACGTTTAAAAAAAAAAACACAGACAGATAAACATTCCAGACTAGAAAAAGGCTGTAAGCAGCAATTGAATGAAAGGAACGACTCTGTGCACAGCAGTGAACAATATCATCACCTTAGAGACTCGCTTGAAAAGACTGAATTGTTCATGAATTAAACATGTACAGTGAGATTGACATTCATGTTCGATGAAATGATGATTTTGTGTCTTTGAGAGCAGTTGATTAGGAATAGAGCTCAAATGGATAAGAAATGTCTATGACCCATAGTCATAGCACGTGAACTTGGCATGCTTTGTGATGATGTGGTGCAAGTTATTTTGCAATATAAAGTGTTCTGATGCTTTTGAATGCAATGAAGTTTACAAATCTGCATTAATTACTGGTAGGTGGCAGGATCACAGCTGTACTGCTGATGGGTTTTAACCTGACAGAGCTTGCAACTTCAGAATTCAACCGAAAATGAGATCTTAAAGCTAGTCTTTTCTTACTAAATAGGGAAGAATTGGAAATACACTACTGTTTATTAATAGCATACTGAACTTCTTATGTCATCTTCCTACTTACCCTTGGCTATGGGCTTTTAATGTCAGTCAATATGTCAATGGTTCATAAAAGTGAATGGGTTGTGATGACTTGTTCTACATGTTTCATTCTCTCGCACTCTCCCTGCAAGGCTTTTTCTGCCAGTTATTGACTGGGCTGAGGTGCACAGCACTACCCGAGCCTCGGTAACAATCATTAGAGAGAGAGAGACAGGTACAGAGGCAGACAAGCATTAACATAACCATTAACATAGTTAATTGTGCCTTCAGGAGGTAATTTGCATTCCGTTCAGAGGCCGGACCTGATTCGCTCGACGGCCTCCATCCCAACGTATTATACATTTTAAGAGCCGAAAGGGAAACACGCAAGTACATTCATATTTATGAACAGGAACATTTACTTAATCTTCTTAATCTATGAGCTTCTTTAGATATTTTAAAATATTCATAGCCCTGTAGCACTATGTTTCCTCCTGTTTCATGCATCACTATTACGAGTGGACTTTATTATGCAAATGTTTTCAATTATGCAGCTGATCTAACAGAGGAAGCTCTTAATGCAGTTAACGTCCAATTCTGCCATTGTCATATTTTCTTGTTCTCCCACTGTGAAGAGGTTTGCTCAAAAATCAGTATTGGTAGGCTTTTCTCTGACTTTACTTTAAAAAAAAAGAAAAAAAAAAAAGGTCTTTATTATCGTTTGACTCTCAATCAGTCCCTCGTTCCAAGTTTAATTTCATGTCAGCTAAGAATGAATGATTTGATGTTTGGTTTCACATGCTAGTTGACTCACTAACTCGCACATTAGCAATGTTTGCATGGTTTGAATTTTGGCTGTCTTCTAACATGTTTTCATCATTACCATTTGTCTGGGCCATATAACAACAACCAGGTAGAGCTACAATTGTTCTTGTTCTTGTTATTGCCACTCATTGAATCTTGCTGTTTTGCACAGTGGAGATGACTCGGACCTGGACTCTGAGGTGGAGGACCGTGTGGACGGGGTTAAGTCATGGCTCTCAAAGAATAAGGGCTCCAACAAGACTCTATCAGATGAGGGCAACTTGAAGGCCCCCAGGTCAGTATGAAGCACCTGTCGCTGGTTATTAGAGTACCTTCCTCTTAAGCCTGAAATGATCAAGTCAGTCTCCTTATCTTACCCTCCATGAAAATGCACCAGAGGAGAAAGTTGGGGGGTGAACTACCTGAAGCTGTATAGAGTGGTTTGGGTCTGTTTCACATGATTGTTGCTTCCTTAAAGCAATATTGCAGTGGCGGGCTGGTTCTGATGGGGTGCACTGAGGCCTATGGTGGCTAGATGTTTTCAGGATTTCTTGTGACCTTTACAGACAAATTTCTAAGAAGTTTTCATGTACATGCTTTCATTTTCAAACTCATAACGCCTGACTCACTGGTATGTTGATTTCTCTCCTCCTGTATCATGTGTGTTTGTCTCTGTTCCTTCATCAAAGCCTCAAATACCCTAACGCAGCCAATGCTGATGTCAAAGACATAAAAGAAGGGAAGGAAGGTAAAGAAGGGCAGGAAATAAAAGATGGGTATAAAGATGGCAAAGACACTGAGCTGAGTAGGTCGGTGTCTGTGATAAGCTCACTTAGCTACAGGAAGCGTTCCAACCTGAAGGACTCCATTGGAGGCACTGGGGATGAGAGCTCCCTTTTCAGTGCGCTAAAGGAGCAACCAGTCACCCCAGACCGCTCATCACACCGCAAAGCCAAGAACAGGTCCATTGATAAACCTGGAGATGACCTGGATGACCGGGGCTCGGTCATCTCTCAAGCTTACTCTGAGGCCACCAGCATGGCCAGGAAAGGTCTGGAAAGGCGCTGGACCAAGAGTAGCCCAGAGTTTGACAAGGAGTCCACCTTGTCCTCAGTGGCACCCAGCAGAAGTTCCTTGCGCCGTGGACTGGACCAGGACAATGATGCTAACTCCACATTAAGTGGCTACAGCCTGCGCCGAAGCACCTCATGGATGGACGATAATCGACACGATTGTGGGTCTGCGGTCAGTCCCAGCCTGAGTCGCCGCTCGGGAGGGCGAAGCCCCGGAAGCATCAGCCTCACTTCCCGGACCTCATTGGCCCGCAGCAGCCGGCTTAGCGAGTTTGGTGTTAACCTGGCCGACAATGACGATGCTATGAGCGTGGCCTTTAGCGAAGGTGGCATCTCGGCCTACAGTCCTCGCTCTCTAGGCCGGAGCCTTTCCAGCCCAGCCCAGAGCCGTTCCGCTGAGGGTGAAACACTCGATGACACTGATGTCAAACCAGTCAGCCACCGCAACTATCTGGACCCCGATCTGGAAAAAGCCATCAATGAAGTTCTCAGTTTTAAGCCCATTAAGTTCAAGCGCCGCAGTTTGGAGGACTCGGATGAAGAGGAGAAGGGAGGAGCAGAAGAAGTGGAGGACAACAGGAAGAGCATACGTAGTGTAAAGAGCTCCCTGCAGGATGATGATGATGATGATGTTGGTCTACGCCGAAGCACATCCAGTCTTCAGCGCTCAGCATCTGGCTCGGCAGTGGACTACGGTCGCTCCTCCAGCAGTTTCAGCTCTCGCAGTAGAAGCAGCAGCCGCAAGGCAAAGAAGAAGAAGAATCGAGACTCAGAATCGGAGAGCTCCTCAGCCAAGGAACGCAGAAAGAGCTCCAAGAAGAAAGGGAAAAAGGGATCCAGGAAGGGAAGGAAGAAGGAAAGTGAGTCTGAATCAGAATCGTCTGAATCGGCATCATCTGACTCATCTTCCAGCTCCGGTTCCACCATGTCCTATCGCAGTTCCAGCAGCGTAAAGAAGGGCCCGTGCCGGGGCACACCAGGATCAGACGAGGAAAGGGGACTAGATGGTCCTTCAGAGGAGAGACCCCCGAGCAAGAAAGAGGAGAAGAAGAAGAAGAAGAAGAAAATGGACAACCTGGTGATGAAGTATCTCTACAAGCCTGATAGTGATTAAAAATGGGAGGGGCAGCAGGTGACTGGAAGAGCAGCATGGTGTTAAACTAACACATTAGCCAGTAACAGTATGCCTACTGACGGACTGTATGATAGATTTTACACTGGCATAACAACTAATAACACTGCATGTCTGTAGAGTTCTTGAGACTGGTTTCTGTTCTGGGAACCATTTTGCTATGCTGAGCACAAACTCTACACAGTGTTTAAAGTTTAACTTTGAGAGGAAATTGAAATTAAGGACCCATGTTGACAGTTTGTCCCTACATTTAAGTACGTTTTAAAGCATGCCCTCATCATCTTTCCCTCGTTACTTGTAGTTGTGAATTTGAGGTGTGCATCAGGACAAAAAGGGCATTTTTACTTTCATGCGAGTAGGAGCAGGCGATCAGATATGAAGCTCATGGGACAAAGAGAGAAGAACATTAGAACGCCATTAAAAGTTATATGACCTTTTTGTTTCGAGTTGAAGAGCATGGTTTGCTTCATGGGTTGTTTTCAGTCCCCTCAAGAAGGCTAGGGTTATCATCTTAATTATTTGCTTCTTCCCCAGAAAGCAGTTTATTTAGGGAGCTCTGTGGGTGTGGGCGCACATACTAATTCCCAGTGAAAGGCCGGTGTGACAAATGACTCAACTGCAACAAAACAACGCTAGCTCTGAAGAAGTTAATTCGCCAAGACCTCCATCGGATATATGTTGTTTTTCCCTGGTGACATAGCACCAGCTATATTTGTATCCACTTTATACAGTTTAAACCATCTAGATTAAAGTTGGGTATTAAGGATGACTATTAGACTAAGGAGTATTTAAACATGCACAATGGAATTATGTAGATTTGCATTCATTTTGTTGTTATATGGGTGCAGTGGTGGTAAAATAGTAAGAGCAACAAGTTGTGAAAGCCTTTTTGTCCTCTAGAAATGGTTTTGGAATGACTTTGATGGGGAATCATTGCATAAACTCAGTGCTAGTATTGATTGTGCTAGACAAAACTGTGGGTGTGTGGTTAACCTCCAACCAAGAGCGAAAAGGTCATGCTTCTTTGGCACTCATTTTGCAGTGAACCTCGGCTAAAAGTGTTTATTTTCCTTCCTCCAGCCCGTCTTTCTACCGGAGACATCTGAGCCGGACTGATGAAGAGGTGGGTGAGGAGGAGAAGGATCTCCAGCAGTCACACCAGACCCTCGTTGCTGATGGAGATGGGGGAACGAGGCTTTCTGAGACCACAGCGTAGATCTGAACTGCTGCTAATATCAAAACATGCACTGGATCTGTGGTGCTTGATCATGCCTCGGGGGAAAATCTTTGACCCCCCCCATCTGTCTCTCAAGCCGTGACCTAGACGTTTGTTTGTCTATTCTGCACATGGACTTTAGCCAAAAGTGAACAGTGGTGTACGTGATTTTCTGTTATTTAATTTATAGGAGTTTAAATTAATGATTTCTTTAGACCCAAGGAAGAATGAAGTCAGCAGTAAAAAAAACAAAAAAAACACTGCCTTTTTTTAAGTGTCCTCCTTTCCACTATGAACATCTCTTCATCATTGCTGGCTCCTAAATCACATCCATCACTCTGACCTTCCTCTATCAGGGTCGTTCAGCTAGCTACTGTAAAGCTAAAGCTCAGGCAGACACATTATAGAGAAGTAAGGAGATTATCATATAATCATGCCTGCTGTGATTGATTTTATTTTAGCGGCCAATTCTTTGATTTCAGTCGAATATTAAGTGTTTCGTTCTTTGAAAGTCACCAGGTCACTAGGTTGTAGACTTCACGATGAGTGAACTTTAACGTCTAACTCCTCACCCGTTTTTCTCGGCTTTAGCGATACAATGTTCTCTATAGGAAATGCCTGCCAACATCATCCTCCAAGGGAAAAAAAATGCTGTGTATTATTATTGTGAGAAAAGAAAATCGTTCGCTTTTTTTTTTTTTTAAAGAGACTTGCTTTTGATCAACCAGCTGCTGCTGTGTGGAGGTTGTTTTTGAATTTTGCCTTGAATCTTCTTGATTTATCAAGTATCAGCTTTGTTGCTTTCTTCTAATGCTTCTGATTATACAGTTTATTTAGTTGTGTATTGGTGAATATTGTTTTTCATTCTTTTTAGGTTTTTACTTTCCAAAAGGGATTTTTTTTTGTTGCCATTAGTCGAGGCTTTTGTTTTGTGAATTTTATATTCTAATGGCTAAAGATTATATGCTGACTAATGACTTTTAAGTGTGCGACTATGTAACGCCTACATATGCACTTCACAAGAAGCTCTTCCGAAACACAGTACGTAAAATCCTTAGAGATTCGTCAAAATATAGTTTTACGTGAGATTCATCTATATTTTGGCCCTACTTAATATCAATAAACAGCGGCAATAAATATTTATTATGAATAAAGTTGTAAATCTGCAAAAAATGCATCATATCAATTATGGACCGCTGTTGGAAAATTATGGAGGCGTGTCTGGAGACGCACTATGGTTATGCACACAAATTACCGATAATTTTGTGCGCTCAAGCCTGAAATGGGGAAGAATGTAATGTATTTAGTGGACAAGCTGTTAGCAAATTTTTTGCTTTGTTTCCCACCGCCCCATTATCTTTGCATCAAATGGGACATTTTTATCATAAAGATATGTAAAATGACACTTTGTGTCTGCTACTGTAGTGGCTTATGCAATAAATGAGAAGTGAACTATAATATATTTAATATATGTCTTTGACAGCTTATCCACATAAATTTAAATGATCTTTGGATTAGTTTCATTGTAAATAAATAATGGTGATTGTTTGCTTTGCCTTCTTTTGTCTGCCTGGGTTTGAATTCATCAAAGTACTAATTAACTTTCCTTTTCTGCATGCAAGAAGAAAACTGTTGCTGTGTCTGAAATCGCTCACTCACTCGTTCACTATTTACTATATAGATTGCTCTCTATAGAGCACTTTATAGGGGCCAGCAGTAACGGAGACACCGGACTGAATTCAGACAACACTTACTAATGAGTGCTCCGGAAACACATCATTGTGATTTACTGTGCACTTTGGGTAATAATATAGTGAACTATCCAGGGAATATAATTTGTCTACTGAGAATTTGGATGACACTGCAAAATGGCTCTACCCCAAATAGTGCACTTTATGATAAATAGCAAACAGATACAGTATATATATATTGTAGAGCAGAACTGGGGTGTTGTGTTTAGATAGATGAAATTAGTAAGCAAGAAAGGCACCCGGTGTTCCACGCTGTTTTTAACACGCCCTTGTCGACTTCCCCTCGCCGTTTTCCCTGGGTGGAATCCCAATTGGCATTTTAAGGCTTTCAATACTTTATTAGATGTGAAGTTTGTTAGGTGACCCCTTGGAGGCCTGAGGGATGGCGTGAAAATAAATGGCTGTAGAGTTCAGGAGCAGAACTTACCCAGAAAGCATTGCGATCTGATGCAATTTTCTTGGTAGACAAAGCTGCTAAATTAAAAGTTAGATATGAAGTAAGGTTTATGTAACCTAAAATATTCCATCTATACATGTTATAACATTGGTTTATTCTGCTAGGTAGTTAGCACACTAGCATGTTAGTACACTAGATTGGTAGTTAGCCAATAAGTTTCTGAAGAAACAAACCATTCAAATTGATTCAACTATATAACAGTTGTGCTTGATGTCAATAGTAAGTGTATCGCGTTTGAAAAATGGCCACCTGTGTTATGTAGAGGATCCACATTAGAGGTGTGTGCGGGTTTAAAAAAAAAAGTTTTTTATCCAACTCCCACCCGCTCCCGCAGAAATTCTGACCAATCCCACCTGCTCCTGCAGTTATTTCTGTTTGTACTAGCCCACAATATTTTCTAATAAACTTAGTTGGTTCTATTTCCCAAAATATAAAGAAATAACCAATAACGATAGCTTTTTGCACATGCTGGTGTTCTGTCAAATTGTACCTATCGAGACATCCTACCAAGGGTTTCTGCGCATGCACACTTCACTTTTGCGGCAACTTTCGAGTATTAATTCACGTTTCTTCCTATAGTTTAATATGCTGGAGCCATTTAGACGATCAAAGTATGCTAACTATAATTTTCTGCTGGAGGCATTTTTTCTCAACATAGTGTTATGGTAATAAAGTAGAAAAGTAGCACAAAATACTTGCAATATTGTTTTACAAACACCTATATACGCACGCTATGGTAGGACAATTCGATAAGGTAGCACAATTTGTGAAAATTGTTCACGCTGACATGCGTTGCTGTCGCTGGGAAATTACATAAAAATAACACCACTACGATGGGCTTTTTGAAATGTCTACCAAAAAAGACAAAATGTACAGCTAATTATTTTGCACGTATAATGTACAACTTTTAATGGCGTTCTAATGTTCTTCTCGCTTTGTCCCATGAGCTTCATATCTGATCGCCTGCTTCTACTCGCATAAAAGTAAAAAAAATAATTTTTGTCCGGATGCACACCTCAAATTCACAACTACAAGTAACGAGGGAAAGATGATGAGGGCATGCTTTAAAACGTACTTAAATGTAGGGACAATCTGTCAAATTGATTGTATGTGGACAACTGACCATCACACCTATATGAGCTTGTTGGACATCACATTCCAAGTCCATGGGCATTAATATTAGTACCACCTTTACGGCTATAACAGCCTCCACTCTTCTGGGAAGGCTTTCCACAACATTTTGGAGTGTGTCTGTGGGAATTTGTGCCCATTCTGTCAAAAGAGCATTTGTGAGGTCAGGCACTGATGTTGGACGAGAAGGCCTGGCTCTCAATTGACGTTCCAATTCATCCCAAAGGTGTTCAATTGGGTTGAGGTTAGGGCTCTGTGAAGGCCTCTGGAGTTCCTGGAAATCAAACCATGTCTTCCCCAAACTGTTGCTACAAAGTTATAATTGTCTAAAATGTCTTTGTATGCTGTAGCATTAACATTACTCTTCACTGGAACTAAGGGGCCTAGCAACAAACCCTGAAAAACAGCCCCAGACCATTATTCCTCCTCCACCAAACTTTACTGTTGGCACTATGCATTCGGTAGGTAGCGTTCTCCTGGCATCCTCCAAACCCAGATATGTCCATCAGACTGCCAGATAGTAAAGCGTGATTCATCACTCCACAGAACACGTTTCCACTGCTCCAGAGTCCGAGGTTATTTTAGCGAGGTTATTTGTTTGTACAAGGTTATTTTAGCATTACCTAGAGAAATACAGTCATGCAAAGGTTAATGCTTTATATCCATGATCCACCCTCTAGCAGCTTACGTCCCTTCTCAAAAAAATTGGGCTATCAAAAAAAAAGAAAGAAAGGCAAGATCAGGCAAATCAACTGTTAACCTGCATAACCCCTTTCTCACCACCACCATCACTGCATTAATGATTCCAGCTACACTGGTGCCCTTTATTTCGAATACATGACTATTGAATAAAACATCCTATTAAACGTTCCGCAAAATAGATGCGTGCAATTAGTTTTGGGTCTTTTAAAGACGTCTGGCAATAAATCCATGCTGCTCCCCCACAAGGCTTTTTGAATAGCATGGCTCGAGTGGCATGTGGTCCATTTCCCGTCCTTTGAGGGTTGTCTTAAAAGCCTGCTCCTTTTTATTATGTGGCCCACAATAATATTTGACAATCCGTTGGAACAAGAAAACACCTGCTGCAAAAAGAAAAAAAGAATCAGCCCTTTTGTTTTGTGATATCCCACAATTTTACGCACTTTTACGCAAGTCCCATTTTCCAAGCATTTACAAACATTTATATTTGGGCTGAAAAAGCATGAGATGTGTTTTTCCTTCCAAGTCTAAATTGCATGGAGGTACATGCGTTTTGATTCGTTAAGGAGGCATTTGGAAGGGCTAATTTGGGGTCAATACTGGATGAAACGAGGTCTCATTGGGCCTGACTGGGTTCCCTAATGGCAGGCTGCAGCTGCCTGTCAATGCGTCGTGATTGGACGTGCTGCGAGACCCCCCGCAGGGAGCAGGTGAAGCAACAGCCCTCATTTGCAATTCAGAGAGCACTCTGTGTATCGCTCTGAGCTAAGCTTTGTTTGCACATATTGTTTCCACCCTAATGAGCGATGTGCTCTGGTAGAAGAGGCAGTCTGACTTCTGATGCTGTTAAGGAGTGTATGGAAGCATATAATGATTTTGTAGGAGAAAAAGCACATAGTCATACATCCTAATCAGACTGTAGACTCGATAAATCATGTTTTAATACGTTTTGCGTATGCATATGGAAAGGAGAAAGAGTGAATCAAAACTATTCCAGATTTTCCAAGCTGATGTTCTGGCAGACACTCTAATGCCTTTCTGGGTGGAGACTCGCAGCCCATATTGATTTCACTTTTGTCTCTTTGTTTCCTCATTGTTCGACTGGCCTGGCCTTAATTCATGAAATTACTCATTAATTCTCCTTCTCTGCATGAGAGATGAGAGAAGAGATCTGCGTTTTGATGAAATTTTCAGCTGATGAAATTTTCCGCTCCCCAAAGCACATGGCTCAGTGGCTCTCCAGTTTGAATGTTTCCTCCTGATCCTCTTATACAGCTCTGTGGCTGTTTTATGCCTTTCATCCAGCCTGCAATTTCTTTCAAGTGGGAACATGAGAGAAAGTTCTCTATTACTGAACATAGGCTGTTACTGAGAGTGCTAGGCTTTGACCCAAACAATCGACAAGCATTACTTGTTAGAATAAGTTCCAATAAGAACACTACTATAAATAACCTACATTTGAAATACACCCATAATGTGTTTTTGTAATCTCTGGGTAAAACCACTTTCCGAAACAACAATCAACCTCACCACACCAGACTCTGCTCTTCATCATCTGATTAATAGCTTTACCTGGGACCTTTGAGGTTTTGAGTCTCTGTGTCAACATTTGGGTAGGATCAAGAACACTTCTGTTTTTTTAAACACTATTTTCTTCCAGTTTAGCCAATCCCCATCCCCTTGCTGGCTCTGACCTATCGCATGACAGCTCCCAGTCTGAGAGGATGAAAGCTTCACTTGAATAGGATGGATAAAAAACCATGGACAACCCACCCATTTAGGATCACTGCATACTTTTATAAATAGACAAGTCCCTCTGGAGCCATTGACTAAAACACAATTTTATAGCATCAATCCAACTACTGAAATTGAGATAATCCCTATTTGAAAGTTTGCTAATAATAATTCCAAGATATTTTAATTCCTTTTTAAATGGGATAGTTGCAATCTTATCAAGAGTACAATCATGAATAGGTAGCAGTTCACATTTGTTTAAATTAAGATTGAGACCAGATGCTTTGGAAAACTGGCCAATTCTTTCAAGAACCAATGGAATATCATGTCTGCTTTTAAGAAATAATACAGCGTTGTCCGTAAATTGACTTACAATTATTGATTTTCCAAATATACATATACCTTGCCTGATTCCTCCAGAGATAGTAAACCTAGGAGAAGTTCCATTACCAACTAATACAGATCTATTTATGAGATTATATAACATTCTAACAATCCTGTTAAATTTGGCACCAAAACCAAGAAAACAAAACATAAATCCACCTTCTTTAACATAAGAATTATAATCTATAATGTCAAGGACTAGCCAAATATGATTAAGGCTCCTATACTGTTAACAAAAAAGGTTCAATGATAAGACACGTCCATTGAGACACGTGAAGCTACTGCATATTTTCAAACTGCTAAAAATGCAACGTCATAGGGCACCTAAATGTGTTTGGAGGAGAGCGCTAACTGCTCTATTCCATGTACATGAGCTTACAGATGAGCTAGCGTCACTATGATCGACAGTAAAGAGAGGAAGACTATCCTTCCCACCCAGAGAGCGGGACAATTATGCTCCTGAACTCCCAGCCACGGATGGCTGTGTGACGATATGGCGAATGGTCACATCTGGGAATTTTAAGCACCCTCTGCACTTGCATTCCTCAATATTGGAATCATGGCAGTGGAAGATCATGTCAAGTGAAAACATATTGAGAAACACCCCAACTCTTGACTTCGCACTCATACCTGGATACAGATTTGACTTTTGTATTCTGCTTTTCTTCTCTTAATAAACATTGTAAACTGCAACTGGGTCCAACCTCTTGTTGTTTCAATGAGAGTATTATGTCCTTAAAGGTGATCATCAGGGATAAAGTTCCTCTGTGTGACCTACCAGTATCTATAGCTTATCTACAAAGTTGGCAGTTTATTAGGTCCACCTACCTTGTATCTACACTTATTGGCCATTTTATTAGGTACATATACCATATAGGTGCACTTTGTAGGTAGACCATGCCACCGTGCTGTGCCTGATATACTCGTACCAGCACCACACACAAGCTGAGAATGGTCCACTACCCAAATAATATCTGCTCAGTGGTGGCCCTATGGTGGTCCCTTTCTTTCCATTGATGGATGGGGTATAGGGGGGGCTTATTGTGTATATCAACAGATGGTATACAGTCCATAATTGTACATCTACAAAGTGCACCTAAAATGTGACAATTGAGCTAAGCAATAGAGGATTAGGGCTTAGCGGTGGTTCCCTGACAGTCCTGAGATTTAAACTGATCCACCACTGCCCAAATTGAACAATGAGTGTAGATACACGGTAGGTGTACTCAATAAACCGGCAGCTCGGTACTACATGCTTGCATGCAAATTCTGCTGTTGAAAATACAGATCAAATTTGGATGAGAATCATTTGCAATGAGTGAACTGGATTTGCCATGGAGCACAGTTCAGCCACAGGCATGAATTGATTAATCAAATGCTTAAAGCACTTTTTTCTCCTGTGCAATATTCAAACTTTTCATGTTTTTAAATAAATTGTGTCTATACTTGTGGAATATGAATTCCCCCGCGGCTTTCGTCAACCTTTTTCCAGAATCCTCTAATGTAATACCTGTCGGCCTGCTTATCTCCTTCGAATGGGGCTCTATTCCCGAGGGCTAATTAGCTTGTCTCTCCCCACCCTACAGCCTCGCCTCTACATTTTGAAGATGGATTTTGCCCTGCGTATCTAATGGGTTTTTAATGCTCTCATTGTCTGGCTTAGTCAATACAAATTCACTTACCAGCCCAATAATAAATATCCCGCTGATATTCTCGTTGCATAATTCCCCCATGAGGCCCAATGGAGCGTGGTCGATGCCTGTCGTTATGGTCCACCTGATAAGTGATTAAAATGCTTTGCAGTGAAGAACAGGTATGGAACATCTTGGCAAAGTTGCGCATGGGTAAATCATTGGACAGGGATGCTGATGGCTTTTTAACAGCCTGGTTTGTTTATGAGCGAGTTGCTGCAACGTACTGAAGCCCATTAGGCTGGGAGGCTCAGGCAGAGGTATGCCACAGGATATTTATAATGCATCATGTTTATATGAAATATTAGAGGTTTATATATATTTTAGCGGTATACCTGCCCAAGAATTTCATGGGTTCATCAATTTGGGATATTGTTGTTTCAGAGTAACACTGTCACATGGTATTTATGTACTGTAGGTCTAAGAGAGAGAGAGAAGCAAAGAGACCTCAACGCCGTGTCCAATAATGACAAACTGCGTTGGGGTGTTGCTAATGTTAGCAATCAGGGCATCCTTATTGGAGATTTTTATGCCACCGTTTCTGAAACAACGTTCCATTTGAAATGTAAAAGGTCATATGAGGCCACCATTTTCAGGTTGACCTCATAAAGTATTGTCTCAATAATTGGTCCCAACTTGGACCCATAATTTTTTTTACTTTGTGCTCGATAATGCAGGAAGCAAATATCAATTGAATGCAAGCAATCAAAAACTATTCCTACCATAATTGAGGTGTAATTTTACATGACTCTAGGAGTGTATCTGTAAGTGGCACAGCAGAGGATTTTTAGGCCATATTGCAGCCATATATTTTATACAGTCTTTCTAAAGTGACTTTAAACTCAGACCAGCAGTAACCTGAGGGGATTGAGTTCTATTTGTGAAGAGTGTTCACTGTCAGGCACTGGCAGCCTGGGAGAAATGTGGAAGAAGAACACTCTTTTTTATGATTGGCCCAAAAATGTCCACTGGAAGAACATCTCTTACTGCAATGGTGTTGTGTGTTTTCTCATTTCAATGTATTTCACTTATTAATAACATTGAATATAATTATCTATAAAAAACATAATGATACTTAATATAATAATAATAATAATAATAATAATAATAATAATAATAATATTTATTTAGCACTTT
>JAOUQW010000009.1:12855301-12867088 GCA_028565825.1 Olivaichthys viedmensis
TCTGTGATGAAGTTGCTGTTCTCTCTCTCAGTGAACAAAGCTTTATATATTGCTCTTCTGATGGTGTGCTCACTTTTGGTCTGCCTTATCGTGCTTTGTATATGACTGATCCAGTTTCAGCAAAGCGGTTTAGAGTGCCATACAGCAGCAATGAAAAGAAATCCAGATTTTCAATGTGGTCTCAGACTTTTGGACCCCACTGCATGTAGTATGTCTACATGACTCTTGCAGTGTTTAACAAGGATACATATGTGTGTTTGTTTGTGTGTGTTGCAGTACCGCTAGTAATATTTTTAGATGCTGTAATGTAATAACACAGCTCTTGGCTGCATATAGACGGTGACTGCAGTGCCAGGCTGAATGCTCGCTACCTTCTCGCCATCCTTCAAAACTCCCCTGAGACGCTGGAGACTTTTCTACCAAACTGAATAAAACACATCATAGAGAAAAAGTAAAAATCCATATCCAACCTAGCATGAAAATACTTGAGCATGGTGGCTCAGCAGTTGTGAAATCAGAAGGTTGTGAGCTCAAATCCCAGCGATGCCTGAGAGCCGCTGTTGCACCCTTGAGTAAGGCCCTTAATCTTCTATGAGTGGATTGTATTCTGCCTCACTTATAAGTCCATTTGTATAAAAGTGTCTGCCAAATAAATAAATCTAAAATACTTCTTTTTTTAAATATAAAAATAGCACAAAATTAGAAGATTCATAAGAAAAATATTAGTTATCAAAATCTTAAAATAGATGTTGCAAATATAAGTAATAAGAGTTAAGGAGGTCTTAATGTTTCAGAAAATACTCTTTTTTTGTGAGATTATTGTCAATGCTTTTTTTGCTTCTAGGATTCTTCCTTTTGGCACATTTTCCACAGATTGGTGTTTCTTAGAATAGACAACTTAGGTGTCTGGAATTTGGAGTCCTCTGACCCTTACGCCCACTCAGTGAACCGTGGCATTTTACTCAACATGGCGGAAAAGGCTGATATCACTAGCCTGCAGTTGTAGCAAACTATATATGTAGTTACATTACATACTGTTGACATAAACATGATTTGCTAAGTTAACCAGCTAAGTTAACGGGTACTGTTAACTAAAAATTGGTGGTTCATGTTAGTGAGGTAGCCTAGTTAGCTAAGGAAGAGCTAACATTAAGGTTAAGTGAAAGTTTCTTAGCGAAAATTAATTGCATGACATTTCACAGAAGGTATGCTGTAATAACAAAATCATATGATTATCGCTTATGTTCTTTTGCACAAGCTTGGGCTTCAAGTGGATATTATTGCTTTGTTGGCGAAGATGTCATATTTTGTTGGGTGGGCGTGGCTAAGGGTCAGACGACATGTAGCTCCAAATTCCTGTTGACCAGGGCTAAGTTCACACAGCAGATAAAAGTGGCCCAAATCCGATTTTTTTCCCTTATTTGTGACAGAGACTTGTTTTTTATGACAGCAAAAATATCATAAAATCAAACATTTTCAATTCTGATTTGGACCACTTTCATTTGTGGTACTAAAATTTGATACAGATCTGATATTTGGCAATTTGACCTCAGTCTGAACAGTCAGATCAAAATTCGTGTGACTTTTACGTCAATTCTTCATAAATTACATAAACATTACACCTGTTCTTCATAAATTCACATCAGCAGGAATTAATCTCAGCTGAAGTATTGTTCGTGGATGTTACATCGTTGACTGTTACTGAGTGTTGATGGCACCATTGATTGTTACCATAGAAACAAACTCTCACTCTGGCTGGCTTTACATTTGAAACTTTCACGCAACCACTTGCAGTTTGCGAGTTGCATTAAAACAAGTTTCAAGTAAACAGTTACACTAAGTGAATAAATGCTAATCAAAATTGTGACACTCGTCTTTGAGGACGATAAACTTGCTTTTTGTTTGGTCTTCATAGTCTCACAGATTTTTACTGAAATCTGTCGAAGATCTGAAATTGTCTATATTGTTGGCCATTTCTGAAATTATCTGACCACGTGTCATGCACAATCGTAGACTACAGTTTATTTGTGTCACTAAGGTTTTACTTTCTATGTGAATAGATATCCTGTCTTATTGAACATGACGGGAACATAAGAACATGCTTCTTATTTAACATTATTCTTACCTTCCAAAAAATTTTGTTCTACTTTCTGTCTAAGTAGGCCACTCTTCTAGCCATAACCTTTTGTTATTCTGAGCATGCGGGTCAGTTTAGGAGTATGACCTGTTCAGACTGGTGTTGGGTATGCGTCACATTTAAAAGATAATATGAGAAACCTTACCAAAAAATCTAGTTTTGGCCAGTAAATCAGAATTGAGCATTTACTCTTGCAGGGTAAACGAAGCCAGTACACACTTAAGGTGTAATCCTATTTTTAAGACCCGCCCACCTGTGAAAAATGTGCCAAAACTCAGAAGCAAAGGAAGAATTCCAGAAGCAAAAAAATCCATCAGCAAAATTCACAAAAAAGAAAATAAACAAATCACAAAGAGGAAGAAAGGGTAGTAAAGGGACCGAGTATTTTTTGAAACGTTAAGTCTGTATTTGCAACATTATTTTTAGATTTTGATACTTTATATTTTGTTTGTGGAGCTTCTTATTTTGCTTAATACTTTTGGCACCAGATCAACTCCATACAGGGCTCTGCCCCCACACGAGATAACAAAGCTTAACCACCTAAAGTATTATATAACAAGATGAGATAACAAACTGGCCTTTTCTGTTTGATGCTGTTCATCCATGCAAACCACCTTTATCTTCACTCCCGGTCATGCAGTACCTCGCCTACATACTTACATTTGAAAGAGAAACATTAACCGAGAGATTTAACAGAACACAAAATAACACATTTTTTACCTGCACATTTTTCGATGTAAGAGATGTATCTTCAGTCCAGTTCTTTTGGTGGACGTGGATGAGTAAGAGGATGAGTTACTGTAATCTTGCCAGGTGCAGTCAGGATCCAGAACTCCTGTAGCAGTGTTTATCAGCTGCCGGCTGAACTCTGTGTGAAGTGTGACTTTGCGGATCCTGTGTGGGCCTGAACAGCTGGAAATCTCCAACCTCATCTAATCCTTTCACCAAGACACTGTAAATCTAGGAGCACTTCTCTATAGTCTCATGGTTTCAGTACTACTCCTTACAGAGAGCGTTGTTGCAGTATTGATGCTACAGCCTCTCCGCAACCATGTTAGCCCCGAGCCTCGGCCTGTCTGGCTCGAATTGAGCCTTCAGGGTGATGGATGCCTCCATAGATGTATAGGGCCGATGTTTTCTCTGTACGGCTGGTTGTAATGCATGTGCGCTGCCCCAGTGGGCCGACAGATCCATATATCAGGGACCACCTCAGACCCACTGTGTGTAAATATGACCCTGCGTTGAGACGTCATGGTAAGTAATTGCCATCGCCTCCTGGAACGTCGCTGCCAGAAACTTTGTTCAATACATGAAATAGAGTTAAGCAACCTATCAGTGTTGCTGATATTTACACCATCTCATATAGGATGCTTCTAAAACACAGGGAACACTGTGGATCTGCACAAGCCTCTGAGCATGCTGCTTATATCAGTAGAAAGATATCGCGCTATTAGAAATCAGCTTTGCTTTCTTTCCATTTCCTTTGGCAAAAAACAATTCTTTCCATGTGAACAATAGTCTATATACTGCCCTCACATTTGACTCCATAACTGTACATGCCAGATTTATTTTTAGACTTCACAGTTTGATTGATGCGTTGTAAAGCGGCTCTGGTCATAAATCCACCATCCTTCTATCAGCTCTACACTCAGTAAACAAACGCAAAGAGGGAATTGATTTCTTCATCTTTTTGCTTTATTCTATTTACTGAAATGTTTGGTATTTTATTGTGTCTACCTTCCCACTTGCTTTTACCCTATTTAATGAATGAACTATATTACCATGGCAACGGAAAATACTTCTTTATGATTGATTGCCAGTTTCCGGCCAAAACATGGAATTGCAGTTCTAAATCGATGCTCCTGATACTATGTAACAATGTTGGAATGCAATGTCACCATGACAACCAGCGGACATAATGGTTTAGGCCAGGCTGATATTATAAACTATTTATACCACAGCGCTGTTGGATTCCTGAATATGATTGGTTAGAAGGTGTTGATTAATTTTCTTTAACAGCACGGCTCTGACAGTAGTGCTGGCTGCAAGGCAAATCACAAGTTATATATTAATCCGCACATTGGTTTCTATAGTAACAACTAATTCACAGGGTGTGAATATAAGCTGTGGTATAAGCGGAATAAAACACTCTGGCGTCGTGCTGTTATAGGAAACTAATCAATTTCGGGGTGGTAATCATGGCATCACACCACCCCGTCGTTGATTATTTTCCTATAACTGCACGCCCCACCGTGTTTTATTCCTTACGTAAAAAATGTATTGATATTGATTTAAACATTAGTTTTAACAACTGAAATGATTACAGATGGAGCAGCATGTCAAACACCCAAGTCACACCCCAAATGAACCCACAAATACATTTCGAGTGAGTAACCAGTTTGCTGTCAAAACATGATCTCAATCCAGTAATTTCATTCTATCCTCCAACAGGAAACAGCACCACGGTGCCTCCTTAGTAGAGTTGTCTTGTTATTTTTGGCCATGTGGTAGGCAGTGAAGAAGCCTAGCACTAACACTGCTATAACGATGCAGTATTAGTCCTGCTGGGAGATGGTGGTCCCAGCTCTAGTTAGCCCTGTCGCTCTCCGGTCCCCTGTAGACCTGACTTAGTGTGCTCATTTCTCTGTCTTCCACTAACAGCCACCTAAACTTCTCCTCAGTGTTGCCGAACACGGCCAAAGGTCTCACTTATTTACAAGTGCTGAGAAGATCATTTGCATTTATTCATTCTATCCGAGGTTAAGGCCAGGTAACACACCCTAATAGGCTTATTTTTTTTCCTTTACTCATACCACAATGAAACTTAACCAGACTTTTTTGTATTACCATTGTATTTAAAAAATATATTTAAAATGTAAATAAGACAATATATGATTAAATATTCACAATAATAAATATAATAAATGACTAATATTAATTTGCATATTACAAAAATCTAATTTTCAACAAATTAATTTAACTCAGAATGGTCTAATGGTCAGATTTTTTTTAAACCATTTTTTAAAATGTTATTAGGGATGCACCAAAATTTTCTGCCGAAAATTACCAAAAGTGACCCTTTCAGCTTTTGGCTGATAGAGTAAAAATTCAAAAAAGATTTTTGCATTTTATTTATTGTCAGCTCAGTTTTGTGGTATAATGTCCTATTGAAAGGATGGACTTGTCAATAATAAAGTGTTTTTCTTTTCATTACCTTTGTAGTTAAGCATTAACTACTGCTTTTAATTCATCCTTTTACATTTTTAAACGCATTAAAAGCTAAATCAATTTGTACAATTTATGCAAGTGTACAAAAAGGCAATTAATAATAATAAAAAAAATCCAACACTTTGTTTTTTTCGGTTTTTGGTTTCAGTTTTTGGTCCGGTGTGGGAAATTATGTTGATGTCCCACCATTGAAAGCTAAGAAAAATTACTTCACTCGCAGAAAAACAAGTCATTTTGAAAAGAACACACAATAAACATAACACCAGTAACCAACAAAATCCCAGGAAACAGTTTATCTTTCAGCACAAATCGTTACATCATCTAAGGAAATCTCCGTACAAATCTCTGTACTACACAACATTATGTCTCAGCAAATAAGCTTTACAATGATATTCAATATGGAATTTTAAAACGCCTGTTGAACTTGAAAATACAACAACATTTAAGTTATGCGTAGCTAATTGAGTTGGGATACAAGTATAAAAATAATAGTATTTATATCAATAATTGCCAATTTCGTTTTACATAGTGAAAGTATAAAATTCATAGATCGAAAATATCCACAAATATAAACACTGACAATTTGGAAGCAAAATCAAGAAACATCAAGAAACAAGTGTAAGATAGATGTAGGAAGAATTGACAAAGCCAGAAATGTTCTTTATACAAATATTTTGCAATCAATATGTTGTAAAAATGTCACACAGAGATATGTGAGCACAGCGTACCTACTGTATCTCATATAGTGTGCAGCAGAAGAAGAGATAAGCGAGAAGAACGGCTTATCAGTAATCACTTACTGCTAATTACTTACACAAGAGTTTCTGTGTGTGACCTTGTAAAGGTTTTATTCTACACAATTTACGGTCCGAGGAGCCCAACATGAATCGTGCAGCCGATCAGACAGCAAACAGAACCAGTGATAGAATCAGTTGTGTGTGAAACCATCTGAATAGGATCTATTATGTTGTCATGGTGTTTTCTTTGCCGAGCCGATCCGAGTATTGTTCTAGCATGCCAGGCGTATCACAGGATTAGATTACTGTTATTTTCTCACCCTCTTTACGCACCTACCAAGAAGCAGACCGACTGCTCCTCAGCCCACACAGGCAGATGGAGACGATACCAAAAAAAGGCTTCACAAGCTTCAACATGCCCCTATGAAATTTGTCTCACATCACCTTATCACAAATTCGTGTGATTATACTTAGCTGGAAGTCCAGAACTTATGAATATTCAATTGTGCCGGCACACGCTAAGTGAACTTTTAATTTCACAGTTGCATATTGTTTTATTCATGAAGAGGCAGCTCGCATTTTTATGTTATTTCATTGTTGTTCCTGGCATAAATTGACGGTTTTGGGTGCATTTACTGAATCGTTTATCACACAGTTCAGTGCACTGAGTTAGGTCATTCAGGTATAATGAACTCCAGCGCAGTCCCTCTTTTATTCTCAAAGCTCGATAATCAGTGGGCTCCTATAAAAACCAGCGCCAAGTGGTAAAACTCTGGGGAATGTGTCTTCTCTCTCGTTCGCTCAATTCGGTCCCCGAAAGTGAGAGTTTGTGTGGGTGATGAAACATAACAGTGCTGTTTTTATCATTTTTAAAGCATTTTGGGTTTGTAAGGAGTGCCATAGATAAATATAAACACTGAAATGTTTCAGTTGCCGGTTGTAGGAGGGAGCAGTCCACACGTCCACACGAGATGGAACGGCTCCAGTGTGTGTGTGTGTGTGTGTGTGTCTCAGTATGGCACTTTCTCCCTGCTAACATTCCAGAATCACCATCTGTCAGCCATGATGGATCATTTCTCAGAACTCACAGCACCATATTACAGTGCTTCTGTTTAAAGTGACACTTTGGCCGAAAATAAGATTGAAATATTGCCCATAATTTACACTAAATATCGTTGACCAGCCAAAACATGTTTGGTATCTCAAGTTTGGATCTTCAGTTTTGCACTGGAGCTACAAGGCTAATGTAGCTATCAAGTATGGGAAGCTAATAGCCTGTATTAGCTTCCCGTAATTTAGCATTGCGCAAACTGCATGTCTAAATCATTACACACTCACCCCATATGACATTATTTAGCTTAGTAACACTATTTGTACAGTTGTACAGTTTCATAATATAGCAGAATAAGTATGTATTAAAAAAAATCTATATACACACTAGGTTCAACCTAGTACCCCAAAGGGTTCTTCAGTTTGCCTCTTTGTGAGAACCCTTTAAGGTTTTATGTAGAACCGTACAACAGAGGGTTTATCAATTCAAAACCTTTTTAGAAAGCTAGAACCCTTAACCACTCAAAGAACCCTTGAAAAACCCTTTTTTTTCTAAAAGTGTATTTTATCATCCGAATCACTTCTAATGTACAATTTGACTTTCAAACCTTTGGGCCACGCCTCCTACCTGCGGAGTGATTCCAAACTATGTTTTGAGGGGGAAAAAAATATTCTGCAACATGAGACTAACAATTCTCATGACTCAAGTCGTTCGAAAAGATATGGAGGTTAGGGTTAGGGGCCGGGTTAAGGTTTGTACCTTTTCTTATGACTTCATTTGTATGAAATCAAGCAAAATCCAACCACCCTTGTTTGTTCAAATTTGTACAAATTTCTCATTAAATCAGATTGGATTCCGGGTTCAACATGGTCCCTGCTACGACGTCCTTTTGTCTATTTTTATCGGACATAACAGTGTAATATACAGTGACAAAAACACATAAGCAAGTCCATATATTTTTTTGTTTATTATTTTTATTTATTTTTTTTACCCCATTTTCTCCCTGTTTGGTCATTGCCAATTACCACCCACTAGCTTGCCCCGGTGCGAGGCTGGCCTTCGTGTCACCGCCAGGACATGGACGTTGGCCTCACGGGCCCGGCCCCCCCACACCCCCTTTGGGGCCCTGTGTGCGCCCCGGGAGGCGCGCCTTGGGAGGGGTTATATCACGCACAAGCTGCCTTTTGCTGCGGTGCGTGTGAACGCACATGTGGTCGCTAGGTGACAAGCACCACACGCTTTGTGTAATGTGTATGTGTGTTTTGGTTTAGTCCTTGTTTTATGTCCCGCCCTGTTTAGTCTTTTTAAGTGAGCTCACCTGTGTGTCGTTTGTGAGTGTAATCAGTGTATGTATTTAAGCCCTCGTGTTTCCCATCCAGGGTTGGCATGAGATTGTTTACCTTCTGTTACCTTAAAGCTCTGTACATTTTAGGAGATTACTGTCACGGACGTGTCACCGCGCGTGCCGGTTGCCACGGCAACGCCGCCATTAGCCACAGTGTGTGTGTAAATATGTCTAGTCTCTCCCTGTGTAATTACATCATGTGATCCACCTGTGTCTCGTTAGTCTGTGTGATTACTGCCCCTATATTATTCCGGTGTACCCATCCTGCTGGGTCCTTCATTGTATGTTGTGTAGTGCTTAATAGTGTGTGTGAATAAATGTCCGTTGAGAGAAATGGCTTTGCACTTGTGTCCTGTCTCCCCACGCCGCTACACCGTGACAATTAAAAATAGCTGTCAGCCAGTTTTGGCATGTATTTGTGAGCTGCTTGATTTTGCTATTAACGGTAATTAAAGTTTCGTGAGACAACAATTCAACAACGACTCCAAGCTACCTATAGATAGCACCAGCCAAACCAAAGGTGACGCCATCAGCTGACAACTTCAGGTAACACCGTTTTATTTCTGGTCCTGTTCCAATTCCCATCCCTCCCTACTGAATATTAATGATGATTTGCTAGATGAATATGGTAAAGCTCATGAATAATGCTCGGGAGACCATACGGTAAGCCATATACTGTTGTAATAATCACCAGTGGATGTGTCAGCAACCCATCACAAATCATTACTGAGATGCCATGTTTTTTTTTGTCTTCTATTACCTTTAGGCTCTGTAAGTTTCAGGATATTTAAAAAAAAGTCTTTCAGCAAGTTGTGCCGTGTCTCTGTGAGCTGCTTGACTTTACTATCTGCTACAATGAAAGTTTTATGAGACAATAACTCAACAACTCAAGGACACATAGAGAGCTTCAATCAACCTAAAGTGACTCCATTAGCTGACAACTTTAAGTTATTTCTGGTCAGGTCTCAATTCACATGCCTCCCTATTGAACATTAATGATAGGTCTTATAAGAGCACATTTTGCCACATCGTGTCAGATTAATAAGTTAAAGCTCATGAATAATGCAGAGCTTAAAGAGCTTTAGAAAAAAAAAGATTAAATAGTTTTAAAAAATTTATTAATATCAGGTTTCGAGGCAAATCCATAAAAGAGATTCAAAATCACAGGCAGATGTCAAAATCTGAAATGACTAGACACATCAGGACTAGACACTAGGAAAACAGGAAATACAAGAAACCAAGGAAGTACAAGACTTCACAGAGAGCACAGACAGAGGAGTTTCTAGACATAACAAGCCTAATTTTATGTGAAAACAACAATCGAGCGGTGTGGTCAACATAGCTGAAGGAGGAGGAAACCAGGAAGCAGGAAACAATCTGGAGGACTTTGTGACACTGTAGGCATGTCTCAATGTCAAGGATGCAGTCGTGGTGAAAGAGTCCTTGTTAGGACTGGTATACAAAGGCTTCTCCTCAGTGCTCGGTAACACACAATTGGGATTGCCCAAGTAGGCTGTACCAACACATCGTGATTTACTGATGTAGGCACATGACACATTTAATCACCCGAAAAGCGTTAGCTTTTAATAGACATTTTCTGGTGTTATCTACTAGCTACAATGGAAGATGCGTAAGGAATAAAACACAATGGGGTGTGCAGTATAGGAAAATAATCAAAGACGGGGTGGTGTGATGCGACCATTACCACCCTGGAGTTGATTATTTTCCAATAACAGCACGTCCCGAAGTGTTTTATTCCGTTTATACCACAGCAATTTGCCAACAATTACATGTTTTTTATTTAAAGAAAGACACGTCGTACTTTCTAATTACATTTAACATCCGCAAAACAAGTTCATTCCTGTTATCACTTATGTTATAACAGCTATTAACAGTCGTTCCCTCACTAGCCAATAACAAAAATGCAGTTTGTCGTGTTACTGATAAAGCACAAAGAACAAACTCCTCTGCCCCGAAGACTTTCCCATGGCAAAAAATATAAAGGAACAGGTTTACCTCTGACTGTTATAAAGCGCTGACACCAGAGTCCATAAATGTTAAATAAACCTTCTCCTTACAGAAAGCTTCACCATAGCAACCATTATACACTTTTCTTTGTTAAATAACAACACTTTTTTAAAATCCGTTTATTGTTCAAGTCCCTGTGAATTAGTTGTTACTATAGAAACCAGACATATTAGTGCATTAATATAAACCTGTGATTTGCCTTGAAGCCAGCACTACTGTCAGAGCTGTTGTTATAGAAAATTAATCAACACATTCTGATCAATCAGAATCCAGAATTGAACAGCACTGTGGTATAATTTGACTTAATGATTGATCTGTACTTCCACTTGTGTTTCTGCCATTTTTCAAAATGTGTTTCCAGACCTACGCAGTGTTCAAAGGATTGTGGGTGATTGAAGGTCTGAAAGGTTACACCAGCTGCATTCTTGAAATTCTCAGAAATAAATTCACATAATCCTTCACAGTGTCGTAGCCTTAAGTGACGTAAAACCTCGGCTGCATCCTTGACATTGAAACATGGTTTGTGGCTGGGTCTCAATACAAAGAATGTGAAGAATGGACTTCCTGGGTAGAATATTCTTTGGTAGATTACCTTATAAGATCAACTTAGAAGGAAACAAAAATGCAGAATAAGATGTGCTGCTGACTTGCCTTTAGTGCTACCAGTTTACAGTTTTTTACAGTTTTACAGATGATGCTAACTAGCTAAAGGTACCACAGGAGGTTATTGCTAGCTATCTAATTTGGACATTGCTTGTACCAATGAGCAAATATTCAAAGATTGTATTATTATGTTTCACACCTATTTTTTCAGGATCATATATTAAAGTAAAAGAACTGAAACTTATGAGTTATGAGTTGCCTCATCCACCATCACAATGTTGTCGCAATGAATTATGGGTCTTTCAGTTTCAAGAATTTTAATTTGTCAATAGTGTATTTACCAATACTCATCTTACCCAAGACCTGTTATTTTTCTGTGGATTTTGGCATGAGTACAACCATAACTGATTATAGGTAATTACACTGGCTTATGTTAGGCACTATAAGGTATTATGGATGCTATATAACATGTTATAAATGCATGCATTATGAATACAGGATATATAGGAAGTGTTACCAAAATTATTATGCATATTGCTTGAGTGTAAACACTATGGAGATGTTTTAATGTATTGTGTGTGTGTGTGTGTGTGTGTGTGTGTGTGTGTGCGTGTGTCTGTCAGTGTGCGTGTGTGTCTGTCAGTGCGTGTGCGTGTGT
>JAOUQW010000009.1:12867188-12882709 GCA_028565825.1 Olivaichthys viedmensis
TGTTTAGACCCGGTCTTTGTTTATACAAAATAAAGATGTTGTTTGTGCAAAGCGGCTTCGTGCATGTGTCCGCACCCCGGAACCTAAACGTGACAGATATATAAATTAGGTGTTTAACAATGGGTATTAAATGTATGGCATCACAATAATGAAAAAATAATAATTAAGTAAACAGTGTACAACCATGATGTTTGGATAAAAATATGGATTTATCAAGCAACTCAGAATCTGACGTGTCTCTCTTGTTTTTTTAAATGATGTACTCTTAAATAATAAATATGAACTGATTAAAATGTGATGTTTGTCTTTGAAAAAAAAAAAACATTTGCGAGTGGAGCCAGATATTTGGACACTATTTTGCAGTTGATGGAGCTTTTAAAAACACCTTTACAAGTGACCTATCGTGTACATCAATAATCAGTATCATTTTTAACCCCAGTCGTAATTAGCTCACATCTGTCTCACATGAAAAAAAAAGAGAAAACATGCCAGTATGACCCCTGGATAGTTGACAGCTCGGTGTGGATGAGAGCACTGACAGCTGTCAAGGTTACAGGTTTGTGTCTCTGGCTCCCTCAGCAGAGCCGACACTGAGCACCGTGATAAAAAGCAGAGCATACGCCACATCAGTGCAGTGTCTCAGCCCACGGCTACAGAGGCATCATCAGCAAAGGACAGTCTGACAGCCACGGTACAGCCACGGCACAGCCAAGGTCAGCGGGACTGTGGGATGCCTCTCTCTGAACGGGGAAGGACAGATGGAGGGGAAATAGGAGCGGGGAAGCAGAAAGTCATCAGAGAGATGTATGAAGGAGGTTACAAAGACAGTTGGTTCAGTCACAGTATGTATTGATTAGGATTGTGACAACGTGTAATGTGAAAAGTTACACTGAGTTGCCAGTTTATCAGATACACCTACCTTGTATCTACATTCATGAGACACCTCAATGTCACTGCTGGGTAGAAAAACAGTCCACCAACCAAAAATATCCAGCCGACAGCTGTCCTGTGGTCAGAAACTGACACTAATGAAGGTCTAGAGGACGATTAACACACACTGTGCATGGAAAAAGATGAGCTTTGGTCTCTAACGGTATACCTACAAGGTGACCAGCGAGGTAGGCGTGTCTAATAATGGGGTCAGTAACTGTATATCATTAACATATTAACGTTACCAGTTATCATTACCAGTGTAAACTCAACTCAAGAATAATTATTCGTTAAATTGAGCAAAAATGTATATATAAAATGAAGAGTGATATTTTAAGCATAAACACATGGGGACGCTGTATAGTTTTATTTAACACTATTTTTTAAAACATAAAACATTTTTAAGTTTAAGTAGTGTAAGTTTTTTCTTCAAAACACTGATTTCAAAATGATTGGCACTATTGCAATTATTATTTGGTGAAGCCTCCCCTTCTCCATTTCAAGATCCGTTATATTCTTAAGTGTGTGCATGTGACCTGCCTTCTTCAATTCAGACCACAGTTTTTCAATACAGTTCAAATTCAGAGACTGAGATGGCCTTTGCAAAAATAATGATTTTGTGTCCCGCAACTGTTTCTGTGTTGATTTGGATGTTTGCACTCATTAGCATTTTGAAAGACTTAACCTCCAGGCAGAGGCAACCAGGTTTTGGGCTAAAATATATTGGTGCTTAGTGGAAATCATAATGCCATCAATCTTTCAAAGTGCCCCAGGACCACCAGCTGCAAAACAGCCCCAAAGCATCAATTATCCACCTCCATATTTTACAGTGGGTTTGGAAGCTTTTCTTTGTATGTAGTCCCCATTTTTATGCCAAACATGCTGATGGTGTGCATGGCCAAAATGTTTGATTTTGGTCTCATCTGACCACAACACACGATTCCAATTGTAGTTCCAGTGAAGCTTGGTGAAGTTCAGGTGCTGCATTTTGTGGGTTAGTTTCAGGAAGAGCTTTTTTTGTGCAACTCTGCCAAACAGCTTGTTGTTAGCATTTAATAGTTGATTTTGAAACTTGACAACTCCAAGAATCAATTAAACCGTGCAATTCTGCATTTCTACATTGTTTTGATAAACCACTGAAGGCTAGGGGAAATACTATCAAATTTAAAATGTAATGTTGTCCTCTGTGGAAATGTCTGCATTGTTTGATCACCATACCATGGATTAAATATTACTCTACATGGCAACAACTCACTTGTCTGCTGCCAGCTACCCTCTACTAATGCCTATTTATTAAACGAGAGAGTCCTGAATGTGTCCTCAACAGTGTGTTGCCAGAGCTCGGCCTCCCCTGGATACTAACACCTGTCCTCACACATGTTCCATATTTCCCATCCTCAGCCTTATGTACAGTATAAATACTTCCTGATCATTTCCTGCCATCACATTGCAGAGCCCCTTTACTCTATCAAAACTCTGCATTCATAGTGTTTCTTATTTTGCTTAGTTCATTTGTACACTTACGCTTTTCAATAATGCAAAATGCCTTTGTGGTTTTATGATTGTCTATGTGTTCTGAGTCATTAGTAACAGACACGTATCGCACAGTAGGCTGCATTCAGCATATGGTAAAGTGTGGACAGGCCAAAACTCACATATGCTTCAAACTAGCAGTGGAACAGTTTGATAAAAATCGACAGTGTGAGAACCATTCAACCAAAAATCACAGTATCCCAAAATATCTGCTTACAACATTCAAAGATGGAATTAAATGACACATTTTTTGCAGCAGTAAAGCACGAAATTAATCAAGTTAGACCAAAGTTAGCGATAAACACGGGAAATACTGACACGTCAAATAATTTACTGATTTGTTGCTGCAATCGTTGATAGTTTATAACATTAATGATCGCATTACCTGTCCAGGAGAAATGTAGCTAATTCGGCGTCCAACTTCATCTCCTTCGCGGTCAGCAGGTTTCTCCATCTTGGAAAAGCAGCTCACAGATTTACTCTTGTTTTATTTCTTTTGGCATCATTGCGTCATTTTTTGCAGCAGATAGTATTTTTCTTTGTACAACAACAGTATTTTGCGATGCTGTTTGCATTTCTGAGGAGTAAAATTGAGGGCGGAGTGAAGGGGCATGTCAAAACAGGACTGACAACCAGACACTTTTTTCTCAGGCCTACGATACACTTGCTTTGATCACATTGTTTCAACAATTAGGTATCATCCTTTCCACGTTATTTGTGATAGTTAACAACAATCAAAATATTGACCAGTGCATCTTTAAAAGGTTCGTTCTTGGTTTTAGGTAGTTTATCAAAGCAATGTATGTACTGTACATTTTCTCGGGTTTTCACCTATTTTAAAAGTAGGCAAGCATTTTTTACTAACACTGTTGCATATTCCATGGGACTCACCTGGAAATAATGCCTTTTCATAATGTAACTATTTAAAATGACCTTATCATGGTATACTATAACCAGTATATCATCACACCCTTACTTTTAATAATAATGATAATAATTATAATCTACAGATTTCTTGTCAGTAATTAGGTTTCCATTTTTAGGTCATCCAGTGATGTTTTATATTTGGTACAGTGGGCTGTTGGACATGGGTTGTACTCAGGTGGGGAGCAGGTGTATGGTGGTATATGAGGGTCACTTCTGCGGTGAACCCAATACAAAGTGAAAATCCACAGTGAATGCACTGATATTGTATCTGCTTGTCTCGATTCCCTGTTGAGGATGGGTCATGACAGAATAAGTTCTCTCGCTCTCTAAATAACTGACAGCGTATCGGTTGAATTCTTTTGAAAAAGTCAGTGATTATTAGCTTTAAGGAAACATGTATGAACCACTTATACAGTAAATATCCAGGGCTTAATTATTAATTGTGTGTATCTCATTTTGTTGGTTCACATGAATTAAGGAATAAAATAAGGAATTTTGTGGTGATTAATGCCATTACATTCATTGAGATGGTTCTATAAACACACTCCCTAAATTTAGAAAAGTAACCTAATTGAGGAATCAATCAAAAAAACCTAAGCGAGTCCAAAAACACGACTAGCGTACGATAAGTCTATCAGCAAAAGTGAGGTGCAAATTTTGGTTGGAAGTAATAGCATTCAATTCCCTTGTTCGGCCAGATGGTGTGCGCAGCCAGAATGACTTCATCAGGCCACATCGAGCAATCCATCCAGCGTTACGAATGGAAATGTATTGAGAGAGGGAGAGAGAAAGAGACATTGGGTGATTTAATGGAGCTCGATGAGCCCATGATGCGAGCTTATTGAGACAAATAAGCCTGGCGGCTAAAGAAGGACACGGGGCCTGGTTCACGTTTCAGGCTGGGTAGGCTGGGTAAGAAGGACACACACTGTTATTTTTTTTCACATTGTATTCATCTCTAAAAAATATGTAATTGTGTAATGTCTTTCACACAAAAAAATGCATGTACTACTTACTATGTAACTGTGCTGAATTATCTCACTAGTATGGGAGAACTCATATTTAACACACACACACACACACACATACACACGCTTTGAGTAGGCCTACAGATGTGGCTTTTAAAATCGCCAGAATAATTTCAGAATAATGTAATTTTGTAATAGCAACTTTAATAGTCTTCTTTACGCAGTCAATAAACACTGCCTCTCCATTAAGCTTAAGCGTTTGTTAACCTTCCTTATGGGAACTCATGAACCTTAATTGTGCACTAAATGCATTTCCAGCTGTCTGCTAGAACAATATGATCTTACAGCTCCAGCGCTGATGATAACTTCATTAGTCTACCTTGAACCCATGGTCATTTCATTTCACGGCACTGATTTTCATTACCCAAGCAGAATTCCCATTAACGCCACTAAGACCCAATAGAGGTGATCATGGTTAGCAGGTTATGTTTGTAGAGTCTAATCATGGGAAAGATAATGAGAGCAGGTAATGGACCAGAAACTCCTAGTAATGTTGGTGTATGTGCAGGGCTGGTGCTTGGCATAGGGGACATACACAGAGCTACCCATAAATTGTATATTGCATGTGGAGCTGATTTGCACATGTGGACGTATTCAAACCGGGTGCAACGTTGTGGTGTTCATATCCCGAGACCATGTTTGTCATGGATTAGTAAAGATATCATAAAATCCCCTCCTCACAGACCCTGATAATCTGTTGCAGCACTAAGTTTGAACAAGTTGTGAACACAATGTTGGCTCAAACTGGATAAAACAGCAATTAGCCTATTGTTTGGATTATAAATAATTATAAACGATTATTCAGATTATTCAGTCAAGATTAAAACACGACATGCAGTTATAGGAAAATAATCAACGACGGGGTGGTGTGATGTGAAGTGGAGGGGACGTTACCACCCCAGAGTTGATTATATTCCAGTAACTGAACATCCTGGAGTGCTTTATTATGCTTATACCACGGCAGCTTGCCAACAATTACACTTTTTGGTAAAACTCATGGTAAGTTTTATCCATTTATACACTCTTTTAAATGAAGGTGCCAGAAAAGGTTCATTAGAGTGATGCCATAGAAGAACTGTTTTTGGTTTCCTAAAAAACTTTCCAATTCATAATTCTTGAACCTTTTTTTGTTGTTGCCACAATAAACTGCATACTATTTTTTTTCACCACAAACATACTTCTATATAATGGTAACATTTATAGTGGTACAAAAGTTGAAATAATTCTCTGTGGCACCCACAAAAATGGTTAAAGATCCATCAATCAAAAGGTTCTTTAGGAAACAACAACAACAAAAAAGAAGGTTCTTCTATGGTATCACTCTTAAGAACCTTTTCTGGCACCTTCATTTTTAAGAGTGACGAAACTTGAATAGACTAGAATAGGCCTCACATGCACAAGGCCGCTGCTGAACCGTTGCACAACTGCAGCTGGTGTGAAGATACATATTGATTACCATGGCCGCTGATTATGAAGTGCACAAAAAGGGTGCGGAAATTGCGTGTTCTGTCTGAAACAGAGAGGTTCAGGGGTGTGCTAGGGCCGGCAACGTGTATGTGCGTGGATGCAAAGCCAAATTCCCATTTTTTTTATTTTTATTAAAACAAAACAAAAAAACACCTAAAGTGTTGAATTAACACCTTTGGGGGTTGAAATAACTCCTACAGCGTTGCAAGTGCATATTTGCGTCCAGCTGGAGTTTATTCAACATTGAGGAGTTATGTTGAGCGTGCACGCATTTTTGGCATGCGCGGGTTTTGATCTGCGGCGTTAATGCTCACTTGCTACACTCCCAGCATCCTCGCAGCCGTTCACTCACGAAGTTCACGCGCTCATGTCCGCGCGCTTCCCACACGTGAGAGGCGACAGGGATCTGAGCGCGCGCAATGTGACGCCCCGCGCTCCATAAATAGCCTTTCCCCCTCGCCTTTTGTAAAGCCGCTGAAGTGGCCGCCTGAATAGCAAGGAGCTGTCCGGGGTCCTGGAGCTCCAAGCGCGCGCGCGAATAACTGGCGCTGTCCGCGGTGCTGAATCCACCGGCGTGAATAACTGGCGCTGTCCGCGGTGCTGAATCCACCGGCGCGAATAACTGGCGCTGTCCGCGGTGCTGAATCCACCCGCGCGAATAACTGGCGCTGTCCGCGGTGCTGAATCCACCGGCGCGAGACGGAGAGCCATATCGGATCTGCTGAAACCCACACTTAGTGGCTGTCCGTGTCCGTGTGCTGAATCTCACACACGCGCTGCTCCTTCAGCTTTAACGCACGCACGCACGCACGCACACGCACACGCACGCACACGCTGCGCGAGCAATCCGCTTACCACGCTGCCGTGATTAAGCTCTCTCCGGGCTCCACGGGCTCCACGGGCTCCACGCGATCTTGCGCGGCGCTATACAGCCTTGCTGCGCGCTCTCAGCTCACGGGGGGACGCTTTTGTTTTCCTGATCGCGGGAGATCCCTGAGGACATTACGCGGCAATATAATCGAAGGATCCACTTCAGCGGGCATGCCTGTGAAAAGTGCCGGGCGGACCCGCGCGCTCCTCCTCGCGCTCATTCTCGCCGCTTCGGTGACGAGCACGCGAGGCCAAGGTAAGAAAACCCAGGGCCGATTTTTTTGGTAGGCGCCATCAGCCCTGCTCGGGGGGGTCTGCACGCGGGACGTAAAGAGAACAGGGGGTCTTGAACTTTGAAGGCGTTGCATTGGCGTTCAGAAATCGCCGGCGAACAAAGACTTGAAGTTTTTAGGAGCGAATCATGACAAATGTGCTTTGAGAACGCCACGACCGTTGTGATAACTGGAAAGTTTCCGACTGAATTTAAGCAACAAAACAAAACAAAAAATAACGACACGCAGCGTTGCATAAAACGTGAAGATGCGCAACAGGTCAGTTCGTGTCATGCACGACCCGGTGTGAACCTGGAATTCATTCAAAGTTAACATAACATCAAACATTTATCACGTAAATGATGCGTGCGTTTCCTTTGATCGTCTATTGTAACGGCAAAGCGTGGATTTGAAGGTCAATAGTCTATGAGTGGGGCTATGCAGCCTATTGCGAAAGCGCATGGCCTTCTTAAATGGTAACACGATTAAACACAGATAAAAAAATAAAATAAAATAAATCAATAGGCTACGTGCAGTGCTCGTTTAAGTCCAGCTGGACACAGCAGTTAAGTCAAAACTGTAAGGGGAAAGTCAATAGGCCTTACTTGGTGTCAATACAACACTGCATTGGCTAGGCAGAATGAACAAAGCTGCGAAAAGCTCTACATATCACAAATTCGACATCGCAGAGGCTAGTGCAACGTGCCACGTGCCGTGAAGCACATGAAACCGATGACACTTTAATCTGGCCGAATGGCTCCCTAGTCTCTACATAAATATACAATATCACGAGGAATGGCTTCAACGCCCTATGTAGTGCACTACATGTCCAATTGGAAGTGATTTGGGATTTAGTCAGACACAGTTATAAGCAGGAATTGCTGGCTATGGAGACTTTAGTTTTATTGACACCCACAGGGTCATATTCAGTCTTGCAGCTGGACTTCTATAAACAGTGCCAGTGTCAATGCAACACTTAGCTTTTTGCTGTGGCTTATCTAGCCAGCCATCGCTCAACTCAATGCATAAAAAGCTCAATACGAGATTGAATTTGCACTGAAACAGACAACAACAAAAAAAAAAAAAAACTGGGAAATGTGACTTAAAACATGATTATTTTTTTGATTTAGTTTTTACTTGCAGAGTCAATGATCATTGTAATAAATGAAAAAAATCTGTCAAGGTCAATTTTAGTATTTATTAAGTGAGTGCAGTAGTTTTTATGTTAACGCACTCATACGTTTTCGTTTTATTTAGGACGCAACAGAATATTTTTCTGAAAATCCCGGCATTTGGTTTTTTCAATATTGCAGCAGATCCAAAAAAAAAAAAAAAGATCTGTTGAATTTGTACTCAGTATTTATGTAAAAGGTGCTTGTACATTCATTTTATGCAAAAAGCCAGTCAAAAATATTTTCAAACCCCACTGCATACTGAGACTACATTCCTTTTTCCAGAGATGCACAAATTTACTATAATTGCACATTTGTCTAAATTATAGACATTCACAGAAGGCTAAACTAGGTTGCCAAATGCACACCTCCTGCCAGACGCAGCACTCGGCAGATTTTTTTCTGCTTCTATTGGACTGATCAAGGCAGCCTGCCAGTTATTAGACAAATAAATCAGTTATGGTAAGAAAAGAACAGACTAATTGTCAGATTCATTGTGAGGTGACTGGGTCTACTAAAGATATCCGAGTGTGTTTTGTTACAAATGTGCCTTTTTCTCCTTGTCAAATTCTAACATTTGTTCAGTATTAATGGGCAAAATGTTGACTGAAGGATTTTATTACTACATTTTATTTCAAAGGTCTTACAGACATACAATTTACATCTCACACTCACATTTTGTGCCCTAGTTTACACCCACCTATAATAATGTGTGATGCTCTTAAGATGTCATATGGTCTCTGGAAAGAAAATGGCATTATCTCTTATCCTCGACAAGGAATAATGCACAAACTATGACATATGAAGGTTAAAGTAATCCGATGTAGTGTGGAGGGGTGTAAATGTCTTGATTTTATAAAGACATATCTTGCTGTACCAGCAGAGGACCAGAGTAGTGTTGCGCAATATGTACAAAATATCATATTGCGATTATATTGATCCATATTGCAATTGCGATATGCTTTGCGATATAAACTTGATTAATGTGACATTAGACTGAATTACTTTCTCCAAATTGATTTGCATTTGTTGGATCATGATTCACTCAAACACAGAAACTCATCTGTGATTGATCACATTGGTCACAGCACACAATAAAACATTTAGGGATTGGTTACAGGGCTAATTTGCATATCACAGTATTCTATATGCAGTATTAATATTGCAGAGGTGAATAATGTGATAACAATTAACTAACTAACTAACTACACTCTTTGGAAAAAAAAGTTTTTTTTAGGATAATTAGGGGTTCTTAGCATCCCTCTCTGATAAGGAAACCCTCTGTTGTAGGGTTGTACATAAAACCTTTAAGGGTTCCCCCAGAGGGACAAGCTGAAGAACCCTTTTAGGGTTCTAGATGGGGCCTTTTTAAAGAGTGTAATATATTGGGCAGCCAGATTAAAGTGTTGGTAAAAGTTTGATACTTGTGGCCCCTTTACCAAAATTCTAACATTACCCATAAATAAATACCCGACAATAAAGTACAGTACTGTGCAAAAGCCTTCGGCAGAACCCTACAACAGTGTGTTTCTCCATCAGCATGGGTTTTGAGTAAGAAGCATTTTAGGAAGCTAAGAACCTTTAACTATCCAAAGAACTCTTTGAAGAACCCTTGAAGAACCCTTTTTCTAGGAGTGTAAAGATGGAGCATCTAGAATAGTTTTACACTATATGCTTTCATTTCTCTGTTTTGAGTTGTATAATGATTTTCTCTGACTATAAAGCTTGTTCAGCTAATGGAACATGCTCATTTAGCGAAAGCTTCATTGTATATGCAAAAATGGAACATTACCATTGAGTTCTATTAACAGATTGCCGTAATTGTTCCACGTATCATTATCTCGCTGGCATCCACGCTGTTGCTCTGAGGGGGTAAAGGCGTGTGGAGGATTGGGGCAGAGATAGCAAACAGACGACTGAACTGCGCTCACGTGCCTGAACATCTCATTCAGGAGGAGGGCTCGGCAAAGTGCTCTGACACCTGTTTTTTGGATTACCAGTGATTAACTTCATCAAGGGCTATTCAGCAGCTGAGCACTGTCGTAATTAGCCTTGCTTTCCTTTAGCTTGTCAATTGTAAATGAGAGCAATCATGGCAGAATGCCCTTATTTGTGCCGGTCCTGGCGTCAGGCGGAAGCTTTCCAGTTGGAGTAGAGAGGCCAGCTGAGCGCTGCTCCTTTCGCTCTCACATCTCTGACATTGCAGTGCTGTTCTCTCTGTGCTTACTGTAATTTGCCTGCTCTTGGGAAGTGTCCCCTCGATACTTGGGAAAGCATTTATGAGCTCAGGGTCTTTCTTTTTAATGAGCTTTCTTCCTAATTCCACTTGTGAGACCATGTTGGTTTTGGGGATAAAGGTGCTTGTTCTAGTAACTAGAAGGTTATGAAGTCAAATCCCAGGACTCACAGAGGGTCCTCAACCTGTTCGCTATTTACCTCGTTTGTATTCTGCCTCACTTGTGAGTTCCTTTGGATAAAAGCATCATATAAATGGAGTACTTATTGTAGTGAAACTCTCCTCTTATTCAACTCAGGCTTTTGTAGGTGCACCTCTTTGGGATTCAGTAATGGATTAACATTGAACAGCTCCACTGTTAGGGCAGGTACTCCATCTCTCTCTAGTGTTTGTGCCCAGGGCTTGTTCTAGACTATAGGAGGCCCAAGGCAATATTTTACCTTGGAGCCCCAGACCCCAATGGTTTTAGTCGAAATCACCAAACTTACTGAAAATCACACCAGCAAAAAAATATATATATACAGTATATATACAGACACGTGACAAATGAAAGGAAAACCCTGAATAAATGAGTGCATCCACAGGGGTCGAGGGGTCAGTGAATGCTTTGATGAGGATAAAAATGATGTAAACCATATGCTATGGCCTTCACAGTCACCAGATTCTCAACCCAATTGAACACCTGTGGGAGATTTTGGAGCGACGTGTTAGACAGCGGCTCTCCACCACCATCATCAAAACACCAACTGAGGGAATATCTTTTGGAAGAACGGTTCTCCATCAGTTCCTCCAGTACAGTTCCAGAGACTTGTAGAATCTACGCCAAGGCATACTGAAGCTGGTATGGCGGCTCGTGGTGGCCCAACACCTTACTAAGACCCTTTATATTGTTTTTTCTTTTAATTTGTCACCCATCTGTATACATACAGTATATACAGTATATAGATAGATAGATAGATAGATAGATATACAGGGTTGTCTGGAAAAGTCTTCAAATTCAAAGGCACACATTCCCAGACATGGAAATTGAGGAAACATTTTAGAAAAGGTATGAATATTTTGTTTTCAAAGTAAGACCCCAGACACTAAGGTTCTAAGTAGGGACGCAAATAAGGAAAGATATGTCAAATCCAATCCGATATTGATCCAGTATTTCAGACCAGTATTGGCCCTGATATTATTACTCAGTATTGGATTTGTATGTCCCTAGTTCTAAATCTGTTGTCTTTAGACATTCCCTAATCTTTTGCACTAACACAGCCTCCAAAATGCATATCACACTTCATGTTTTCCATTTCCATGATACAGTTAATGAAATTCTGGAAAATGTAAAAATCAATCTGAAAAGAAAACCGTGTATATAGGCCTAATTATTTGTCAGTAATATTACCAAAACACATAATTGCAATGAAGTGAACAAATACACATCTTTTTTTTTCAATGTAGTCATCTAATATGTATTATAAAAAACATTACATAGCATTTAATCTGATCACTATCTGTTTTTTGCCCTCTCACTGCTTTTACTTTACACTTTTATCAGTCAGGGTCAAGTTGTAGTTTATTCTTAACGTCATCAAGACATGTTTGAAAACCGTCCAACAATAGTTATTCGGATGCAGTTTTGCAAAAACGTACCATCATATTAGACAGAAGGTGTAGGACCACTCTTGCCAGTGTATCATTGCTATTTGGGTGCTATATCTCGGTTCTGACATGTCACCATGCAGTGTTTTTTCTCCTAATGTCATGATAAATGTGTAAAGTTTTACTCAATAACTCAGGGTTCTGCGAGACTGCCTTGCTCTCTCCTGTAAAGACTCAAAGCTTTATCTCACTGGTTGTGTTTTGAAAGGTCATCGGCAAATGGGGTCAAAGCTGAATTTGATTGAACTCTGAGCACAGAGGCCAAGTGTAAACCCAGACAATGTGTGACCCCCAAGGCAAATCAGAACCGCTCTTTCTAAAGGAAAACAGTGGCTTCGCCAGCACAAATCGATTTTGCCACTCATCATCTATAGAACGCCTAGGAATATTAATTGTAATTTACTCTTTCCGTCAATGTGCAGCAATGATGCCGAGGCCCCGGCCAATGCAGAGGTCCTCTGGTGATTTGCCTACTCTGCCTCTTGCTGGCAAAGGCTCTGATTGTGCCTCTCATCACCTCCCTATTTAACAGGCTGTGACTATGGTACAGCCATCAAAAAATTTGAAAGTGAAAGAAATGAGTCTATACTGCCAAAATGCTAGATGGGTCTAACACAAACAGTTTTTTTGTGATGAATGAAAATAGATGATTTGCATAAATAGATTAAAATGGAAAAGGTGAACTGCTGTTATAACACTGCTGAAAAGTAAAAAGAGTGAAACCTTAAAAAAATCAGCTGCTGGACATTACTATCTGTATTTGCCACGGACGACATTTTGACCTTTTAAAAGGACCACAATGACTCGACTGGACATGTCATGGCTTGATCTGTAGCAATTACAGGAAGAAGAGGGAGAGATAGAAAGACAGTCTATTAAAATATACTGTATAGTTTATCTTAATTACATACTGTAGGTCTGCTAAGGTACTACAGATAATCACATTCATAATAAAGATCAATAAGATATAATAATTAAAAAAGAACAGGTCATAAAAGGCTCATATTATAAATAAGAGAGAGATACTCGTACAGAAAGTCACTCCACACAGGGCCGTGCATAGACATTTTGAGGGGCAGTGGCTCCCCTCTATATTTAAGGTTAAAAAAATAATCAGTACCCTGTTTTAAGTTGTAGCACATGACTAATAATGTAACGCCAAGCTAAAGTGACAGGCTTGTTATTAACTAACATGGTAGAAGATGTATATAAATCGCTTTAGCAATTGTTTTTGGCTTATAATTACTTATTTCTTTAACTTTAAGCTTGATAAAGACTCACCCCTTACACACTGCAGTACAACAAAATTTTATCGGTTCGCTATCGCTTGATCAATCTTGGGAGCTAGAGCATCATGTCACTCATGTTGCCCTAACGCCTGTCATTAAAGTTGTATGACAACGGCAATTTAATTTGGTCTAAGAATAGTATTCATAATAATTAACAATAACAGCCACGGCAAAAACATTGTTATCAATTCTCGTAATTATTATTATTACTTATTTATTTGGTTCAGAGGGGCAGCTCAGCCGCTGTAGCCACCCCCCTGTATACGTGCTTGACTCCACATGTCATAGGACAGAGGATAAGAAATGGCCGCTGGGCATGAGACCTTCACTCATAGGCAATCACTTCAACATTTAAACCCATTTCCTGAAAGGTAACAGGCAATGTAGAGCATCAGAGCTGTGAAAAAAAGTACACTTTCAGAGGTCCTACTCTGAAACACACTGATATGTAACACCTTGTCTACAGAGTATAGATCCAGGCTTAGTCTGCGCTGGCCGCCCCTTGGCGCCTGTTGCTTTATTGATCTGCACACTTCAAGAGACTAGAAGGAAAGAAAGAAAAACAACCATGCAGTAAGTCTTTCTTTGAGATCTGCCAGGCTGCATGCGCACCTCGCTAATTGGGCCTGACGTCTGCTTTCACTGCATCTCCACACCGATTATGCGCCGAGACAGCTCTGGTTCTCCTTCCTCGCAGGCCACGCCATTTCCGATGTACGCGACCCTTCATCTGTACGAGCGCACTGCGCTAAAGGCTGCAGGTAAACAGGTCGATTAATGGGTTTGAAGGATTACACTTCAGGCAGGGTTTGACCTACGAGCGAGCAACAGCAATTTCCACAGGAAAAAAAAAGAGCTGTAATCAAATTCATCAGCTGGAGTAAACATATTCAAAGCAGTGTGAGCGAGATAATGATGTTGTAGGGGGGATCGGCACTTCCTCATGCGTAATTGTGAATAGCAGGGATGAAAACAGAGAACAAAAGGAGGCTAATGGCATTAAACAGCGTGTCCATCATCCTCTGACTTTTTAAACAGTCATCTGCTAAAGCGCAGCCTTTGCTCGAGGGGGAATTGCGAGGACAGAGAGCCACATCAAAGCCGCGTTACTGATCCGCACTTGATACAGCAAATGTAAGCGCTCTGACTTTAACAGCCGGACATCAAACGCACCTTTCGGTATGAAAACAAAGATGAAAAGCAAGGATGCGGCTAAAATACTCCCAGTTAGCCCGAGGTCCATACTTTTAGAGAAAAATGGATGAAACAAAAATGACACTTCATCGTTGAGCTTTAATCAGTTGAATTCATGTCTCAAGCATTTGTGTGAACTAATGCCAGTAATGTCAGTAATATATTGTATTTGCATATTGCCTGCATGCTTATAGCCATTATCCCTTTCTGATTTTTAATGTTCAAGCCCTTGCCATATGCCAGGCGAGTGAAAAAAATATATTTTATCATTTCTGCTTAGCTTAAAAGCACAGAGCGGAGCCCTACCACTAAAACAAAACTATGTAAGTGCACATATCTACTTTTTAATTATTTGTATAATATGTCAATACAACATCATTAGACTAATTTGTGTATGTTATGAGATCTTTACAGAAAACAAATACTATAGCAGAATTTCAAAATGTTTGAAGTTATCTTGAGAAATGCTGATACGACACAAACCAAGTAAAGACAGACACACAATTAATCAGTTGCTGTCTAAATATTAGAGGTGTAAAGATTCACAGTTTTAGTATTTATGATACAGCTGCACCGATTCAAAGGTTGGGAGGCGACTGAACATCGACTCACATTGAAACTGCTCTAAATTGTATTGTTTTCAATTATTGGCTGCTTTAACCCCTTAAACTCTTGGCTTGTTGTTCAGTTATTCATCTTAAAGCATATTATTCAGTAACTACTGCCAATTATTTAGTAACTACAGCAAATCTAACAGGTTAGGTATGTAGTTGTGAGAGTGAGGAATGCATGTCTGGACCCACATACATCTTGCATACATTGGATCATTGGTCAACATGCACATTGTATCATCTTGGAAGGAGAAGATACACATCAGGACAATTCAATTCAATTCAATTTTATTTGTATAGCGCTTTTAACAATGGACATTGTCACAAAGCAGCTTTACAGAAATC
>JAOUQW010000009.1:12909498-12923112 GCA_028565825.1 Olivaichthys viedmensis
ACTGGAAAAAAGTCCTATTTACTGATGAATCCAAGTTTGAGATTTATGGCAGTAACAGAAGAGTTTATGTAAGGAGATGAACAGAAGAGAGATTGATACCACAGTGGATCAAAACAACAGTCTTCTGCATTAGTGTATCATTAGAAAATAACAAATTTTAGATTTACAAACATTCATTTTCCAAAAAATTAAATGTTACAGAGAAATTCACTAAAGAAAGTAACATATTAAGTAATAGAGCACTTTTTAGATAAAAATGTAATGAAGGCTGTCTGGGATTTTACCTGCAGAGACAGAAGCAAGCGAGAGCGAAAGTCTGCAGAAGAACTGTGGCAAGTGCTCCAAGATTCTTGGAACAATGTGCCTAAGAGAATTGATGCAGTTTTAAAGCCAAAGGGTGCTCACACCAACAAATTGATTTGTTTTAGATTTTTTTTACTGTTTACTGCTCTTTATAGGATTTTTTTTATATTCAGGAACTTTTCCTTATCTCATTATTTTTAAAAGTATTTTCACTTTAAAGGATTTCTTTACATGTGCCTAAGACTTTTGCACAGTACTGTATATCCAAGGTATATATATATATTTGTATATTGTATATTAGAATTGAAAAGCATTTGTTCTGAATGATAATTTTGCAGAATATATAAAAAAAAAAAAATTCCTGTAAACACCTCAATGGTACAAGAATTTGAGTAGAATGACATACTAGACAAAATTGCTAGTTTGTGTATTTATTACTTTACTATTATATACTGTATATATTACATGTTTTTTATTTATTTAAAACCAACATGGAATAAAAACAGGCAGATAATAAAATAAATAAAACAGAAATTAGAACAATTAAATTGGTATATGTTTTTAATTCTATTAAAAAATTATAATAATAATAATAATACTTTTTATTTATATAGCACTTTTTTAAAATGTGTTTTCAAAGTGCTTTGCAGACTGCATAAACAATGATAATATTAAGGTGTAATATAAGAGAAAAAGAAAAAGAACAAGAACAGTAATACATAAGAAGATGGGGAAAAAGTAATCTTTTGTACGTCTAACAAGGCTTGTGTGCCAACAGTGAGGTTCCTAAGTTTAAATGTAGCATGTTTTATCTGTTTCAAGTAAATAAATAAATAAATAAATAAAAAGATGTATGCATGTGTGATTTAGTATTACAGACCCACTTATATTTAATTTTGTCTACTGTGGTCCTTGGTGGTACTGTATGTAGTAGTATAAGGCCAGTGGCAGTGATAGCTCAGCAGCTAAAATGAATATATCAGTATTCATTTATGAAAGATTGTTTAAAAAAAAAAAACATTAATGTACTACAATTTATCTACTGTTCTCCTCTATACATATTACCCACTGTATAAAATGATTATGCACATGTTTTCAGGCTCCCCAGTTGTGCCTTTGCTTAACATATAAGACATAGTAGCCTATAACAATGATGTACTTTATAATGTTATGAATAAGGTTGTAATGTATGAACAGAGTACATTGTGAACACAGCGCTGTAACAGTAATCCCGAGAGTGTATGGGTTGGGTAAATGTTCTCTTTTCCCGCTCGTGTGTGAAGGTGCCCTTGAGCCGAGCGCGCTCGCTGCCTAAGCTCAAACACTCCCGCCCCTGCACCTCGGAAAGCCCGCTGGGCATCAAAAAACGAAATCCTACTTTTACTAGAATGAGGGAGAGGTAGAGACTTCACGCATTATGCTTCAGGTTTGGGATGAAAGAGTTAGGCTTTTGCACCATCACATTAACTGCCTATTTAAAAAAACTATTTCCTGTTAGGAATTCGTCTCATATGATTAGAGTTCTGATCTTTGCTGTAGCTATGAAGTCGAATTCATTCATTTTGCATGTTAGGAAGTATTGATATAGTACTGTAAAAGGCATTACATAGTCAGATTTCCTCTAATGTTTTGAGTTTGGTTCATATGGTGGGACGCCTGCTAGCAAGTGCTGATTTTAGTCACAATCCAGCCCATTACAATGGTGCAAACCTTAATAATAAATTCGCATTCTCCCACATTCTGACATATTAGGGCTGCACAAGATACCGGTACTGAAAGAGTTTTGTGGTACCAAAGTATTAAAAATGATACGATAGTCAAAATTTTGGTACCCTGACATTTACAGCATATGCTTACAACTACTAAAGGTCTTTCTTCAATGCTAATTTGGGAGCACAAAACTGTGTCTGGATATTGAACTTTTGATTTCCTTCTGGGTTTTTTTTATCCAGCACCTGTGATGGTGCTAAAACCATAGAAAGATTGAGTGCATCTTTAAATAAATCGATTAGTCAAAAATCCTAATTCTATAACAATATGGCACAAATTGGCACAACGCAAATAATGTTATCCTAATTGAATTCATTGTTAGCAACATTGGTACATTAGGCCGAGCTATTGCTTTAAGTTTGTACTTGTATCTGTGCCTGTGAGTTTGGAACCGTGCGAATTTGCACATCCTTGAGCAGACATCTTTATTTCCTTTGCCTGTTTTTTCGGCTCCATGCCCTTGAGCACACACAAGCTCCCAATTCTGCCTCTAGTCAGAAGGCGACGTCCGCCACGCGCGGAATCAAGTGTGTGTTGTGTTGTCTGTCTAGCCACACCCTGTCTATTGTCGTTCATTGTAACCGGCTGTTCCTTGTTTGTCTCCCATTAGTATGTGTACTTAAACCCTTGTGTATCTGAGTCTGTTGTCGTCCGATGTTCTATGTCATGTTGTTTTGTACGCTGCATGTTTCCTGTGTTTAATGGTTAGTTTAAGTAGAATAAATGTTGATGAAACGGCTCGCGCTTGTGTCCGCCTCCCATCTACACCGTGACAGTCAGCTTGAAGAACATTCTCAGCCCGGTTTTCGGAGAACTCGGTTCCTCAATGAAATCACAGTGGGGTGTAGAGCAAGACTTAGCAAATACATATGAGGTTATCTCAGGCCCAGTTTACCACACGCCGCTTTTTAAAAGAAAAAGGAAAATGCCAGTGACTTTTAAGCACTCTCTGGTGACCCCAGACAAACAGAGCTGGTATTTTGCCTGAGAGGGACGTTTGTTCAGAAAATGGGTTTATTTACACCGCTGAGAGTGGAGTGGAGGTGTGGAACGGCAGGGCAAACATGGGTGACATTTAACAGCCAGGCCCTGCATCCCAGACTCTCCCCATGGCTATTGTCTCATGGCGGTTCGCGGCATTTCACACTGTTTTTTCGGCCATTCTGAATCTCGTCGACCCGCCTCCCTGCAGCGCCCGCAGCAGCTAGAGCAGTGGATATTATTTATGCAGGTTTCTGTACATTTTTAATAGCACCAACTGGAGAGCATGAGTATTGTTAAGGCAGCTTCACTCCCTTCGGCACTCCTCTGGTTCTGGCTAATATCGACTCGAGAGAGTCGATGCAAGAACACTGTAAGAGCTGGACGGATTTGACAGGAACAGAAGTAGAAATGCCAAGGTGGTCTGGCCACATAAATTTCTTTGCGGATTTGATACGATGAGCTAGAAGCAGATGAAACTCTTATAAACTAAGCAAGGGTTTTCCGTCTCTTTGTTAGCATGTCCTTCACCTCGGCTTTCTTTGTGGTACCAGCAAAAAAAAGCAAGCAGACATATTTTCCTTTCATCCAGTCTTCAAAAAAAGAGTAAGAAGCATAAGCAAGGAGTAACGTGTGCACGGAAGACGCAGTGCCAGATCTACTTTGTTCCTGGTTTCTAAAGCTGTCAAATAAGCTGTATAATTTGCTCTCGCCTTCCAGTGTCGAGCCTTTACTGAAAGGCAAAAATCAACAGATGAAATCTCAGATGCTCTCCGCGGGCGCGTGCATTTAATAACATCTCTCTCGTTAGAGCCCCTGAGACGGCGCAAGATGACTCACGGTCAATGTGACGCATGTTTGCGGGCAATATTTCTGTACTTGCTTCTCGAGTGTAGCTGAGAGACGGAAGGGAATTTTGCAGTTCATTGTAATGTGACATGACAGAGTTGTTATATTCGTTCGCCGAATTGAGGAGGTCAAGCGAGAATTTGGTCACTTCTGGGGTAGGTATTAGGGGTGCTTTTATTTACGCTTCACTAGCGTCGTTGCCCTTAGCGTCTGTGGGCTGTGAGCAAGAGGCTGAGGTGAGCAGTCCCAGCGATAGATTGAATATTAAAGAGGTGGCTGGACTGATGCACACTGTGTGTGTGTGTTAGGGAGGAAACATCCTTGGGCCCGATGCTTCAATGATTCTTCCTCAACCCACAAATCGCAGGTTCAACTTCAGCCACCAATGATTCTCACAAACATGCACACACACACTGTGCCATCAGTCCTGACTGACAGTGTGTGGAAAGATGTCCAGGGAACATTTTAAGCACAACGCCTTCGAAAAGAGGGCGAAGGAAATAAGCAGGTGAGAAGATGAACAAATAAATCGAGCCCTCCTGCGGAGCGGAAGGAGCGCCTGTTTACCCGGCCTCTGTTTGCATGCAGCCTTTCATTCCCGCCTCCGCCGTCTCTTTCGTTCTCGGGCTTTATCTCTGACAAGTTGTCACTCCCTCCCCCCCACCGGCCTTTTGTCCTTTTTAAATCCCATGAATTATTCAAGCCCTCTCTCACTCTATCTCTCTCTCTCTCTCTCTCTCTCTCTCTCTGCCTTTGTCACCATCAGTGTAAATCACTTTCTCCAAAGCAAAGGCAAGTTTTCGGGAGGCTGGGGCAAACCTGAAAGCAATGTACTTTAGTAAGAATGGTGGATGCTGTCATCCAAATAGACCTCAGTACTGCAAGGTAGAACAATTAACAGTTATACGATGTCTGTGTTTAAGTATGTTTACATGTACAAAAGAGTCTTGATCTTATGATAATACTGGTCGGTATGATTCAGTCAGTAATTGGATTTCTTTTTAAACACATGATGTTTGCATCTCTACACAGTTTCCAGTGCAAAAAAAAGAAGAAGAAGGATGTGATGTCAAATTCAAAATTTCCCGCATCATTTCTTGTTAACATGGAGTCGCTTTACTGGCAAATGTTTATGTTTCAAAAAATTGCTTTCTCGCCATTTTGCATGTTTCATGTTGAATTAAGCCTGGAATGTTTACTGCTTCAGGTGCAGTTCTTCCCTGACCAAATATGTTTGCACATGAGGAGATGTAAAAAAAAACAAAAGAAATCAGATTAACAGTATACATGTGCTTAATAACCTGATTATTGGTCTAAAGTCCAGGTGTCTTCATCGGTCTTCCTTAAATCGCAACACAGTTTTATGCTTGCAAATGCTTAACTATTTGCTTGACTCAATTCATATAAAAAGTTACGAAGGTTAAGGTTAGGGGCAGAGTTAGTGTTTGTACCTTTTCTTCAAAATTCATTTGTATGAAATCAAACGAAATGCAGCACACGAGATGAGGCTCGATGTCGCTGTTTACCCGACCACTGGAATAATCTGGTAACTGCCGAAATCAAATAATGATCGTTTTATTGGTGTGCATGAAAATCTCAATATTTAATTTTCTACTAAAGAGATTGAAAAGTCACATTAATTCACCATTTCCTCACAAAAGTTCTAATCTTAGTGCTATCACAGCTGTAATTGTGTTGGGGTGTTGGGAGGGGGTGAATAATTTTGCAAGGCACCGTATTTACATATGCTTTACACTTTGCATGGTTTATGCTTTACACCGCAGGGTGAATTGTCTTTACATGTAAGATGCATCATTGTCTGAAAAGAAAAATCAATTACGAGAGCTATCACGTGACCTGTCTCTATGTGCTTCTTTCATTGTATCCACTTAAATGATTCTCCAAGTTTCGATGTACCGAGCCAGCAGTCATGACTCATTCCTTTCCCATTTATTAGAAGTCATCTGCATGTAACATGTTGTCTCCATTTGAAAACCTCTTTAAAAGAAGTCCAACGGAAACGAGACTGCGCTCGGAGTGTTGCTGGAGATGAGCGGTTTTATTATGAGAACGGTGTGCTAACCACTTCAGCGCATTAGACTGAACTTTGCTAGGGCACACCAAGCCTGGTAATTAAGAATCAAGTGCAATCAGCATGCCGCGACAGATTGTGTGTACTCATGTTGAACTGCGTTCAGCTCTCAGCACGCCGGATTAATGGAAAGATTGCTTTGTGGCAATTATACTGTAAATACAAAAGGGGGGAAAAAACTAACGCGTGCAGGTGCAAGGGAAGTGTTTTTTTTTTCTTTTCTCTTCCTCTGTTGTTTATCTGTGGGTGAACACGGGGTCAGGAACGAGTCTTACCCGGCACCTTCCGAGGTTAACAGGGTTTGAGGAGCCTTTGAGAATTCCCTCGAGCTTTCAGAGAGAAAGAGAGAGGGAGGTAAATAAAAAAAAGTCTGCTCCTTCTCCAGGGTGCTGAGAAGTTCACACAGCCCTGCTAGCCTTGCAATAATGTTTTTTCCCTGATGGCTTGACATTTGTAGCCTGGCTCCGGGGAGGGGTGGCCGCAGATCATCTTTATTATTTCCCAGGACGTGATCTCTAACCCTCCTGCCACGACCGGAGGGCAAACCGCAATTCCATTCCTGTCGGTGCGCGGCTCCCTGCCTGGTGTACACGCCGTGCACTCTTTCTAATGCTGTTTCTTATGGTTAATATCCCTAGTCGCAGATAAACAGAAACCTAGCTGGAGTAGGCAGAGGTTCCCGACCATGTGAAATACCCCTCCACTCCCAGCATCCTCTGAAAATGTGACAATCCCAGAACTATCCTGTGGTGTATTTTCTCTGTGCAGCCCACAGGGTCATAATTTCAGGTCATGGATTTTCTTTGCAGTCCTGTAAAAAAATATGTGTTCAATAATAAATTGTGTATTAAGGAAACTACTAAAACTGACTTGGGAACATCACTACATCTTAATCCTCATAAAGAATGCAAAGATGTATGAATATGCATGAATATGCAAACTGGAAATGCCCCTTATGTCCCCCTTCCCTTTCGCTCCAGTACCCTGATTATGCTACACTATTAACTATCACATACTACGTTATTTTAAAAGGCAAGAGGCCACACTGGGGAAATATGACCCTGTATGTGTGAACCTCAGACTGCCTCGGAGTCCGAAGAGGGGATTTTTGTTCACGTACAGTGTTCACTGACTTTGCCTGCTGCGGCTACACAACTGTATTGTACTGTAGGTAATGCTAGCACATAATTAGCCAGCTAGACAACTGCTAATAGACAAGCTTGCATTTCTCACAGGTCGACACGAGTGGGATTTCAGTATCTGAGTCTCAATTTGATTTGTCATATTCTCAGTAATTTATTTAACAGCAACCAAACCTGTCCAAATGTACTATAACAACCCCCATTTTGTTTATAACTTACATACTAACTATCTAGCTAGCTTAGCACACAGGTTCTGTAGCTAAACGTTTCCAGTTAACACATCATCATCCTCTAATCATTTTGTGAGATCTTATTTAATGATTCCCAATCAGTTTCATACGAAAGTACTGAGAAAGTCTTGAAATTCGCAAATTGATTAAAAAAATAATAATTATTATAAAAAATTTAACAAAATTAAAAAAGGAATATAGCTTATTTTGCATTACAATGTGCATGGCACAGTTGTTCGTTTACCTCACATGGTGAATTATTGAACATGAGACACAGTGAGTGTGTTGTAATGGTGGCAAGCAATCCAAATGAAGCCAAGGGTGCCAATACTTTAATCAGAGTGAAAATAGGGAGACGTTTGGGTGCAAAACTTTTTCAGACAACGTTAAAATACAACAAAATTACAAGGGCTCTCTCCTTTTCTATGACAATAACAAATGGCGTTTTATGAGGCTTATACTGAGTTTAAACTGATTTACCCTAGGTAGTGAGCAAACACAGTGAATAGGCAACCATTTGGGCTTTGACCTAACTTGAAAATGGCAGATTTTACGTGGAACACAGGTAAGAAATGTAAAACCAAGCTTAAATTTCAGCGACAAGAAAACATTACTATGGGTAAATTAATAGAAAACGGATCTGAAATTCTGAAAACTCCATTGAGATGCATTCAAATCCCACACTTCCACTTTCTATATGCTGTGAACTTAATCTCAAATCATAATCTGCAATTATGTCATAATTCAAAAAGCAAAGTGTTTGTACGGTAATGATACTCATGAGTAACCAGCAAAAAACATGTATATCTTGTTTGTTCACTGACCCACTGTCTCATGTCATGTTTTTGTTGAGCTGTGTTGCTATTATAGCTGACCCAACTTCGGCTGTCCCCATGTCACATGTTTCATTCATCCTGTCGTACATATGGGCATTCGTTTTCTATGATGCCGGTTGCGCGTATGGAACACGTGCGGTGTGATTTGGACGGACGGTCGCCATATGCCGCTCATGCAACGCAGACACACACTGCAGACACAACACAGCTGCAACTCAACAGTTACCTTCCGAATGGAACGCACCTTATAATCATAATTAAAAACAAGCAGGGGGTCAAAGATACCAGTATCAGGCTAAATCAGAGCTCCAAAAGCATAAACGGGCAACAGGTCAATGACGAATATAGACACTAGCCACAAAGCAGTTCAACTTTAAAGGTTTGTGAGGTTTCTGTTTCCACACACACGCACTAATACAATAATACAATAATGATAGTAATACCTGATAACGACACTAATAGGGTAATAAGTGTAACTGGCAGGACCAAGGGTCATCAATCCCCTCCAATGGTAGCAGCATCACACCTAGATAGACATAAATCAGAGGAAGGGTGCTGAGGGTATCTCGAAAGAGTACTTCTTATGCCCATGTAGCACCTGTATATCCCCTCATTAATTTAACAGCTGTAATATTCAGCTAATGAGCTGCAGCAGGTCCGAAAAACAGTTGTTGGCAGCAGGGTTGGGTAGATTGCAGGTGTGAATTTGAACCAGGAAAAAAAAGAACTTGGTGACATATTTATGGCTGGCTAATGGTCTGTGAAACCACCCAGAAACGCAATCCCAACAGGAGAGCAGAAAACTTTCCGTTCTGTGAGGAAAGTATTTTTTTGCCGTTTGCTCCACTCTGCAGAATAAAGTTCCTCTGCAGTATGGTGTTTTTTATTTCTTCTCTCTCTCGTCGCCGGCGGGCCGCTGCACGACCGTCGCCTCTGGGCTTGTCTGCATTCGGCCCGATCAGACTGACAGCGTGTGGGTGTGTGTGTGTGTGGAAACAGCGAGCTGTGTGACACACTGCGGCATTATTCGGGGACCAGGTTGTCACAAATGAGGCTTATGAAAGTACATCTGCTCACCTGAACTCGCATTACCCATCACTCTGCTTTTAGAAGCGTGGCTTTTTTTCTCTTTTGCTGTGCATAGATAATGTTGTTGTTTTTGCCCAGTGCGTGGGCAGGAACGCATTTTAAAACTCTGTCTCTCTGCTAATTGTTACATATCACTTACTTAACTGGATTGTGCAAACTGCCAACAATGAAAGAAAATTCTCTCAGGATTCAGAGGTGCTCACTCAAATCAACAAAAAACCCTATGTCGTATGTTAATACAGCTCATGCAACTCCGTTTGCCTCTTTGTTGATAATTGTATAATGATATGTGTGGCTGTGTACCACCAGCATTTGATGTTGTTCCGTTGTTTGTAAAAATGTTTAACCCTGATCAAGTGCATGATTAATCTGATTTGCAATTTTCAGAATGTTATCTCAATAAAACTTTTTTCCATTTATATCGTTTTACATCTCTGACATATTATCCACTAATAGAAAGAAACAGAAAAATCTCAAATCCATGAATTGAGTCTTACGCGTGGACGTTTTTACTGCCAGCATCTGAAAGCAGGTGTGAACTTTTCCCAAACTTAAAGCACAAAGATGTCACTAACAGTCAGTCATATGTCTCCTTTTTCTCAATTTTTAGCTCTGTTCCTCTAAACCTTTCTTTTGAGAGAACAGTCTTATCTCTCTCAGAGAGGTGGGTTAAGATATCCATGCTTTCATCTTAACACGTAAAGTTCAGTTTGAACAGCTTTAATTTTTCCCATATCTTTTAATAACACAAGCAGACTGTGCATTGTTTAGCCACAGGCCCCCCTCCCCCCTGACTCCTGTCAAACCCAACATAGTTGAACCACTCATACTTTACATATTCCCTACAATACTGTACATATTCATTACTTATACTGTGTGTATTCATTATATACTCATTTATATTCATATTATGTATTCATATTATTCAAATTCACCTATTCATTACATACTCATTACTTATACCATGTATATTCATTACTTAAACTGTACACCACCACATATTCACCACTATATACTGTATATGTCCATTACTTAAGCCATGCATATTCATCACTAATTACACTGTATATACATTAATTGCACTTTATCTATCTGCTCATCTGACACTATAATACTTCTGCACTTTATAGTAGATGCTTAAGTAAGGAATAAAACACGACGGGGTGTGCAGTTACAGGAAAATAATCAACGACAGGGTGGTGTTATGCGGCTGTTACCACCTCGTAGTTGATTATTTTCCAATAACACCACGTCCTGAAGGGTTTTATTCCGTTTATACAACAGCAGTTTGCCAACGATTACACATTTTTATTTATTAAAGAACGACACGTTGTACTTTTTATCCATTTATAGTTACAGTTAATGTTGTGGCACGTCGGTGAAACAAGTTAGTTCCTAAGTAAATAAGACAAAAAAATCCAGTTTTTCATGTCACTGATAAACCACAAAGCACAAACTCCTCTGTCCTGAAGACTTTCCCACAGCGGAAAACTTAAAGGAACAGCCTTACCTCTGACTGTTACAAAGCGCTGAAACCGGAGTCTCCTTCCATAAATGTTCAATACACCTTCTCCTTACAGAAAGCTTCATAGCAATGATTATACTTTTGTTAACCTTTTATTGTTAAAATTAAATGATGTGAGCATCCGCCATATAAGTCCCTGTGAATTAGTTGTTACCATAGAAACGATAAGGTATTAGAACGAGCACATTGATGTTTGCCTTGCAGCCGGCACTACTGTCAGAGCTGTTCATTTATAGAATTAATCAACACCTTCTGACCAATCAGAATCGAGAATTCAACAGCGCTGTGGTGTAACTAAATTTAGTTGCCTTTGTGCAATTATAGTAACCTTGTATGTACTGTACATCTATCTATATTTATTTTATCATTTCACCTAATGTGCTCCTGTGAGGGTGGGCAATATGGCAAAATCTTTAAACATGATGGGCTAACATCCAATCAACTATTTCTGGCTGTGTTTTAATGTGACACTGATTGTTGTTGGTGTAAATCTCTCCTTTTTATGAAATAGGCTGTTGGCCAGAACAATAGAAATTCTGATGATACCAATAAAAGCTTATTGTGACGTAATTTGTCTCATAACTGAAAGCATATCATAATATCTCTAAGGTCCTGTATGGTTTAATTTGATTCCCGAATTACATTTACATTGATTTTTCTGACCCCATGTAGAACTGATTTGCCTGTTTTTGAGGGCTACTTCATTTTATCTGACATAGTGGATTGATGAGCACCTGTTACATTAGTTTGGAAAGTGAATGGTGACATTGTTCGTTTTCTGTCCTCCATAAAACACAACATCGTAGGCAAGATTGCATTTTGAAAAATGGCCACCGGGTTTTGTTTCTCTACACAATACAGTTTAATAGACAGCAGTATGGGCTTGGGGAAAAAAAGAAAGAAAAAAACAACAACATTTCACCTAGCGATTGACTGCGATTTCCAAATAGATGTTTTGTTTTATAGTTGGACATAACCAATACGCTTTCCATACAGTAAATGAAAGTGGAGTGTCACACGCCAACATTGAATATATGAGCAAAGTGAGCAGCGAGCTGATGTTAATATGCCTGTCAGTAGGTCTGTGTAGCAGTGTGTAATCCAGAGCCCATAACATGCAGTGGGAGGGATGGCTGCACAATCGCCCCCCCCCTAAACCCATCCGTCTGTCTCTCCTCCCAGGGGACGCCATATTTCTCCATTAAAAAGGACTGCAATCTGTCAGTACCCAATTTGTACCCAGGACTCAATCTCATCTCGGCTCACCACGCCACAAATAAGCTCACTCTCTGGCATTCTCGCGTTGTTAATCGCACATTTTCTAACCGACGTCGCTGAGTTCACGGCATCAAAGGTGCACGATTGGGGAATGGGATTTTTGGTTAAGTGTCATTAAGAGATCGTAATGCATTGCTCAGAGCCGTTAAACGCAAATGTCTAAATTGGCTTTTGAAATGTGCCTGCACCTTCTGATTCTTGTCCATATTTTTCAAAATGGTGCAAGACGAGAAAAAAAAACAGAGAAGAAAAAAAAAAACCACGTGTGTTTTAGAAGTAGGCATGTTGTCATGAAGTGGCACCTGTGCACCATTTGGAGGCCTTCCTGCCTCTTTAATGGAGGTCCATTAAACGTAGCACCCTGATGATTCATTTAGGGCACATAACAAGCATCTGACGGGCTTCCCTTGAAGCTCAGGTGCACACCATCTGAATATGACTTCCAGTTTTGAGCGAATGTGGAACTTCCTGTTGCGTTTTCAGGTGGCGCAGCCTATCAGCAGCTCTTTGCCGCTGCAGGGTTTTAGCTAACACACCCGAGAGCGGGTGCTTCATCCATCAGTGTCAGCTCTAATATTGTGTTTCCTGCAGGGCCCCGTTGGGCAGGTAGCACGTTTATTTACCTCGTTTATGCTTTCAGACGTGTGTACTCACAGGGCCTTGCCAGGCGCTGCTCCTTGACATCTACCTGCCAAAGCGTATAAAAGCAATTTCGTCGTTACATGCATCCGGACTATTAAAATGCCCGCACGTTACGCCATATATACCCCATTTCCCTGTCAATGACTTTCATCTCGGCTCTATTCTTTCTTGCTCTGAATCTATTATGTGCCACATACATACAGTATAACAAATCCCTATTCATTTCTAAAGCACAGTTTTTTATGCTTATATGGAAAAGCTTCTTTTTTTTTTGGTTGCTATATTCTGGGTTCAAGTAGAGCATTTCTCCACCAATTTCAAGACAGATAATGAGTTTTCCAGGATAATCCAAATCAATATATGTCACATGGCTTTTGCAAAGAGCTGCTAGCTAGTTGCAATAGCTTACACTGGCTGGCGTATTTAATTAGCATACATTTATTTTTTAACCCTCCAAACTGTTGTAATGCCTAGGCTATTTGGGACACATTTCATTTTCTTGCCTGTAACCTCTATTTTCTAGCCGTCTTAAGTTAAAATGGTGTTATGTTAGCTAGCAGGTAATCATCTGATACTCATAGAAGATACCTGCTACCTTCCAAATGCTTTATGTCCAGCGCTAAATTCAGATCCAATCCATTTTTGGGGGCTGGTAGCTCAATGCAGACACAACACATGCAACTTATGCAGTTGCAAAATGATTTGGTGGCAAACAATAATGATGGGAAAATGTATTTAACAGAAAATCACACAAAAGTCTTTTTTAATTAATTGCAGTACAAAATCTGTCAATATTTAATTTGTAATATTGAACTTTTGTTCACCCTGCCGCTAATTCCATTCATCCAATTTCATCAAACCAGTACGTTACAGCTGT
>JAOUQW010000009.1:12931333-12964051 GCA_028565825.1 Olivaichthys viedmensis
ACTCTGTACAATTGTGGTGAGCAGAAAAGCATCTCAGAATGCACAATGCGTCGAATCTTGAGGCGGATGGGCTACAAAGGGAGGCCCTACACAGTATTAGTATAGTATACCTAATAAAGTGTTCGGTGAGTGTATATATATATAGCACTTTTAACAACAGTTGTCACAAAGCAGCTTTACAGAAATCCGGGTCTAGAAGGCTAATAAGCGAGCTAAGGTTAACAGTAGCACGAAATAAAACCTTGAGAGGCACTTGAAGAAAGGAAAAGTGTCCTCCTCTGATCAACACCGGATAGTGGATTTTCAGTTGAAAGTACAAGTAACGAGCACATGAGAAGAGTATTTATGAGATTAACCGAGGGACTCAGCTCAAGCTGATTAAAGTGGAAAGTGTAGGAAAAAAGCTCTGCCCTTCTGAAGTTTTCACAATTTAAGTACTAATAGGGATCCACCAGATGGAAGTAGATGTGGCGGATTATAATAGGTGATTGGTTCACTCAGATACTCTGGCAATATTTTGTAATCAATGTAAAATTTTATTATTGATAAATATGGCTAATATGGTCAAACATTAATCATGGCAATGCCGATTATAGAAATAGTCTGTGTTTTTTTTGTACCAAAAAGAAATGAGAAAATGTAAAAGGGCAATAATATCCATTTTTATGTCAGTTGTTTTCTCTTTTTCTTTATCATTTTTGAATTTCAATTTCCTATTATCTGCTTCAATTTGCCATTTTTTCTTTTCCTAGTACATTTTCTATTGAAATTTTCTGTCAATTTTAATTTACTATTATTATTCTTATTTTTTTTTTTTTTTATTCAAAATTACAAGGTCAAGGCAGGTTTTGGATGAAAAAAAAAGAAAGAAAGAAAACTGTGTGCTTTATATGTTGTTATATAAGTTATTAATGGGTGAGTTATATTTGGATGCACTGCTTCCTAGAAGGGCTACCTCGGTTAGGTTTTTATCTGTTGCTTTAACGGAACTGTGAAAACAGTATAAAAACAATATGAACTCATGAAACAGCAAACATAAGAATGAAAATAAAAAGTGTCACTGGCAAATTGAAATCGGATAGAAAATAGTAAATTAAAATTGACCATTTTTAAAAATTGATGAATTTCATATTGTGAATAGGTTTACAGGGAAGTTACTCAGCAGTGCAATGTGTCCTTCCATGGTCTCTAAAAGTAGAGAGATCCATATTTTCCTTGTTTACTGTTGCCAAAAATAACCAATAATCTACAGCCCAATAATAGCTAACCATCAAATTTGTTGTGCAGGATGTCCCATAAAAAGATCCACCTAATAAAAAGAAATACAGCCAAAGTAAGTCACATTTCATAATGCCAGAAGTCGGTCCCCTACTAAAAGCTTCAGAACTGGAGATGGTGGATGAGACTGAAAGCGTACATGAGAGCTATGTAGAGTGATGTGAGTCAGTTAGTAGTATACAGGATCTCTCTGAACACAGCTGGTCTCGTATTTCAAATGAGCGAGAGAAAGGAGAACGCAAGAGAAACAAATGTTTTTACAAGGCTAGCAAATGCTTCTTGTTAAGAGCATCACTTTCCGTGGTGAGCATCCTCATCCTGAGGGCTTCATGATTGCATCTCTGCCGCTGCAGGTGCAAACGATAATCGCTTTCTGGCATGCACTTATTGTGTTCTCTAATCATGACTCATTCACAGCAAATTCTTTCGCTTTCTCTAATGGGATGTGGGAGGAGGGCAGGCGTTTTTAAATGAGCAATCGCCCCATAAAGGTTCTCTTTTCTGTTCAGTGCATAAAACCTTTCAACAAGGCTTCGTGTGGCAATCCGTCTATATTTACTGGTGCCTTGCTGTGCTGTTCTGCTTATTTAGCTATGGTTATTATGCGTTCTTTTTAAATCAGAGCCAATCATGTTACGTCTCAATGGCTGCGCATTTGGAATTGCATTCGAGGATTTTCTTATACAGATAGTCTTTTAAAACCCACTAAATTAGTTAGGGATGATTTGTCAAAGACGCATTTGATTGACATTACAAAATGAGGTGTCTCTGTAAAAGCCCAAAGTGTAATAACGCCAAAAATCACGTTATGGTCACGTTAAGACATAATGAGCTTGGTATAGAAGGCCAAAATGTAATAAAACCAAAAATGTAATAATTTGTGGTACATTTCAGGTAGGATATTACACAATAGGCCCAAAATGTAATAACTTGTTATGTTTGGGATTCCAAAATGTAAGTGACAATAAAATGAAATATCACATTAGTGACATTTGAAATTTTACAAAGTAAAAGTTTCCATTTTGGGCCATATTACATTTGGGGCCTTTACAGTATTACCTTTGGGAATGTTCTCCTAGATCATTGATTGTTTAACACTATTTTTAATCTGTGGTAGAATTTAAGAAAGAATACTGTCTGTGTGTGTAATAAAACTTGTGTGTGTGATAAAACCGACACATAAAAGCTTTTAATTTCTGTTGTTCTCAGATGACGGTATTGGATCGAGTGATAAAGGAGATGAATCAGAACTGGAACGAGAGCTCAACCCCGTCACCAGCAAGCAGGACTCCATGAGCGTGGTCCACGAGATCACGACAGCCCTTTCACCAAGCTTCTTCAACCACCAACCCAACCTGAAAGGCCTTCTCCTCCACGAGGCTCTGCTCACTAAGAACTTTGAGGGAGACCAGCAGTTCTTCAGAGATGGTGGTGATATGGAGGCTCAACCAACCTCCCCAAGGCCAACATCTTACATAGAACCCGGAGGTCCACGTAGAGCAACTCGTGTGGTTCCTCATGAAGATGCACCAGCTTTCTCCGACATTGCCACCACTGTCATGACGACGGCCAGTCCTACCAGTCCTGGGAAGCTAGTGGCCAGAGGCCAAAACAGGCCAAGCAAGGAAAGGGAAAGGATAGCAGACAAGGTGGAGGTCTCAGGAGGTCAAGTGGTTACGACCACCGTTCAGTCAAGAACTGGACAACAAAGAGCTTCAATAAAGGCAGAACAGAGAGTGGCTCCCAAGGATAACGTTTCATGGGAAACTTCCACTAAGAAAGAACCTCGGCCGGTAGGGAAGGGCATTATGAGTGATCCCACAGAAGTGGATGGAGATACAACCATAACAAGCACCATCCATACCACAACTGTCATCAGCACTATGAGAGAACGAGGTAAGTACAGTATATTAGCATGGACTGATTTCATTCTTGGTTTCTTTTTTGTTCTTATTCAAAATCTAACAAAAGAGCACATGCCAAGCTTAGCCAAAACCATTAAGCTTTTCTGCAGTCAGATAGAAACTCAGGATTGAGATTCTATGCTCAAATTCTTGTAAGCCTATTTCAATCGTGACATTTTGACAAAAAAAATCCTATTGTACTCTTAAAATGAACCTAGAGCAGTCATGGTTCATGCAAAGGCACTGAAAGGCTGAAAACCATGGGGAGTGCGAATATTTTGTAGTGTCCTCAATTTGTAGGTTACACGTTTTCAAGAAACTTTGGTCTCAGTATAAAAAAAACTGACCTTTAAACAACTAAAGTGGAAAGTTGAGTGTAATGTGTTTCCCAGTCATCTAGTAAGGCATCCTGTGGCAGAGCGACTTTTGGTTGATTGTTTCGCTTGACCTTTTGCTACACTGAGCCACTTTGTTCATCCCTCGTTGGAGATGGAATAGCCTTTAGGGCTAATGAGGGTCTTGAGGCGCAGTGACTTAAATATAACGAGGTTAAAACAGAGACTCGAGATCATAAATTTTTAACCTCTATCTATCTATTTATCTATCTATCCAGCTATCCATCCATCCATCCACTATACCATTATAATCAGAACGAGGACCACTAATAAATTGACATTGGATAGTCTAATGCCATGTGATAACACTATAAATGTATCGTGACAACATACAGGCAGTATGTTATACAATATGATGAGTTTATTGTAACACAGGTGTTACGAATTGTGCCAAGTGTTGTAGCACAAATTAAATTAAAAATACTGTAACTTAGCACTGAGAGAAAAATCCACAATACTACTTCTAAAAAGTGACCAGGATTAAAGCGCTTACTGAAGATGAATGAATGTTCTAGAGAATGAGGACCTGTCCGATGGAAGTTCTATCTAACTTTTTATCTATTCTGTCTATCTATCTCTTTCTGTCTCTTTCTTTTCCAGGTCAATGCAGCATGAACTTGACAGATGCTGAGGGCTACATCGAGATGCCACCAAGCTCTGATTCATTTGACTCCACTATGGATTGCACCTACTTTGTGACGGTCTATCTCGGTTATGGGGTTGAAATTCAGGTCAGCCATTTTTCATCATCTTTAATGTGTTTATTTTTTCAGAGTCGGCTTAGGCAAGGTGCTTATGTTGAATTTCTGGGTGGCCTATTAAGATTATTGAAATTACCTTCACACAGTTCACGCCTCCGAGGTGGCCAGATTTTTCTTGAGTAGAGCTGTCAGAGAAGCACCGCCTTGAAAGACAAGCACATGCGCTTAGCCCTGAAAAGAATCAGGGGATAGAAAACGTGAACTGAAGAAGTTGATCGCTATTTTGAGTTGTCAAATTAATAAAATAATGCACATGTTTTGGTTAATTTGATGTGTTCTCCTGTAAAAAAAAAAAAAAAAAAAAACGTGCCCATGGTTTAATGGATAAGCTGATCAAGCACTCATCTGCTACGGTTACAGTTTACTTTAAGTAGTTGTAGTTCATAGCTTTATCCATATAAAATTAGGTCATCAAGATAAGTATGTGTCGAATTCCAATTAAGATGGCATCTCCTCCAAGCTCCTCCATGCGTATGAAAATAAAAATATTAACAATAAAAACATGTAAAAACTTTTCGTGGCCTTTACACGGACAATTCGACTAATTAATTAATAGTGTCATGTTTATATATGTAATATTGCCCTCAAATGGCATTCCATAGTTTATTTGAGTGCATGCACATTGCCTAAAACATGAATTTTAGGATGAAATATTGTCAGACACTGGTGTTGGATGTCGATATGGCGCATGAAAAATGGACTTAAGTTCAAGGTCAGAATTGTGGTCTACAATGCAGCCTGATCCTCTGTGATTTCGGAGGCGCACTTATTAGCATGGGTTACACCAGTATCTCACTCTCTTCTGTACGGTCAACAAACTAACAACTCTCGAAAATTACGGGTTAGAAAAACACCTTCAATATACACACTGCTCTTCTGGTCCACTGGATGGTAAACAGCAGGCGCTATTCTGTTTAAACAGCATTAACACCACAGGAAAAGCAAGCATCCTTTTCAGAATCATTGCTTTGTTGTGTGAGCAAACACCTCTGAGCTCTGCGACTTCTCCTCCTCCATGGACTTCAAAAAGAGCAGAGGAAATCTGCATTTCCCTGGAAAAGAGTGCAAAAATGTCTGACTTTATTATTCCGAAAGAAGGGAGACCAAACCCGTCATCCCGCAAAGCCTCAGTACGCAGCTCAGAGGAAATGGAAATGCAGCGGAGATTTTGATGGAAGCTGATGTGGGTTTTATGCAATCATGTGGAACTTGTTATCTCTCTTGTCGAGAGCCCAACCGCAGTCGATACAACACTATTGAGCAGCGCCAGCGGAACAGGCGGCTCGGCATGTAATTTTGGATGTATCAGTTGCGACGGCAGAAAATAGGATTCAAATCCCATCGTGAAGTGAGAGTGAGGTACAAGTTTAAGACAGAGACAGATAGAAATTGAGTCATCGTGCTGAGGAATATTGACTTTTTTTCACTTTTCTTCTGCCTGTGCTCTAGGTACAGAAGGGTGTTCAATTTTCTCATGAGCAGTCCTGTCATGGCATGCCTAATGTTCTAAGTCCACTGAATACACAATAACTTTGGAAAATATTCTGTCATCTGGTTTATGTTCTAACCTGCCTATCCAGTCGATGGAATTCATTTAGTACATTTTTTCAGTAAGTGAGGAACAAATCCCTTCTAAAATCATCAAGTTCTTCTTGTTGTCTTATTACCAGACCGCAGGATCCCATGTTATGTTCATAAAAAATGCATAAACACACTGCTGTGCACCATACAAAAAATTCAATGTATGATAATTGTACAACCCGATATCACGGCTTTTCAGTACATCACCCTTTCTGTTAATACCATATAACGCAGCAGCAGTGTAAGTATTCGTTTTCTGGTTAAATGATCTGCTAGAATATTTTTTAAATGTTCTTGTTTAAGAGGATTGTTCTTAGCACTCAGTAGCTTATCAAAACAATCAAGTTTAAATTGATTTTCACCTCTTTAGAAAGTAGGCAATCCTGTTTCTATATTTTAATATATTTATATAAGAGGCAAAGTGCATATGTTTTTGTGATGTCATTATCTACATTTTATGTTACCAGTTTGGTAGCTACTCATTAAAAAAATAAAATAAAATAAAAACACCAAACGGTTCTTCAGTTTGTCCCTCTGTGGGGAAAACTTAAATATCCTATGGAGAACCCTACAACAAAGGGCTTCCCTTTTCACAAAAGTTTTCAAGTAGAACCTCTTAAAAAAAGCTATAACCATTATCTATCCAAAGAGCCCTTGAGGAACCCTTACAACTGAGTGTTGCTCAGAATCAGAAAGAGTTCCAAGTAGAAGCTTTTTACTAGGCTAAGAAGCCTTAACTATCAAAAGAACCCTTGAAGTTATTTTTTGTGTACACACATTGGTTCTTTTATCAGATACACTTACCATATAGGTGCACTTTGTAGGTCTATACACAATCTAGAACCCTAAAGGGTTCTTTGGTTTGTACATCTGGGGGAATCCTTAAGAGTTCTATGTAGAACCCTATAACAGAGGGTTTCCCTTTCACAAAAGGTTTCAAGTAGAACCTCTTAAGAAAGCTAGAACCATACACTATACAAAGAGCAATTGAGGAAACATTGTACCTACCTTGTAGCTACACTTTAGAACAGAGTGTTTCTCTTTTAGAGAGGGTTTCAAGTAGAACCCTTTTAGGAAGCTAAGAACCCTTAAGCATCCGAGGAACCCTTGAGAAACCCTTTTTCTAAGAGTGCAGTTACGGACTGTAAACTAGCTCTTGCTATACACAATGTGTCAACCCCACTTTACGCCATCCATCAATGGAAAGGGATCCCCATAGGACCACCACTGAGCAGAATTGTGTGGTGACATGGTAGTGACTCATTTTTACCACAGCAGTATCTTCTTCCATGGTTCTTGCCAGGCCTCCATGCTGAATCCAGCATATGGTACCACTCTTCTCCAGTGCTCACAATGTGACCAATTCCTGAAGCTGTCCATATGAAGTGGAGCTTCTTGATTAGGAGGCCTGGCTTTGCACTGTTGTGTGTATAACGAATTCTAATTGATATATTGGTAACATAGTGACTTCACATGTATTCGTTTCCTCACTTGTTGGTCAGCTGTTTTTTCTAAGTACAGGTTGAAATCTGGAACGTTTAGACGCGGTTTCAGCAATGTAAGACGTCCCATCCTAAATGGTTGATCAATTTTAAAGCGAGAGTTTGGCCAAAACAGGAAATTTGCACAATTTGTCGATACCTCAAATTTGGTGTTTGTAGCTTGTTTATGCTTTTGCACTGGAGCTCCAAGGCTCATGTTGCTAACAAGTAAAGTAAGCTTAAAGCCGCTAGGTTAGCATTTTGTAAACTGCATGTCTAAATGTGTTGAGTTTTCAGACTTGTTTATGTGGTTTCTGACAGTGTATGACACACTGTTATCTACAAATAAAAATGGAAAAAACATATCAGCCATCTTGAAGCCAAATCACTTTCTTCCTCCGCGCAAGCATCAGACTTAGGTAGGAGGCGGAGTTTTATGTAATATTTTCGGTTAGCTTGGACGTATTTGCAATTTCCTTATAGGCATAGCATCTCATCAGAATGAAACTAGCAGATCATAAGAAGTTTATTGGAGAAGCTCTCCTCAGGGTTGGCCCTCAGCTGACAAACTTGCAAATTGGTGTGTTATGATTGCCCGCTTGCTTTTCTGCCCTCCCTGCAAAACTGTCCCAAAATTAATTGCACACACTAACTCATTCGCTGGCATTTATAATTCCCCGAGCAGCCAATTTACCGCGTGTGACTTTGAAATGTGTGAGCCTTCTCGACTCTGCTCTGCAGGGCTATGATAAGTCCACGGCGCGAGTTTGTTTGTTTGAATATGGATGGGGTTTTTTTCCCTAGCTGACTCCTGAGGGGTTCGGCATTGTAGTTAGGATTAATGAAGCTCTGCTTTGTGAGTGCAGACTGTAATTCTCTGGTTCTTTCTCTCGCTCTCTTTCTATCTGTCTCACTCACAGACACACATTGCTATAGGCCTGGCTTTAGACATTCTAGCCTTCAATCTCTCTGGCTTCCTTTCTGCCTTTGCTTAAGCGCTGTGAACCAGAAAGAAAGACAGAGGATGGACAGCTCTGAAAGTTACACGCAGCTAAATTCCTGCTGCTGCTCTTAAATCTGTTGCATTCCGCAAAAGCAGTTCCTGGTGTTAAGTATTTTTCCGAACAGCTACTACTACTACTACTACTGTCATTTGTGCGAATTTACACGTCAACTCATATTAAAATATTAAAGCTGGTGCTAGGCACAGTGTCAGGGCCCATAGTAATGGTAAGTATGAAATAAACTGAACCACAATCACACTTATGTAAGAACTCATACAGTTTAGCAATCATAGGTTTGTCTGTCTGTTTATTATATATCTATCCAAACAGATAGAAGGAAAAACAGATAGATAGATGGATTAGACAGACAGATAGATAGATAGATAGATAGATAGATAGATAGATAACTAACTAAAACTGATAGAAATAGATAACTAAACTGATAGAAATAATGATAAGATAGACAAGGACAGACAGATAGATTGACTTGACAGATAAATAGACAGACAGATTGCCAGATAGATAGATAGATAGATAGATAGATAGATAACTATCTAAAACTGATAGAAATAGATAACTAAACTGATATAAATAATGATTAGATAGACAGATAGAAGGACAGACAGATAGATGGATTTGACAGATAAATAGATAGACAGACAGACAGATAGCCAGATAGATAGATAGATAGATAGATAGATAGATAGATAGATAGATAGATAGATAGATCATTAGCTCGATAGATAGACATACAGATAGATAGCCAGATATATCCACAGAGACAGAAATACAGACAGACAGACAGACAGACAGATAGATAGATAGATAGATAGATAGATAGATAGATAGACAGACAGACAGACTTCCTTGATGGATGGATGGATAGTTGGAAAGACAGACAGACAGATAGCCAGATAGATAGATAGATAGATAGATAGACCTCCTAGATGGATAGATGGATAGATAGAAAGATAGATGGATAGACAGATAGATAGATAGACAGAGGGATTAGATAGACAGACAGATTAGATAGACAGACAGACACAGATAGACAGTTCTATGTTACCCTGTCGTTCTGGTGTATAATGTATAATGTGTAATTTGTGAGTGTGTAATTTCTCAGGTACTGGAAGCACATGGAATAGTTAATGACTACTGAGAAGCGAGTGTTCCTGATCACACTGTAACACTGTAGTGTCCACAACCCAGTCCATATAGCCATGTAAAACTCATGCCCGGGTGCATGATGGATGCATTTGCCTACTCCATAGCATTTGACTCTGAATTATACATCCATCTTTTATGTGTATGAGAATGAGAATGAATGTAGAAGAAAAGTAGCACGGAAGCAGGGCCCATGAATACGGATTCTGTTGCCAGTAGAGACGAAAATGTAAAGCACAGATCTAAGTTGGGTCAAGCTATTCACCTTTCACTTCTAATTATCTAAAGTGTTCTTATACCTGACTGTTAGACCCTCTGGTCTATTCACAGAGATCTGAGCCTCACTGGTACCAAAAATCAGACCCAGATGTAGAATATGTGAATAGACTGAAAAGAATGTGCAAGGTGTAATGTCTCATTGATTGGTAGATGCGTGTAAAATGAATGAACACATTTTCTCTCACATAGGTATAACATACTGCTATTATATAAGGGGCTATTGAAAGAATGGTTTGTTTAAAATACAGTCAATCAGTAACAAGTAAAGGAGGCCTATAGCTACCAGTTTAGCATTGTGCAAACTGCATGCCTAAATCATCACACACATTTCAAAACACATTGTTTGGCTCAGCAACACCATTTGTAGATAAACAGTTATATGAAAAATAGCAGAATAAGTTTGTATTTAAAAAATCTAATCAAATTGCAAGTATATTATCATTCGAATAAGTTCTAATGTACAATTCTGCCTTCAAACTATGGGCCTCTTACTCGAGTCTGATGATGAATGATACCAAACTATGTGCTGAGGGGAAAATAAGTAATTCAGCTTCAAAATGGTGACTACTACAGATAGATGCTAAATTGGTATCTATAGTTTACTAAGCTAGAATTGATCTGCTTCCTGTACTTGTTAAGTCGATGCTTGATTAACTACATTTATGATACGTGGAAAATGGTGTAAATTTCCTTTTTGGCCATTTATGTATGTATTCTGTATTGTCTTAATGTCAGTCATTAAACTTAAGAGCCTAAACATGTGCTTAATATTGCTGTTTGTGAAATAGATTCCTTCAAACCGGATCACTGCATAAAAGTTTCTCGGTTCTCCCAAAACTCTGTCAGATTACTGGTAAATAAATATGAATTGTTAATAAAAATCACGTTTCCCCTAGTGGTCTATTGGATCGGGAGTTACCTTATGGATGAGTATACCGCTGGACTTGTCTGTGGAGTAATCACCTCTCCACTTGACCTTCATTAATTCCCTCAGCGTGGGACCCAGTAAACATGCAGACAATGAAAACAAGAGTCCTGCACTACGGAGAGAACAGTTCATTTATCACTGGCCGTCAGATGAAATTAGGGATTTGGGCGTGAGAAAGACCGCCATCCCCAATGTTCCTCCTCTCTTAGAAAGCTTACATTGATAAAGCTTGATTGAATACGGGCCACTGATGACGCGGCTTGTTGAAGGGCGCCCTTGCGTGGCCTCCGTAGGCTAATTAGATTTGCTTTGCTGAACGCTCTGTTTGATGCCATGATTGCATAGCTGCTTCTGTCAGGGAAGGTCTCCAATTTGTTAAAAAGGTTAATGCCGCACTTAAACAGATTTTACTTCGATGGTGCTTGTAATTTGTGACATTTTATAAATCCCTTAAGAATTTTTTTACATGAATGCAATACCTTGTTTATGCGCATTTATGATCCAGTCAAAATTAAATACTCATGCATCAAGCTAAGTTCAGAGTCACTGAAAATAAGAAGTGATTGAGGTGTCCTTTGATGGTGTGTGCTTTTGTGCAGACTATTGAATTTGTCACGGTGCCTTATGGTGCAGGAGTGGCCTCCATGTGTTAGCATTTGTTCCACCTGTCCCCTTGGGAAGGCCAAGGAGACGTGTGTGGTTACTGCTATAGAAACAAAGTCAGACAAAAAGAATGGCTGGGTTTTTTTTCCACTACACATTCAAGAACTGGGTCAAACGGGAGTCTACAGACCTCAGGTTTCTAGCTCTAGTTCTTTTTCCACCAACTTTCTGAAGTCCATTCTGAAGGGATTGTGATTACGCCCTACTCCCGCCATAGGCTACACATACCACAGGGAAAATGTTGAAGGGTCCCTTTTTGTAGTGGTCGAAAGTAACAACCATTTGGAACGCACTTCATCATTTTTCAAAGCCCAAGCCAAAGTTGTATTGTCGCAGGATTAGACACTTATGCATATAAGCATACTGGAAGAAGCTCTTGGATTAGTCTCGCAAGCCAGACTTCTAGCTATTGCTAGAGAGTCTGGTACTTTTCATCAATAAATACAGCCAAGAACCACCTTCTGTAACAGGAAGAGGCGATTTGACTGACATTGCAAACAACCAACTACAGATGTTTCCCATAGCCCGTCGATGAGAGTATTTTGTTTACTTGCCACTAACTGCTTCAAAAAAATAATTTGAATAAGACTGGATGCTGTGAATCCAGTGACTAAAAGCTCTTTGTGCAACGGTGTTCAAAACCTTTCCAGTCAGAAACCAGTACACGGAAATGCATATACACGGAAACACAGATAGCCAATCAGATAGCACCTTTTAAGATTTTGAACCTTGTGGCCAGCTCCACCCACCGCCCATGGCATGTCTGAGGCTGGGACTACGCTTTGATCAACTTTGTTCCTTTGTGTAATTGGAGTTTGGTTTTTAGATGTTTACAAGTTTGGTAATCAGCCAATTTTATTGGCTGAGCTCAAATCAGTGCTTTCATGCCCTCATTGTGTATGTGGATAACCAATCTGTAATGAACGATGATGCTAGCCACACCCCTGTGTACAATTAGGTCCTGCTGGTGCCATTCCTAAACAGGTACCTAAAACCATACAAATGGAACTTCAATGGAAAAAGTGCAATTCCATATTTCTGGTGCCAAAGGTTCTGGAAAAGGGGCCAAGGAGTGTTGGACCTAGAAGAGAAGCTCAGTCTGCACTGCTGTATCAGTCCGAGGCTGTAAAACTAACCTCATTAAACTGGGCAAATTTGATCAATATTTGTTCTAAATGTCTTTTAAATGTGGTCATGAAGAACCTTTTGCACAATTAAGTTCTTCATGTGCAAAAACACTACAGAGTCGGATTTACTAAGTGCAACTTTTGCGCAAAAATTTATTGCATCAAGCATATCAACCATAGTGGAGTTCACAGAGTGAAGACCACAGGGTGGGCATGCCATGCTAGCTTGCTAATAGCCAAAGCGATTCTCCTGTAGAACTGTAATTGGAGGCAGGAGCATGCTCCTCTCCGTGGGTGCACTTACCTCTGCTCTTGCTGCCTGCCAGGCTTTCATTATCTTGTGAAAGGGCACAGAGGACAGGTGCTAGGCTGAAGGTTTGTCATTAGGACTCATCATGTTGCTGTGATTTAATTATCACTAAATGTATCTATCAAGATGGCCTCTCGCACTTTACCCATGTTCACACGCTGACCTTAGGAGCCCACCTAGCCACAGTTATTTGGGAGACCTAGTGGGTGGGCCCACTAAATGGCAAGGGATGCAGCCAAACAGCACATTTGAAAGGGTAGTGTTTGTAGGAGAACTGCTGTAGCGGCTCTCAAGGTGTTTTATGTTGCCTTGAAGCAACTGCAGCACTAAAAGAGACCACCATATCGACTGAACCTACAAATCAAAAAAGAGACTAAATACCCTCAACTGGATATGATGCATATTTGACTATTTTATATGCTGTAAACATATTGGATGCTTTCTATATTTGCAAAGTATTATTTGCAAGGAGCCAAAGGCAGGTGGATGTGGTCACAAAACCTCTATTACCTGAAGATCTCGGCCATTTTCCATAGCAAAGGTCAGATCAGAAGTTTCAACTGGGGCAAATCCATAATCATAATTAAAGAAGGGTCAAAGCCAGAGTACAGAGGATACACAAAAAACTAGGAGACCACAGAAAACCAGGGAAACACACTTTAGAATGGCAGTGTATCCCATGTAGGACTCTGCAGAGTATATATAGACAGGTTAACTAGACACAATGAGACACAATGAGACTAATTATGAAATGAACGGACATTTAGGTTTCAAAGGGAGGGTCATACTCAGTTGACCTCACCAAATAGGAATAGAGCGAGGAATAGGCAATCAAAAAGATACACAAATTCATGGGAACGCTCACAGAAACATACACTCATGAGCGCAAGCTACGACGAAATGCAATTAAAGTAAATCTTTAGGGAAATTAAATGTTTGCCTTGCGTTTTATCATTTCTGTCATTAAAAGATATGTTTAATACAGCACTCCAAAAAAAGCATACCAACATCCTAAGAAGCCAGTCAGGCCACCAACTTCACAGGCTAAGCATAAGTAGCAAATTATCCACCTAAATCCACAATAACAGCATGACCATACATTCAGCCACACATGATCCATCTACCCTCAATCGCAAAGCAGTGGCTGCCGAGGTGGCGAACCACCTTCTTATATCTATGATCAAGGTCAAATTACAAAATAAAAGTAGCCTACTTAATGACATTACTGCCAAGGAAACCTGAACCCCTGTAAGTTTGATTCGCATGTTTGATTAAGTTTGATTTTCATGTATGAGATAGGTCTTACTGTAATATTTATGTTTAGGGTTTATTTTTTACTTTCAGTCATGGTCTGAAACTGCACCCTATTGGCCATACAGCACACTATTTGAGGAATTTTGCCATTTTGTAGCCATGTCTGAAAACATAGTGGAGAATATCCAGTTGGCTCGTGAAATCCCACAAAGCACTGCCTTTGGTCCAAATGATGTACCCTAGAGTGCACAGAATGCCTATAATGCACTTTGCCGTTTGTAGTGAATAGAGTGTAGAGCACCATTTCAGAAAAACAGAAAGTAAACATCAGCTTTCTTTAACATGTGATAGTTATTTTGGTTAGTACAGAATATATATTATGTAGCCTACATGATTAAAAATATTTTTTATTATCATTCCACATGTTTAATCCTCTGTCCATTGCCTTCTCTTTGCTCTATTTCTCACACAATCTAGCTGGAGTGATTACACAGATAATGAGAAGGCTTTAGAAGCTTCTAGAAAGTTTGGGCAATCGAACATGGTCAATTTTGCTCTGGAACAAAAGGCTTCCATCCATAGACTTGCATTGTCCAGGGTCCCAGAGGCAGTTTAAATAAGAAAACAGGTCCATAGAAAGTACCAGAGTGCACCCACCAATATAGACTGATTTTCAGGTCAAAGTACATTGATATCAGCTTACAATCAGGCTGCAATTAGCCAATCTGCTTAGTCCCCTCTCTCTTACTCGCTCCTGTTCTCTCTTTCTCTTTGTCTCTCCCACATGCTTCTCTCTTTCTCTGTCTCTGGATCGATCTCCGCATTGATTTCCTGGGCCGGCTCTGACAAACACCCTGGGATCTAATATCGAGAAGCGGGGTCAAATTAAAATCAAGACATTTGGCTCCTCTTTGTGATGGAGCCGTTGCAAGTTGCAACTCTTGCAAGTAACAAATTGGACTTTTAATTAGGAAAGTGCAGTAGGTTTCATGCATGGGTGGGAATGCATGGGAAATCAAGTTTACTACAAGGGTTCACCCAAGGCCACAATTGATTGTCTATGTGATCGAGCTTGATGACATTCTATGTGGCATTGTGCCCGCCCTTGACTCTTGCGCTGACTTTCGTTGTCTCGCTGACTATCTGAGGGCGCGACGTCCCGACTTCCTGATCGATGCCAGCGGTAATCAGGCCTGTCCGTCACTGTCATGCAGACTCGTTCACATGCAGGAAGTATTGCTGTGTCGATTGGAGCACTTTCATTTGAAATCTGCTTTTTTCTGACAAAGGAAAACCAAATCCGCTTGGCATTGATTGCAAACCTCGGCAGCGCCAGAGAGGCTCGTCGTTAGACTGTCAGCGATATATGACCTTTATGCTATTTAAGCTAATTAAATTAAACAGATTAATCCACTGATGAGACAGATATAAAGACCTCCTTCACCTCGACATGCAGCTGGTCGCAAGACGGTATAGTAGAACACAAAAAAAAAAACGACCAGAATTCCATCTGTTCTGGATCAGTGAGTAAATATATGCATGTTTACTCAGCAGCCCAATTCCAATTTAAGTAAATAATAAGCGAGGACATCAATCAATATTTGCACGAGAAGGGAGCCTTCGAGGGTGATATGCATCAAGGGAGGATCCAGTGTGAATGCACTATAAGCCTGCTAAAGCTTGTTTATAGTCTGTTTAGTGGTGTGGTCCAACTTAATTACTTTTATAACTTCGTCATAGCTACATTTAATTTAAATGCCAGTTTATATAGTAAGGCGTTTAAAACCCTGAGACACTTGTACCGTGTCAGTACCTGTGTTCAGAAAGGTCCACCACGTAATTAATATCAGGTCAGAGGTGGTCCTATGGTGGTAGAAGGGGGCTGATAAAATAGGCAATGAGTGTAGATACAAGGTAGTTATACCTAATAAACTGGCAATTCCACGTACCAAAAATACTTACACTGATTTGGCCATGCCACAGTGCTTTTGTTGTACTACACCATAACTAACGCTTCAGTTTCACTCTCGACTTATGGGTCAGTGGATTGCCATCTGCTTGTGAATAATGTATCTTGCCGTAGCCCGTTCCAGTATTCTGTGTGGTGAGTATGTGCATGGATTGAAAGGGGCCACAGTAAGGATTGAGGCCGCTGTTATCAGAGCCTCAAAGAGGCACACGGGTCGTAATAAACCCAGAGATGAGATGCGATGGGGAGAAGCTTTCATGCCACAGCCCTCCAGCACGTTGACAGGACATAAAGGAGGGACGTCTGATCCCGATGAGCTTTTCAGGGTCCTGCCACCAACGCTGAAATGAGTTTTTTCCGTGGCTCCCTCCACCCACCCACCCACCCCGGAGAATTGCTTTTAGGTGACATTAATTGCACCTCAGCCCAGATAGGCGTCATAAAGGAGAAGGGAGGAGAAATTGATAGGAGACGTTATTTCCCTTCAGAGGAGGGCGGCGGCAAGGGCACAGCGAGGCGTGATGAAGAGGTGAAAAGCATATGGCTCCTGAAAAAAAAAACTATTTCAAAATATGCATATATTCAAATGAATGCGAAACTAAACCCCAGAGCCAATTCGCAAGAGGCTAGTTGGGTTCAGGATCCTTTAATCTAATGGCAGAAATACTGTATATCTTGCTCCATATTGATATTTCGCGAAAGACACTTTGGAAGCACAGGAGCAACTCTTGGTTTTGAGAAAATATTTGGCCCGTTGGGGGAAAAAATGCAGCTGATGAAAGGAAATCCTGCGCATTAGGCATGGCATGTCTTTGTATAGTGAGGCAGTGCATGAATAAATCATATTAATCATCACTCCCCTGGCCCCTTCAAGTACCCTCCGGATGAGAGCTTCTCACCAAACTGCGCTGGATTTGTAGCCATCAGCACTTCTAACTCAGGAAACCAAGTACTGATCAGCCGTTTTATTATTTGTTGTGAAAATACAGTCTGCCCTGTTGGCATGCACACACAGTAATAATAGCAGCAAAAATACACACCATGTATGAAGAGGAAAATTAAAAACAAAAATGTTAGTGAATGGGTGCTAATCTCTTGCAAGGATGTTTTTTGGGACCAGCTTGTGCTGATAATGAAGGTCAGATGAAGAGACACAAATGTTCAAATGAGATAAACTGGTAAACAGGGCTATGTTTGAATGGAAGAATTAATTTTGCCCCACTCCTCCCTCCTTCCCTCCCTCCCTCCTGCCCTTCACCATCGTGCCCGGATCTGGCAGGAAGGATGCAAATCAGGATGAGTTGCAACGGGGCATGGTTAGCATGTAAAATGATCCTGGACAGCCGGGAATAAGGCGTGATGGTGAGTGCGCTCTTCCCATTGCGACTGTCAAAAAGCAATTACTGTATGAAGGCAACACCACCCAGCTTCACTATTGTCATGGTTACGATGATTTCCTGTTGTTTATCCACACAATATGTGGTCTTATTATTGGGATGATGGTTTTTATACACATCTATGTTGTGTATTGCAACTGAAACTAGGCCCATTTGTGGAAAGGCGAATGCCTGCTTAGCATGTTCCAGTTGTATAGAGCCACATGTTCCTACCAAATGACAGTCCAAACCATTAAAGGTGTAGGTGTACTATGCTGATGCTGCATTTATCTTATAATACATTAAAGGATTCTTGCAGCGTCTTTTGAACCTAATTTCTATTCATTGCATCTGTAGCGTATGTGTGATTACAAGAATTGGACAATAATTTCAACACGTTTCCCTGTACTGAGAAAAGTGCTGAAAACCTGTTGACCTGAAACTCCGGTCCAATGGCAGTTGTTGGGGCGTCAATAAATGTTTATGTAAAATACATATTTTTGTAGAACGCTTTCATAAATTCTTCAGTCCAAAGTATCTGTAAATTAAGCTCTAATTTTGTGTAAATTTTATTAGAGTCATGAATTTGTCATTTTGCGTTACCAACGTAGACATGTTAATATAGAATGGTCTGATCGCGCATGGAACCCACAAAACCTTCAAGAAAGCTCACTTGCTTTTAACTTTTTACTGCATTGCTCCAGTGTTGTAAAGATGTATAAAACGCCATAAGAACAGCTTTGGTAAGACTTTTTTTCACATCTGTCTCATCCCTTTACTGATAGAGTTTAGCCCAACTGTATTTTCGAATTCATGCATTATAGTCATGGCCGGATTTATGCACGGGCTAACGTGGGATGTAGCAAAAGGGCCCCGTGCAAAAGGGGGTCCCCAATTTAATCAAAATCTATGAATAAACATTCAGGTTTTCAGTCCAGCAATTGTAACATTGTTAAATAAATAATGCCGCCGGATCGTCCAAGTTCAATACTTTGTTGAAAGAGGTGCTTTGATTTGCTTAATTGTACGTCGGTCATATTTGGCTTTTGTTAATTGGTTTAAGATTTGTCAATGGGAGGGTTACGAACTCACGCAGGTGCAGTCACGTGAGCTTTGATTTAGCTAGAGAATTATCATGTTGGATAACAGAAAATAGTTATGATAGTGGAGCGCAAAAAATAAATAAAAATCGACCTCTCCTCAATCTGGCTCATGCAGCGCGGCGGGTTCATAAGCTAACCTTGCCGATGCGAAGTTGTGTGGGCTACGTAGAGGTGATGTTCAGTTAAGGTGGTGGCATAGTGTCTCGTTTATGTTGTGGTTACTTTCTCAAAATTGCTATCGTGGTAACCCTGGTCTGATTTTTTGCTTGTCATGGTAATCCCTCTTTCCTTTTTCTCTCTAATGCACACACACACACACACACACACACACACACATACACACACATACTTCTGATAAATCATTTTCCTTCTTGTGTTGTGATGGCATTTAATTATAACTTTAAACTCTTTCATTGCATATGTCTCTCTCTGTTTATAATCTGGGATTCAGTTTCTGTGCTTTGGTTACTGTCCATAAGGGTTGACATTGCCTCTCTGCTCAGTGACTACTTGTTGTTTTGTGTTATAGTAGCCTTGTTTTTTTTTTCTGGTCAGAGCAGTTGTAGATTTATGTAATGGTGTAGGTAGATGGCTCAAGCCAAAGGGCCCCCAACACCCAAGTCCGCCCCTGGCTACATCCCAAACTCATCCTACTGTAATAACTAGTATATCCGTTCCAAGAATTCTAACGCATACGGATGCCATCTCAAGTATTATTCCAAGTCTTGAGTAGAAAATAAAAGCATGCAAAATCAAAACAAAAAAATCGTAGATGTCATTCTTACGTGCTTGTTAGTATTTAATAAATGGCCATTGTGAGATGGAGGCCTCCAGGTTATTTTTTTCAGTCGTTAACTACAGCAACCTTGAAGGCCAACCAGGCCTATACAAGTCAACTTTTAAATAAAATAAAACAGAGTCAAAAGAACCAAGTTAAAATAAAAGGAAGCAACATTAAATAAGATGGGACTAATTTTAAATAAAAGCAGTCAGTCTTGCTTAGTTGCCCTTCAGGGCCGCTGTAGTTAATGGAGTAGTCTCTGTGGGCGCCTTTAGTTTGATTCACTGTGGAATTTTTAATTCAACACACAGTCTATGGTATTTCATCAATTATTTTTTATATTATATCGGGACTTCGCTGCATTGAATCTTTGTTGCATTCGAAATTCAACAAAAGGTTAACATATTTTCGCTGATTACCAACAGTCGCCCTACTTGATCCGACAGATTAATTTTTTTGGAATGTGGAAACGTTTAATTGAATGACACTGAAGTAAATAAATTTTCAGAATATTTTGCCAAATAAGCTCGTCCTTTCTCCTTTCAACCTCACGCCCTGACAAAAAAAAAATCATTAGTGAACTTTTTTTGTGATTTGTTCACACATTTCCACTTAGGCTAACGCAGAAGGTCATTGTCATTGTACACACACACACACACACACACATACACAGAAACACAGAGGAGGAGAGAGAGAGAGACCAACCTTAGCAAAGTTGTCACTTTTAGCTCATTTTCCATTCGTACATACGTACAGACATCATTCTTTCCATTCAGCCGAAACCTCTATACATATCTTTCTTTTGGGGTTTGTGCACTAGGAACATAATACATGTCCATTCAGCTGAAGGTTCTACAGGAAACGATCAATCGTAAGATGCCATTTCTGATTAATATCTAGGCAATGACCAAATTAAAATGTTAATACTTGACCCAAGTGTTCAACCACAGATTTATAGCCTACGACAAATAGTCAAAGGTCACAAGCTATACTTTACTTTGATATTCACTTCAGAGCTTTGGAGTTTGTTTTCCCAGTTCACAGCCAAAATCCTCAGTGTTGCAGTAAATCCTACAATGTTAAATTAACGATTTTTCAAAATGAACTCCTGGAGTGTCGAGTTAATATCTCTAGTGTTGAATTCAAGTCTTACAGGGCTGAATTAATTTGTATTATCGAATATTGAATGTACTCTTACAGTTTGTATGAACTTTCACAGTGTAGAATTAACACATATTAAGCTGAATTAACTCCTACACCCTTAACATTAACTTTCGCAGCCTTGAATGATAAATGAGTTCTTACAGTGTTAAATGAACTGTTATAGAATTGGATGAACACCTAGTGTTAAGTCAAGTTTTACCATATTGAATTAATACTTAAGCCGAGACACGCCAGAAATGCAGATTTTGATCACGTCAATAATCTTTAAGGTTTTTGGATAAATTGCATCTATAATATGTCTTCTCTTACACTGTGGTAATAAAAAATGTCAAAACTCAACAGAAATATGTTTGTTTCAGCATTTTTGTCCATTTGCGACCACTCAGGTCTAATCGCATTATCTGAAGGATTAGCTTCGCCATACTTGGCACAATCACATCATATCATATATCGCTGAAAGGATTCCCTGCAGAATCAAGCTAGCATATCCATATATGTTAATTTCCTTTATAAACCTTAGAAACCACTCTTAATAGTGTGAAAACACAAAATCCCATTGTATATTTTTCAAACTGTTTTTCTCAAAATCATTTGTTTCTATATTCAAAACCAAGAATTTTGTAGATTACCCGCATTGAAATTGAACCTGCTTGTTCCTATCCCTATTCAGAAGGATACAACAGAGGAATGTCTCAATATGTTAATAATTGTTGAATTTATTGCATGGTGTTTTTGTAATTAAACAAAAAATATATATATATTCCAACAAACTGTTCTGTAAAAGCCTTTCTCTGGAGAGTGTCTTCATAGTGAAAGGAACGATTTAATTCTAACATCATTTCAAAGACTAGATTTTTGTCTTTTGTTATTGTATGCCAATTTATGCATAGTCTCATTTGCATAAATAGATGTAATTCTTTGAAAAACCTCGAATAAATGCTTGTAAGAATATCAGTAATCAACTGGCAACGATTAATTGTGTTCATTAATTGTGTTCTTTTGTTTAAAAACAAAAACCTATTCACTTGTAGTGTCTGGCCTTAAAGTATTAATTGATACCTACAATGTTAAGTTAAACTTTAGTGTTGAATTAACACAGTGCTTTATAAAAGTGTGAAATTAATACCTGCAATGTCCAATTAAGTGTCTTGGTGTTGAATTATTATTAGTAACACCTGCAGGGTTGAATTAGCTCTTGAGTAAACTCTCTGATTGCTGAATTTGTATCTAAAGTGTTGAAGTAGCTCTTACAATGTTGCATTCCTTCTCACGGTGTTGAATTAGTACTGACTGTGTCCATTGAAACACTGGAGGTGTTCATTCCGCATTGGGGAATGTAGTTGTGTGAGTGTGTGAGTGTGTGTGTGTGTGTGTTGTTGTAAGAGGACAGTGCATCTCCTCAGAGCAGCTGTCTGTGCAGTAAGAGGACACCAGCAGCTCCATAATGACCCACTGCATCAATCTCCTGCAGCCTGACAGCCGCTATGTCCACCTGTCCCTCTTACACGGCCAAGTCCCAGCCAGCGACGCTGCTACGTGTGTGACGACCAGTGACGTGTGCGCCAGTGTGTTTTTCTAACTATGAATGTGTGTGTGTGCGTGTGCAATTTCCGTCCCATCGCAGGCGACTGTGGTGCCAGTGTGGTATTGAAGTCTGTGCCAGTCTCAGTCTCAGTGGATTTCCTTTGCATTACGTGAGACATAAATGCATCGCCGCTCGTCTGTTCCGTCTTTATCTCCGCGAGCTCCACATTTTGATTCCAATGTAGGTATTTTTATGATGTACAGATGGCTATAGATCACTTCAACATCCACTTTAGCTTCAACAAAACACCCTTTGACTAGCTGTTCTATTGTTGCTGCATTCACACATATCCTACAAGTCAATTTGGAAAGGAATGCTCCTTCATCGTGAAAGACATGGAACATCACAGTCGGGCCTAGGATCTAAAATTAAGTTTTCTGCAGGAATGCCACAGACAGGAAAGTCACAGTGAATTGAAACTGGTGCGTTCCAAATGTTAAACACTGCTTCAAACATTTTCCCTGCATGACCACCTTTACATAGCATCGAATACAAGGAAAACAGGGGCTATTTATTTTGGCTCCAAAATAAAACTAGGTAAGTAATTTCACACAAAATTTGTTTTAAAGACCACTAAAAAAAAAATTGTATATTGAATAATACATTTCTTGACATGCCAGTTCTACAAAAAAAAGGTCATTAGACAACAGAAAAAAAATCCAGATTCTATCATTGTGCAAAATGGAAACACACCCTACAAACAACCCTCCCTCTCTTCCCTGGTAAACTAGTGATGAATGACCTGCATTTGCATATTGAAACATGACTGGCTCTTATAATTTATGACACAATAACACTTGCCCGATAATAAACACTCAAATTGTTTCGTAACATTTTCTTTCTGTTTCTTAAAATAATTCGGCAAAACTGTTAGTTCAGGGAACTAAAATGTTAGTTAATGGAATTTTTATTTAAAGACTACAAAACATTTAAATATACAGTATATAATAGTGTAACGTTTATATATATATAAGATAGAAACTAAAAAGTTAGCACAAGTGTAAATAAAACGTCCCACTCCCATGATCTCTATTTAAATAACAAAGCAATAATATAAATAAGACTAAACTGTGTTAAATATATTGCTGTCTTCACCAGCAGACCAGTATTCATGTGTAACATGTCTTTTGCAAAAAAATCTGAATCCATTTCAGGACGGCCTGCTTTCACAGTCATTTGCTTTCACCTTTTAACTGTGTTGTGTAGCATAAAGATCCCCTGCCCTCCCTGCACTCGTCTTCACACCTCAGCAATCACCTCTCATCCTACATCTCTTTTTCCCTTTTTTTCTGAGGATTTCCCTTTTTCTCCTCTGCAGCTGCACCTTTCAGGTTAATGCAGTTGAGCTCCATTAGGATCCCTCGGTCTCCCTCCCCCTTCATTTCAGCCCGTAAAGCTCCTGCACTCTGGGGCCCGGGGCCTAATGGCTGCAGCTCGGCTCTTAGGAGGAAGTAGGAGGGTCTCAGGTTACCTATCCAGGTAACACCATGTTTGTTTGCCATTATCACAGCAAGTCCGGAGGTCATAGGACATGAAAAAGTGCTCAGGCGTTTGAAGGTAGAAAACTGTTGACACACCGAATGGCTGATACTTAATCCTGGTATTGTGTGGGATCCAGAGCTTCCCAGCACACATTCCTACTCTACACCAAATGCCATTGATGCGTCAGCAGAAGAGATGAGGGGGCTCCGACCCTGTTTAATCACTTCTAGACGTCTGAATGCTGTACTTCTGCACAACTGAAATGCTAATTACAACTTCTTAAAGAGTTGAACCTTGTGTGTTGAACCAGTGGGAAACATGAAACTATGTAGGTTAGTGTGTATGTGAATCTGGGATTGTGAATTAGCTCAAGTTGCACTTGAGTCCCTAATTTGCTGACTTGCGACTCGAAGCAGACTTCATCGCTTATGACTCGCAACTCGACTCTAACTTCTTATAACTGACCTGTGACTCAAGTAATTGCATGCAGAAATAAATATCAGTCAAGTCTTATCTTTTCCAGAAATTATGCGTCAACAGCAAAATCAGATTTTTGCGAGGACTCGACTCAAATTGGACTCAGATGCTGAGCGCATTTCGAATGCTATGTCTTGGGACTCTGGACTCAACTTAACTAGGACTCAACTCAACTGAAGCTAGGAACTCTTAACCTGACACGGACTCTAGAGCTTGGGACTCTGGACTCGACTCTGACTCAAGAGTTAGGGACTCGACTTGGATTCTATGGTTTGGGACTCTGGACTCAACTCAACTAGGACTCAACCCAACTGGACTCAACTCAACTCAAGCTAGGAATTCTGGACTCGACCCGAACTCTAGAGATAATGACTCTGGACTCGACTTGGACTCTAGAGCTAGGAACACTGGACCCGACTCGAACTCTAGAGTTAGGGACTCTGGACTTGACTTGGACTTATAGTGGACAACTCCTTACTTGACTCTGACTCATAAAAACTCATGAGCAAGTCTGATTGAATGCTTTTGTGACTCCAGAAAATAAATCAGGCTAACTTTGCGTTTGATCCTTACTCTGCTCCAAAGTCTCCAAAGTAAAATCTAACCTCTTATAGTTTAGAACTGGCCCTGGATTATTGAGAATTTCCCAGTAACGATTTACATTAAGGTTTCCTTAACTAACGTCATTTAAATCACTCACTCACATAACAAACCACAAGGTTTAGTATTAAATAATGAACCAAATAAGACAAATAATTAACATCTGCATTAACCAATGTTTATGCCATCCATGAGTAAAAATAAGCCAACAATGACCAATATGAACTAATGAATGACGTTTCAATATTTACGCCCGGAGACCTGAGTTCAGCTGATTATCAAGATTTAGTAACATGCTGTAAATTAATTAATACTCATTTATGTGAACTTATCTTTTAGTCACGGATGGAGTAAACATTCGTCAGTGCAGGTGTACTTTCACTTCTCCTGTTGTGGCTCCTCTTGCCCTCTGGACCTGCCCGATTGATCCTGATGCTCCTCCTTCTTCTTCAGCGTTCTGCATTGTGACTCACCTCCTTCTGCTGTGGATAATCTCACCTGGATACCCTAAACCTGCGCTTCCCCAAAACAGTTGATGCCTAAAATGCACCTTCCTGCTTCAGTGGATAATCTCACCTGGATACTGTAGAACTGCTGCTGTAATCAGAAAGACCGTCCCATGCTCCTCCCAGGACTTCTATTCACAATTCACGTATCATTTCAACACATTTAATGCTGTTTCCTTTCTCTGTACAACTGCATAGTGTAATGATTATAATCCCACTATACAATGGTGTATGGTCACCCAGAAGAGGTTCCCTTTTGAGTTTGGTTCCTCTCAATGTTTTTTCCTCATGTCGTCTCAGGGACTTTTTCCTTGCCACTGTCGCCTCTGGCTTGCTCATTATGGATCTAGATCACCATCTGGATTTCTGTAAAACTGCTTTGTGAGACAATGTCTATTGTTAAAAGCGCTATACAAATTAAATTAAATTGAATTGAATACTTGGTTAACATTTAAACAAACATTAGTATAGGTTAGTACAAATTAGTACATTAGTTACACCTTACTTTGTTACTTTGTTAGCATTACTTATGGTGTGTTAATGCTGAAGTTGATGTTTTGCTAATGTTAATTAATGCCGTGAATAATATTAGTTAAGGAAACCTTAATATAAGGCGTTAGCGATTTCCCTATTTGTCATTATTTGTCTGAGAGACAAACAAACTTTTACATGCAGGAATGTTTTTAGACTCCATACTTGGCACACAAGTCGACAAAGGTCAGAGTCAGGATATCAGCGTGATAAAACTGATGCTGTTTTAGAATCAGTATTCCGTGCTTGTAAAACCTGACAATAAACGCAGACACGCACCACACTGGTATAAAGATATTTATATGTGGGTGTCATTGGTGTCAGTCAGGGTTTAACTGGTTTGAAGAGAAGCTAAACCACTTGTAATAAAAATAATGATTGCAACCTGAACAATTTACCATCTTACAGATTGCTACATATGCAATATTTGTTTAAGTTCATTACAACCTGTCATTTTCATGGTGGGTTCTCTGATGTAGGGCATTTTACACAGCTCTACTCACCGAGGAGGTCCTGAATGTTGAAGAAAATAGTAAGCGTGAGCTCATATGAGTATAATTTAGCCTTTCAATCTCTTAATGCGGGGGAATGCAGTTCCTTTGACTCGTGTGCTCAGTGTGCGGTAAGCCACTTCAAATGCTGCCTCTTTTTTTTAGCTTCGTATTGTATATTACACAACATTTCCTGGCTGGACATGAACAAATGAAAGTTTGATGTTTCTAAATGATGTGTGTGAAAAACGGCCCATAACATTGAAGTCTGTAAGTGACAATCTTGCAGCTTTTTTAAATCAGTATGTCAGTAAGACTCTCCACAGGTTAACTATTTTAGTCTTGTTCAGATGTTCTGCTGATCTGAACTAAGAAAAATGACCTGTTAAGCTTCCTATTTTGTTAAAAGATGACAATGAGATGAAGTTCCCTGGAGGATCATAAATAAAGATCAGTATAAGAGAGCCATAGGGAAACGAGCTGACAAGCACAACAGCTGTTTCTCCAGCTCCCTTTCTTAAGCACACGTTTCAGTCGGTAATTGTAGTAGTGACAAAACGGGGTACGTTCTGTGATTTGTTAATTTACGTGTCAGTCGATATGTTGATGCTTGTATTTCAACAGCGCTCTCCAGTCCAAAGAAATGTCTCATGTTTACGAGTGTACTCACATTCATTTAGAGTGTAGAGAACTCCACATAGACGTGACGGCTTTCTGTAGCTCACACATGGCTGCGGCAGAAAAGGAAATCATGGAAAACGTAAACACAGCCGCAAGGGTCTGGAAGAAACACGACACTCTGGGTTTCTCTGCAGGTGAAATGTCAGTTTGACTTAAGACTAGCTTCATTTCAAGCTTTTAAACTCGATTCTGTGTATGGATCCCATCACTTCATTTTAAAGACGCCATGTGCCACCGCATTTCCCTTAAAGATGCGTGTCAACATTTTGGCAGTAAAATGCGTTCAAACTCTTACTCACAGGCCGACAGGCTCACAGATTGCGTTTCCACACAAAACCGCACAATTTTCTGCCAAACCCACATACCTTAGTCATGGAAGTGTACTTGAACAGCCAAAATAGCACTTCTTGAAAATTAGTAAGGCTTTGTACAGGCCGAAAATTGATGTAATAGTCCGCATTTGTATGAATTTGCTTGTGTGAGTATTCACTGCCACAGAAGGCTTTTTTTTTGTATCAGGTTCATGCTTTTTAAAACCACAGTCAGACTTGTAGTAAAGTGTATCAGCTATGTTAGGAATTTCCAGGACAAGACCTTTGGACTCATCTCTTTTCTTAGACATGTTCAGCTCCAGTTGACATGTAGGAGATGTATAGAATAGTGAAATGTGATACCCCCATTTAAGAGTTAACACCTCGAAAGTAGCACTGAGACAGGATGCTGATTTCCTGATTCATTATCTGCCCTACATAGTGGAGTTTAACTGGGTAAAATGCTAGGAATCTTTTTGCTTTTGTCAACTATGTATTTCAATTAAAATTAATTTATAAATTTGTTTATGGTTAGTGTTAGAGTATATGGTTGGAGTTAGGGTGAGGAGTTGGGGTTTAAGGTTGGTTTACACTGGATAGTGAATGCTCTGAATATATTGCCAGCGCAGTCTATATTTCAATTGCTACAAAGCCTTGCTGATCTTCTCACTGTAATATGTCATGTATAATTTAGGTATAAAAGAAGGTATAAAACGTCTGCCAATGTGAAAAAAACTTTTTATAAAGAAAAATCAACAAATAAATCAATACATAAATTAATAGATTGATTATTTGTTATGAAAGGATAAAGGAAGTAGTTGCAGGACAGGAAGTTACAGGAAGTTACTTTACTGCAACGTTACCTCTTGAGTGTCTACAAATGTCTTTTGTACAACTGTATTCTTTTATGTGTGAATCTTTACAAACATGTATATCACTTTACTTGCTTTTTATTTAAAAAAATGGGGGTTTAGACTATGGCAGGTTAAGTTGCCGGTTGGTCTTAAATGGGTTAATAATAACCCAAACCCAAGGCCATTATACTGAATGTTTTAATGTAGCAGATTAAGCTGCTTTATGGTTAAGGTGACTCCTAACCATCTGTGTGCAATAAAACAATAATGCGAGTGTGCGATGGCCTCTCTGTCTGTACACAGCTATTTGTTCAGGATGTGCTGTCTCTCTGTGACGCAGACGAACAGCTCGTCTAATGTGGAGGATCAGCACCATTCCTCAGGATTTTGAGGGCCCCAGTGGCACGCTGACCTTAAAAATGATCTGCATTATCTCCATCAGCTAATGCCTAAATTTATTAGCAAGGCATTGCCAGGATTCTTTTTATCCTTTTTTTTTTTTTTTGCCTCTGTAAAATGAGGTATTCTTAAGGATGACAAAACAAAATATTAACCAGCGCCGCAGAGAGCATGCAGATTGCTAAATTGCTCTGGCTTTGCTGCCTCGCATTGCTAGGAAGCCACAAATCCACGCCGCCTATGTTGACTAATGTGAAAAATGCCGCCGGCGATGGGGTGAGAATCGCCAGCCATGTGACACTTGTGGAAGGACCGAATGCTGTTCAGCGGCGTTTCGCGCCTCAGGCATTAGCGATGTTCACATACCACACCATGTCACACCAACTCCACTATCTGACCCGCCTTCTCGCTAGAGTCAGGCTCTCAAACGCCAGCGAGATGCAAACCGTAACCCCGTCATCCACTTGTGCGGAGAAGTGCTTCAAGGTGATGACAAGTGAGCATCAGGTAACATGCTGAATTGAAAGTCATGGGGGCATATCTGTAAACACATTGAATGATCCATCGACAGGGTGGTCAGTTTAAGTGGAAACCGTACAGCCTGAATGGTAGACACTCTGTGATTTCAATACGTATGTCCTCAAACTGCATCTCCCAAGCAGGACTGCCAGGAGGGTCAACGGCTTTGATTAGCACCGATCAAAATGTGGCTTCGTTCCTGGAGTTGTGCGCGGCAATGCATTCAAAAAGCTCGGTCTGTGTTCATACGGCGTAAGAGTGTGAGTGCTCCGTAATGAATTCATCGGCCGAGTGAAAACGCAGCTCCTTCTGCTGTTTGCCGTGCATGTGCTTACGATTACATCTTGACATTTAGAAGCGTAATGAAAGAAGACACTTAAAAACATATACAGCAGGATGACTTAAACAGGGTGATGGAAAAGCTGACAGAACTTACAAAAATGCAGTCGTATGTTTTAACATTGCAACAAATGTAAATCTTGAGGAAACCTGCAAATTATACTGCATAAGAACTGAGATCTTAGAAAATTATAGGGTTCTATTTGACTTTTTTGTCAAAAATGGGTTAAAGTTATAAATAGGTTATTAACATGCTACTGATTATATGTGAGAAGTTTACCATCAAAATATTGCTTAAAAAAATAAAAGAAATACAAAGTGTCTGGATCAATATCTCAAAATCGCAGAACTGTCACATAGAACCTTATAATTCCAAGGTCTTGATGTATATATGTTCCACACAACCCTTGCCAGAAATGACATTACTTACACTCTAAGAAAAATGCGTTCCTCAAGGGCTCTTTGGATAGTTAAGGGTCCTTAACGTCCTAAAGGTGTTCTACTTGGAGCCCTCTCTGTTCTAGGGTTCTATTTAGAACCTTTTTATCCAAGAGTGTAGGGCTGCATGATAACAGCTAAAATGATAACCACGATTATTTTGTCTAATGTTTTTGTTGAATCAAATCACGATCATTTAACACAATTATTCAGTCGTTTTGGGAGCAAAACAGTTGGATCGCACTTGACTGTTTTATCATTTTGAATCAGCAGAAAACAGAATTTATTTTGTTCAAATTAAATATGCATTATAAGCCTGTATTCCTTCTAATGGGTAAATCTCTGAATCAAAATAAGAACCCAAATCCCTAGTCTCATTAATGGAGTGGATCATTTACATGTTACATATAACCACACGGTCTCACACTTACAAATTCGTAACATTTAGCACGACTCAAGTCGTATTAAAGTTATGAGGGTTAAGGTTAGGGTTTATACCTTTTCTTATGATTTTAATTCCTATAAACTAGAACAAAATTCAACCACATCGCCATCGTTTGTTCGATTGTGTACAAATTTGTCATGAGAACAGGTTGAAATATAAGCTAAATTAGACTTGAAAACAAATACTGTAAATATGCCATGTCAGTATGCAACCAAATAGACAGTTAAAACATATGAATGAGAAAGGCTATTCTACACAATCGGATTACTCCACATATACAAATGTCACAAGACTAACGACTATTCTATTATGATATTGTCACTCTTGAGCAGCCTATTGCTATGATTAATAAAATTTCCTATCTGGGATCAATAAAGTGTTATGTTATCTTTTCTTATCTTATCCTAATAAAACTAAACCAGCTACAATATCGGCATGGTCTAGGATTGCATCTTCTCTTAAGGACTTAATATTAGCTTAATAAAACAAATGCCATAAATAACCCACACTGTTTATACAGTACTGTGCAAAAGTCTTTGACACCCTAAACATTTTATATACATTTTGTCTTAGATGTTTATTTTATGTCTTCTGCATTAGTGTCTCATTAGAAAAGAGAAAATTTTAGATTTTCAAACAATTTATTTTCCAACAAATTAAATGTTACAGAGAAATTGTTGTAAGTCATTAAAGAAAGTTAAGAAAGATATTAAGTAATAGAGCACTGTCTCAATTACCTTTGTAGGTGGTGAACACAAGCTTAAGCCGTGGACATTCAAACATTTATTAACACTAACAAACAGAAACAGCATACAACGTGAAACACAATGTGACATGTAACAATCAAGGACAAACTGGATGGGAACACAAGGGCTCTTTGAAGGGGCACTAATCACACAGACGAACGAGACACAGCTGGGATTAAACACATCATGGGACAGGGGCAATCAAACATAAACAAAGACGCGTGGCGCTCATTGCCCTAGCGACCGCCATGCGGGGTAACGCGCACCACAGTGCGAGGCGGTGTGCGCGTGACAAACATAATGAAGGCTGCAGAAGAACCGTGGCAAGTTCTCCAAGATTTTTGGAACAACCTATCAGCCGATTTCCTTATAAAACTGCACGACAGTGTGCCTAAGAGCATTGATGCAGTTTTAAAGCCAAAAGCTGAAACACCAACACACTGATTTACTTTTAGTTTTTTACTGTTTACTGACCTTTATAGTATTTTTTTTTATATTCAGGAACTTTTCATTTCATTATTCTTAAGGTTGCTCACACCAACACACTGATTTGTTTAAGTTTAGTTGTTTACTGTTTACTGCTCTTTATAGTGTTTTCTTTTTATATTCAGTAACTTTTAATTTTATTATTTTTAAAAGCATTTTTTTTTTTCAGAATCTTTACATTTTGCACAGTACTGTATATCGTCACCACAGCAATCAACACTATTCTGTTCATCACTAACATTAACTAAGTTAGCAAGCTAGCTTAGCATGTGGTTTCAGTGGCTAAAAAATGTCTACCACATCGTTATCTTCTAATAATTTGCATATAGGACGCAATAGGTTCAAAGCTGTTAAGCTTATTTCGTGACATTACTAACTAAGCTCATATGTATAATGCTCCCTAAATTAATTGTTTTGCAGTAGTACTAAGAAAATCTGTTTCAAATTGGAAAAAAAAAATGGATTTAGGGTTGTGTTTAAAAAATCGATGTAATCAGAATCAGCCATCAAAGATGAAAATCACATTTTTGAGTGCAGAGGTATTTTAACACTGCATCAATTCTGATCAATAAATTAGCTAATTTTACATATTGTTGCATTCAATAACAGTAGCCTTGCTAATTAGGTTAAATATGAAAGGTTTATTAAGCTACACATATATTTTTAGGTTACAATAATGTTAGTTTGTGTGTTCTTCTGTTTACTGAGGTTACTGGTCAAATGAAAGAATATCTTTTTTTAAAATCAGAATTCAATTTGTGTCTGAACATGAATTATCAGATACAAGTTCATTTAAAATAAATCGCAATCAAATATTAGGGAACTCAAAAGATTTAAGAGGGCACGTGTCTCCTCAGTTTAAATAGTCACCACACGCCAGTGAGACACACTCACACACACACACACACACACACACACACACACACACACACACATACCTGTATTGTAGAAGAATGTGTCCAGGATGGTGCAGTTCTTGAAGAAGGTCCCCACTGAAGTGACGTCCTCAAAGTAGCAGTTCTGGAAGAGGCAGTCTTTAAAGGTGACCGACTTAAACTTCATACCGATGAACCTGATGACAAATAGAAAAATTGATTTTCATTTTGATAAATCTTACATTCAGTAGAATCAGACACTGAAAACTAAATGCAATATCAAATGAATCTCAAAAATATTGTGATTGGTCGTCAGGTGGTGATTAATTTTCTATAACAGCAGCTCTGACAGTTGTGCCGGCTGCAAGGCAAATCACAGGTTTATATTAATGCGCTCGTTCTAATACGTTATCGTTTCTATAGCAACAACT
>JAOUQW010000009.1:13044543-13057127 GCA_028565825.1 Olivaichthys viedmensis
TTAAGGGCCTTGCTCAAGGGCCCAACAGTGGCAGCTTGGCAGAGCTGAGGCTTGAACCCACAACCTTCTGATCAGTAACCCAGTGCCCTAACCACTGAGCCACCACCGTCCAGTAAGTTCCAAAATCTTTTGGAACATGCGTTTCCTACGTTCAATGTTTTGTTGCCAAATGACCCCTTGTGTCGCTTGATATAGGAAAATTGCTACATCTAATACACAAAGTATGTGTACTAAAAGTGATATGACATGTAAGTAGTTCATTTCCAGCAGGCACTTACTGGAGTCGCTCTTTTTCTGTGGCTGAATCTTAAATGGCGTTCTATTGGGCATACAGTGCGCTACGTCGGTTCTACAATGTCCTTATGTTATACTCTATGTAGTGAGCCCATATAATGAATAGGAAGCCATTCGGGATTCGGTTTAATTCTCTGTTGCTTAAATACGTTTCTGATCAAACGATGATGTTGCATCCTTGTGATTTTCTTTGCTCAAGAAAGTGAGACAGTTTTCAACTTTTTTGTGGTTCATGCAACACAAACACCTAAATTATAGGCCCAATTATATTGAAATGTACTAAATCCTTAAAGAATTTGACAGTCCTGTTGTGTACAGAATTTGTAAGCATTTCACATTGTTAGTTAAGGTGAATGGATATAGTAGCACTGGAGAAACACAAAATAAATAGTAAGTTTATGCACTGTATTGTGGATTATCTTTGCGCTATGCTTTATGACACATGAGCCTTATTTAATAGGGTCCTGGAAGAGAGGAACTTACCGAGTCATTGTCACAGGGTTGAAAGTTGAAGGGGGAAGATTTCTGAAACACTGGGTTTTCCTGGATAAAGAGCTCCTGGTGAAAGTCCTGCATTACCTGTATATAAAAAGAGAGGGGGGAAAAACACAATGCCATGTTAAGCTAGTTTTGAAACTTCGTTATCAATGAGCAGCTATATTACAACCGTACAGTATAGCAACTGGGCTTAGTGTGAAACAGGACCTGTATGTGTGTCAGTGTGTGTGTGTTTTGAAACCTAACTCTGTGTGAAGACACACCTCACAGAAGACACACTAGACCCAGGATAGAAGACGAACGGAAAAAAACTCGAAGGATCCTCGTGTTACAAAGATGTAAGGCTGGTTCCAAATCAGAACACTCTAATAAGACTAAGTGCCCCAGTTCAACATTTTAGAAAATACATCATAGAATAAACGCCTGGGATTATAGTGAGTGTGATTTTATTGCACAGCAGTGCTGGCAGTTGCATGAATAGATATTTGCAGAATCACTGCAATTCATGAGAAACGCTGACTTTTCATATACCAGTCATGGATCTGGAAATGGACAAAGATTTAGTGGAGCTTTGACAGAATCATCATTACATGGGCTACATACGTGGGTCAAGAGTAGACGCACGGCTCCAATTCCTGCATCTCTAACCTTTACTAGCCATTTCCAAACACAATACTGCACAGCCTGGTCTAGTTAAGATCTCAGTTGCTGTAAAAGATAATGTAACGTTCTGTTTGAGGACGCCCTCGCGTACGCAGTGGGATTTGATCCGGCTGCTTTTTATTGCCAGATCAAATTTCCAACAACCCCCATGAGGCCACTGGGCTGTCCGTGCGTTTTTCCAAGGCACGTGTGTACGTGTGCGAGTGTGTTCCACTCACCCCAGTGGACTTCTCCAGCAGGAAGTTGAAGGTGTCCTGAATGACGTGGGATGCCTCTAGTTCTGCCTGACACAATGAAACCAGATAGCCTTTCATGTGATCATACACGCTGCCATCCAGAATCTAGGGATGAACGAAACAACACAGCGTCTCAAGCTGCACCACTGAGCTGAAGTTTTCACATGCGAGACTCGGTTTTACTCGTGAAATATTCATCTGGGGCTGAGCTCACATTTGCCTGGTTGCCAGAACCTTGTCTAGCAAGAGAAATAACGCATAACGCATATTGTTATGCACTTTCAGTATTTTGCCGTTTTTCCACAATCGGGTGGGCTATAGAGGCAAAAGTTTATATCTTATTTTCAAAATGTTAAATGATAAGGGTATATATATATCACAGTATACACATTTTTATGGAAATATAATCTCTGCAGAACAAATGTGGGTGCTTCTAAATCACGTGGGCGTTCCTCAATGGTGGATATTTCTCAACTGACGGGTGAAATTGTTCAGTTTTAAGTGGTTTGTGGTTGAGGCTCAGTGGTTAAGGCTTTGGGTTCAAATCCCAGCACCGCCAAGCTGCCAAAGTCTCTTAACCCTCAACTTCTCAATTGTATCCTGTCCCAATTGTCGCTTTGGATAAAAGCGTCCGCCAAATGAGTAAGATGAAATCGTGAAGTTCCTCTATTTGGACTGGAGTATTTGGAGTTGGCAAACGCTAAACGAGTGTTTATTTGTTGGGGTGTTGTGGCTACCCTGCTAAAAACAGTTTACACCAGCATGAATTCCATGATGGTTAGTGGCCATGTTGGTTGACTATCAAAATCCTTGCTGGTAAAGCTAGTCTTTCTGCTTCTTGGGACATTGTCGTGACTCGTGAGAAATTTCTGAAGAAGAAAAAACACTAACGCTATTTTGCTTCCTAGATGTTTAGCTAGCTAGTTAGGTCATTTAGATAGCTAACGTTAATGCTTTCACTAACACTCAGCGGTGTGAGCTAGCCAGCTTAGAATGTTAGGCTTACTTGCATAACTTAGTGAAAAGAAACGTTCTGTAACAGGGATATTCCTGTCTTCCACTTTTCCAGCAAAGTAACTCGCACTCACATGACTGAGAAATACCCACTTTTGATTTACAGAGAATTTGTACTCCGCTGTTTTACAAGAAATAACATTTCTAGTTGGCTTTGTATTTTTGCACAACCCCAACTTTTTCAAATGGTAATTGAAAATTTCTACCATTGTCTTCTTTCTACTCGTGTCTTGTTTTTTTACTGGTGTCTTATTTCTACTGGTATTACCGCTCACCACTATTCCACATGTTGGCCAGCTGCTTTCTGTGTTTGTTGTGACTCTGCCTCCTACGCAGGCCTGGGTTTTAAAAACAGGGTGAGAAAAGGATTGTCACCTTAATGCAGCTGATCAGATCCGTCTCGTAGTAACGGCCCTGGTGGGCGTTGGCTGCTGCCAGAGTGAGCAGATACTCGTTCCTGGCGTGGGTTGCTTTGGAGTTGCACTCATTTCTTTTGGCTTTCAACTGAAAAAAAAGAACAAAAGATGTCAGTTTTTGAATTTTCTAATGGATAAAAGAACAAAGGACTCCCAACTTCTTTCGTGATCAGTTCAAGCATTAAACCGAAGCAGATTGGAAATATTAATGCACAAACTGGCAGTGCAATTTCATTGTAATTGCGGCACTCACCTTCACGCTCGCTCTTTTTAAACTGGATCTGGACTGAAACAGGCTGAGCTTGGATCTTGGGACATGTGGAGATGGAGAGAATAGAAAAGGTATATTTAGACCGGAAAACTGGACGACACAATGGTTGCGTAAACAATGGCAAATCTGTCTTTCATCACAACTCCTGAATGTATTCCAACCTACACGCAAAAAAGCACTGCTTCCTCTTCAGGTGTGACTTCCTCTGGTTTTTTTTGTTGTTGACAGAACAATAAAAGGTCACTGTCGTCCCCTTCTCATCCCTCTCTGCCCTTTCTCAAATGACATGTATTAGGTCTGTGTGGAAATGTGTGTGTGTGTTGGTGTGTCGAGAAGGGGTGACACTTGTTTAACAAATTCTGCACTCTGGCTATAAATCCTCTAACTGCAGGTAGACCGCAATATTATTCATGCCAAATGCCAAAAGGAAATATCCTCAAGCGGCGCTGCCTTTCAAGCATACGAGTGCAAGCTGAAATCATATAGCACTACGCAAACATGATATAGCGTATATAAATATAAGCGTATGTCACAGAAGGAAGTCTTGGCTTCTATGCAAGATTAAAATACTGCTGATAGAACAGCAATAACGACATTTTCCATGTCGTTTGGCAGAAGCTCTTATTCAGAGCCACTTACAAAACATGCTGAAGGCACAGCAACACCAAGCACGTATAGAATCTGCAAGGATTCATTAACTAAAAGACCAGGAGACTAATGCTGGTTTGTGCTACAGTGGTCTAGGCGGTAACAAAAAAAGGACAACAACAAACAAATTGGTCAAAATCATGTCCAGAGGTCAAAATCTTTTATAGGCAACAATTCTTACAAGCCCACAAATTCAGGTCAGCACTGGACAGTGAGCCGCGAGAGGCACTCAAGTTTTAAGCAGCCAGGTTTGCAAAGCCTACGTGCATATCAGTGGCAACAAGAAACTGAATCGCGCTTGATCACATTCTGGTGCTTGAAAATGTGGGTCTTTACTCCACCAAAATGGATCATTCGTAGCAGGACACAATATGCACTCACTAAAAATGGAGCTGTTCAAGGAAAATAGTCAGCAACTCCAGTACCGGTCTATAAGCAGTATTGCTATATTTCAGGAGACTTCTTCTCTGGTTATAGCGAAACTTAAATGTTGGCACCCATTGAAGCTCCACTAATAGGATATAAGGTTAGCACTTCTAAAAAATCCGCACAAGCTGTTGATCACAATCTGTGAATCAGTCCCAGGTTATACCTGATACACAGTTTTAGCTACGGTTGTTATTGATTCGAAAATAATCCTGTTTGCGAATTAGAAAATGCACCAAATTAAATATTGCTACAGTTATAAATACATCCTGTGCGTTTCTGTTCAACACATTAAACAGAACAACTCACTCAAATTGTAAGAATCCTTGACTTTGCAGTGTGGATGTTAGTGTTTTAAGTGCCACAATACACAATTTGACTCTAGAACTTCCAAGAAAATCCTCATGAATTGTTTCTCTATGTAAAATGAAATGGGGGGACTATTATCTGAGCCACAATTCACAGGCTTTATGGCCTACCAAGCTCATGATTGTCTGACAGAACAAGAAGCATGCTAATCGTTTTTGGTGCATGGCGGTCTTCCTACTCATGGAGACACTGTATCATTATGTGCAAGTACACTATTGACAACAGGTAATTAGGCTTCACTAACTGGTTAGGAGAGAGAGGGCAAACTGGGGTCAGAGGTCAGTCATCTGCCCTTAGACGACAAACGAACTGAGCTCATATCACAGAGAGGATCAGCAGCGCTCAGCAAACGTACTTTGCCTCCATATCGGCTTTCTCCCTCACGGCCTGGGCCATCTGCTCCGTCTCCTGGTACTTCTTTCTGGACTTGGTCAGGTCCTTCACCGTGTCCTGCACCTCGGCCTGGACTCGCGTCAGCTGATCAATACACTAAGAGCGAAAGGGAAAGAGAAGAGAAAGGAAAGAAGGGAAGTTAGGCACAAAAATGGAGATTAAAATTAGACAGAGCGGGTTATATGAGGAAACGGTTATAGTTACTAAATCCTTCCCAGATGACAATAAGCGACTTTATTACAACAGCTTTTGGCTCACTGGGTATGCTCAGAAATCCGAAGTGCGTACCTTCTTTAGCTGCTGCTCTTTGTGCACCCGGAAAGTCTTAATGGGCTCGGAGACTTGGCTCCTGTAACTGTCACAGCCGCTGATCCGAGACTGGGTCACTTTCACTACACTCTCCAGATAAGCCCTCCATACTGTGCAAACGTTTCTGCAAACACACACACACACACACAAAATCTTTACTAAGTTGTGTTTCAGATAAAACATGACACTAACGATAGGAATCCCGAAGATTTTACCTGTAGTCTTTTTGCTCCTCTGATTGGACCCCAGGCCATTCCCTCTTCAGATACTGAGAAGCCAACTTCTGCAGCGCCTGTGAGGGGAAAAGCACTATTAAGCAACGGCACTGAAAGTTTGCTGTTATAGTAAGTTTTGGTGGTTACATTGTAAATCAAAATGCAATTTCAAAAATAAACGGTGTATCATACACGTTACATTTAGCCATTTAGCGTTTAGTTATGGAACTGAAAAAGGAATAAAGATTTATTTCATCGTTAAGTCCGTAAATTTTTTTTAAAAAAAGACATTTGATGTAAAGCGAAACAAATTTGGACATGCCATATAATGTCTAAATGGCACCTATTTTAACCATCTCCCAACCCCCCAGACAACATTAAAGCCCTGGCAGAGGAACTGAAATAGCACAGCAGGGCAAATGGCAAAAAAAAAAGTAAAAAATAACATTGGCGGCGATGTGACAGCAATAATATTTTAGATTTATTCTCTGTGGTCAGTGAACCGTGTGGAGGTTCAGCAAAGGCAGAAGTCACTGAGGACGTTCAGTATAAGCATATAGAAATGTGGTGCACATGAGGCGCCACGGCTAAAAAAGCAAAGAAAACAAGCAACAGCTGTGGTTTGGTTTGCAAACGAATTTACAATCATTCCGGCAATACATTGTGCATATAGAATTGCGTATATGAGTTACATAAGTCAACGTATATGAGTTAATCTTGGAATGTGATTGATCCAAATTGCCCTGTTTCTGAGAAGGGAAAGCCCAAATAACATACTCGGATCACCAGAGCTGCGATTTTGGCCTTGCGACTAATCACAAACGTCTGTTTCAAATTGTCAAAAGAATGTGTTATAATGGAACTGAATCTATAAATGATATAGCGTATAGCCATGATTGCTGCAATACCCTTAGTAATTCCAATTTTGATATGAGTAAAAAATATATATCTCTTCAAAAACACCTCTGCAGGGATAACAGCTTCCTTCTATTCATGAAAACTTCTGTGCATTGGGTAGACCGATTCAGGATGCACTGGACAGTAACATGAGACGCGTCTACATACGCACTATTCAATTCGTTTCAATCGCACCCATGGTGCGGTTTGTTTGAGCAGACGTGAACACGGCAATCGCACTCTAATACAGACTGAGACTATCGTTCTTTTGGGAGAGAGCGAATCCAAGCGAATCCAAATTCAGTGAGAACAAGAAGTGAACCGAACATGTGCATTATGGGTTGTGGACGGCATTTATGGCATGCACGCTGGCAAAATGAGTACGATGTATTAAATCAGCTATGTTATTCTTTAATTACTTGTTTATTATTTAGCACCAGCTCCGTGTTCTTATGCTCGGTTGATTTCCATGATTCCTATGCACACTTGCATAACGTTTGTTTACATTTTTCCATAGCCATATTTGAATGAATGAAAACCTTTTGCGAGTACGTTTCCAGCCTCGGCCCTTCCAACACACTTTCCACTAAATTTGTGCAGTGTTGAAAATGCTGATTCAGTTGCACTCTGATTCAGACCAGGCAAACAGACTAATCGGTGAAAAGGCACCCTTATCTTTCCTTTGCGCACTAATTGTCACAGATTATTGTCATTCTGCCTGACTGAAATCAACTCCTACAGTGAGCCGAGGCGCTAGAGAGGAGCCGAGAGAGCCTACTGAAAAAGTGTGTAGGCTTCCACAGAGCTTCACAGGAGAGAAGAGAGACGCTGCGACATGCATTCCACTTCTGAATGAAGAGATGTAAAGAGAACGACATGCCCTGATCAGCTTCCAGGCCCTGATTGAGCCCTGGGTCACTGCCAGGCCCGGACACCACAAGCTGTCATTGTGAGAGTGTGTCGGGGCTCTGCCAGCCCACCGGCCTTATCTCAATAGGCCATAGGAGGAGAGAGGATGAGGATGAGAGAGACTCCTCTACTCACAGGCCATTCAGGACATCCAGGTGGTGCATCTGGAGGAGCCTCATTCAAACGCATCGACACTGGAGTCCTTTATGTGCTTCAGCATTAACATAAGCCGTGCTACGACACCTGGATGCTGAATCAGAAAATTCAGCACGGTACATGTGCCACACATTAATCATCCGAGAATTTTATTAGGGACGTTCACAATGGCTGTACTCAATACAGTTGGGCCGGGTAAGGAGCATTTAAACAAATCGAGTTACTCTATTAAGGTTTATATATATATAAAAATACGTTCATAAATATACAAGAAAGTAGAAGGAAAACCATTTGATATAAACTGGTAATAAACTCCAACAATATTACGAACACTATTACTCAGTAAAACTGCATTGTGTTCTTATCGTGCTTATCTGCAAGTCGCTGCATGGACTTAGCCATGAAAAGATGCAGGCAATAAAACAATTTGGAGCTTGTCATGGTTCAAAGAACAAGGTTGGGCAGAAAAAAGAAAGAAGGCCTAACCTGGATCAGCAAACACACTGTGTGTGTGCACATATGCATGTATATATTTTTTTTTAATGCAATCTGAGAATAGAGTGGAGCCTAATTCCTGGAAATTGAAATGCGAAATAGTTACGTCACTGAACAGATTATTGTCAACTACATTGTCATTATAGTTAATAACAAAAAATATTTCGAGACATCTTGGCTGCTAACTTCTGGTTCAATTATCTGGATAGAGATGGGTAGCAAAGTTTTCGATTTTGTTTCTCGGTTAATTCAAAAATATTACTGTTGAAATGCCATTTTCATTAAACCGTACTAGATTTTTTTTTTTTTATATATATATATATCCAAACTACTGAGCGAAGATTTATGCTAGGACTTGTTGAAAAATAAGAAACAGTGCTTGTTGTGACGCTGGGTCTTTTTCCACTGCACTGAACTGTGCTTTTTTCCACGGGACACTGTTTGACCCACCAAAAGGAGCAAGCTGTATGGTTTTTAGTACCTCCTCAAAACTGGCACCAACAGGACCTAATAGTACTTGGAGGTGTTGATACTTTATCACGGTGTGGATTTTTCCTTTTGTCGTTATCGGTGACGAAATTTAAAAACCTTCAGTCGACAAGCCTTCTTGTCTGTAATTTTGTTGCAGTCAGTATAAGCCGCTTAACCAAACAGCCAATCAGACAAAGAGAAATGCATGTCGTTCCAAGCTCTTCCTCCATTTCGAACTTTATGATGGGCCGTAATGACGATGCGGTTCTTTGAATGTCTCTCAGGTTGGTGGAAAGTGAACAAGAACCCCAAGTTCGTTTGGCTGCTTTCTGGGCCGGTTCTTGTTTTTGAATGCGCAGTGGAAAAACGCCCGCGGTTTGTCGTAACAGAGTGACGAAGGCCTTGAGGTGCTTCATCACTCGGTGTCACTACAGTGTCAGATCAGCGTTAGGCCTAGTGCAAACACATCCTAAACACTGAATCACGCTAATACATCACTGAACAAAGAAGTGCAAGAACGCCACAGCTTACAATCAAATGAAAAATTAGACACGTGCTTGATACACCAAAACAATGCTTGCATTCAGACAGTCAGCAAAAGCATGAAGGATGAACCTGTCAAACAAGAACGGCTCCGCAATTATGCCATTTAATAACCAAACGACTGGCAACGTGAATACGGAAATGCAAGGTCCACTGGCTCACAATGCCAAAATGCCTAAGTAGCATGGTTTATAACCCTTCAGAAAGACCACACTTGAGCCATTCCTGAAACACTCAAACATTACTACTTGTTGTTTATGAAAGTAGTAATAGAGAAAGTTTCCTGGCAAAGACACGTACAAGTCAGCTAAAACTGAAACAGATGGCTATAACACAATCATACAGTGCCTGTTTGCTACATTAAGTTATTGTACTATACAAATTCCAACAAAGGGCTTTCTAACCAAGGTCTGCTTTTCCTTCCCTTTCATGCTCTCAATCTATCACCCTCATTCCAGTGACGCCACGTAATGCGCATTCAGCATTCTGGACAGGATGACATGGTCCGACCGAGACCGCATTGTGTCCCATGAAGTTAAAACAACAGCATTCCAAGCTTTTCCCGTGCCCATGTTTTTCCGTCCGTGTGCGTCACAAATAGACGTGCACCAATATTACATTTTCATCTCACAACAATTACTGAACTTTTTATCACGGTGTAAGACATTACAGTCATCGTCTTTCAAAAAAAAAACTATCGTAAAATGATTCGTGGTAGCTTTTCAGTTTAATTCGTTTTTTTTTTTAGGGTTAGCTCTATTGAATTCTGGATAGGTTTAGCCATGGAAACGACGTCTGGTGATCTAAGAACATAAGCATGACTATTAATTATAACAGCCAATCGAACACTAGAACAAGATCTGTGGGCATTCTTTAAAAAGAATCAAAAACACATATAATAACTAGCGTTTATCCAGTAGAAGATGTCTGGTGCTCATTTGGGTTTATAATCCTGAGGGACTGTATTAATGCTTAACTATGCTAAGTCGGATTGATTAGGCTATTACATTTTCAGACCAGATAGCGGGCGGACACCCTCTTTTTCGTACAATTGGACCACTGCATGCATCTTTCATCCCATAAAGAGAATTATGGCATTGCCTTTGTTTTTGGCCAATTTGGTGCTCCAGTAGACAGTTGTCTAATTCTGTCTCCTGAATGGGACAGACTTCATCTTACGAATGTGCAAACTCTGTCTATCTGGGCATCTGCCTGCCAAATGGAATGCCAAGGGTAGGGACCGTATTACCGATTATTGTCAGTCGCCGAGACACAAAAGCGAGTAACTTCAACTAGCATTCGTTTGTTTCAAGCGTATACACTTGGCTCTGATAAACAGAGAAACAGTCACGTGACTCCAGTCACGCAGTGCACTACAGAACATCGGGTTCAAAAAGCATGCCTGGCCTCTACAGCAGAACAAATTCCTCCGAGATAACAAACCGGGACAAAGCCACTGCCAAAGAGACGGGGGAACGGTAAGACAATCCAACTTCAAAACCTAAACTTCTCAATGGCAACTATTCATAGCCGAGCGCAGTCACTAAATCCGACGCGAATGCAGCAACATTTCCAAACAGCAAACATTTCAGATTCCATTCCATTCGGTAAAATATGCAAACTGTTTAATAAAGAGCGATAATATGCGGTGAATACAAACGTTTTTCAAACAGAAGACATCACTGGCTGTAACAGTGGCTGCTGCACGACTCCTCTGACCTCAACGCACTCCACTCTGAACCCGATAGCCTGACATCACGACATTAAATTCTTCTTCTTCAGACAACAGAAAGCTATTTAATGTGGGTGCATGTGGTCGCCAGATCGGTCCAAGAATGAATGAAAAATGAAAGCATTTGGTTTCTATCAAGAGTGCGCCGAAGCTACAGCAGACGTCGCGCTGGTATTCTGAGACGAAACATGCATTCTTGCACAATTTGCTCCTTTGGAAAAAAACAACACAGTTTTCTGCTCTGGAGCAAATATTACTGTGAGGCCAGCAGACAGCAATCACACTCATGCCATGTGTATTCGGGATTTCCAGAACGAAAAGGAAACGAAATGCTCGTGCTTAAAGTCTCGGACCTTAATGGGTTGTAATGATCTTTGTCACGAATCCATCTCCTGCAGCTTTCCAAGCGCGCAAAAGAAAACATCCCATTATATAAGCAGTATAGTCAGAAAAGGTGTGTGCGCGCAAATTATATGGAAATGATGAAATTATACAGACGCTGATGCAAAGCACTTCCCGTCGGACTTACCTGTGCGTAGTCCTTCTCTATAACTGCTTTCTTCTGACTGTATGTCCTAGGAACACACACACACACACACACAGGAATCCACATTAGATCTGGACACACTTTCAGCACCACTACTCTGCTTGAAGCGTGTTTATGAGAGTGAAAACAGGACTTGATGTAATGTTATGGCACTGAACTGCAAGTGGATGAAGTCTATTATTATTCTGCTGCACTAAGTTTAGAGTTATGGACTGTGGGATTACATCATACACAGTGTTGCTCTGTGTGTTTTGCCGGCTTTACTGACAGTGACCACGCAGTGTGAAAGCCAAACTCCTGTCTGAAACACTTATGCGAGTTTTGCAATCCTGCCTGCACGCGCTCATGTAAGTATGCGTACATGTCTGTGTGTGTGCGATTCGGAAGTGTTTCGCACACTGCGCATGGTACTCCCGAAAGAGCCCAGGGTGTTTTAAAACTACAGGGCACTGACTGGGCTTGTCTGAGTCAGCCACGTCATGCACTGTTATTCCTTCATAATAAATGCACAGTACAAAAGGTGTAATGTCACACTGCACAACACGTATTTTAACAGAAGCTGACTACGTGATCGTTATAGGTCTATAGTTATAGTTATAAGACTCTTACTCTGAGAAAATAAAGATATATGGCAGGCCTGGTCAGGACACACATAATTGTTATCCTCTGATAGCCTCTTAAATATTTTTGGGCACCAAAATAGTAAAATTGTTGTAATAAACAGCAGAAAAAGCAGTCCTATACAGTGTGATAGAGCAACACATCGTCGTGTCTACTGCGCATTGGTAATAAATGTACGGTAAAGGTGTAATATCATATTGCACACCACACAGTTGAGAAAAAACAATAATCAAATCGAGGCAAGATTCTTCTTCTGTGAAGTTCAATTAATTAAATCAATTAAATCCACCGTGGTATCAGTCTCTCTTCTGTTCGTCTCCTTACATAAACCCCTCTGTTACTGCCGTAAATCTCAAACTTGGATTCATCAGGAAATAGGACTTTTTTTTCCCAGTGATCCACTGTGAAATGCTGGTATGTCTTAGCCCATGCCAAGCGTTTAGCCTTGTTTCCCTTCCTGA
>JAOUQW010000009.1:13073022-13090248 GCA_028565825.1 Olivaichthys viedmensis
CCTGTCCCATCACCCTCCGAGTGGGGGGCTGCCACCAGGAGACCCTGTCCCTGCTCCTTCTCCCCACTAGCGAGGAGTTCGTCATCCTGGGGTACCCCTGGCTTGCCCAACATGACCCGGTCATCACCTGGAGTACAGGCGACATCACGAAGTGGAGTAACCGCTGCCACGAAACCTGTCTCCAACTCCCCTGCCGCACCACGTTGGTGGAAAGCCCCGCTGGGAAAGCGGCCCCTGGGATTCCACCTCAGTACACCGACCTAAAGGAGGTCTTCAGCCAAACCCGGGCAACCCAACTGCCGCCCCATCGTAGCTGGGATTGCGGGATCGATCTTCTTTCCGGCACCACTCCCCCACGAGGGAAGGTTTACCCGCTATCCGGCCCCGAGCATCAGGCAATGAAGGAGTACATCGAGGAAGCCCTCCAACAGGGGTTCATACGACCGTCATCCTCCCCCGCCGCTGCCAGCTTCTTTTTCGTTGGGAAGAAAGGGGGCGGCCTTAGGCCATGCATAGATTATTGGGGCCTGAACGCAGTCACCGTCAAAAGCCGTTACCCGCTTCCCCTTATCCCTTCGGCGATAGAGCAGCTCCGAGGAGCCCGCCTCTTCACTCGACTCGATCTCCGCAGTGCGTATAATCTGGTCAGGATCCGCAAGGGGGATGAGTGGAAGACCGCCTTTCTGACCACCCAAGGTCACTACGAATATCTGGTGATGCCCTATGGGCTAGCCAATGCCCCCTCCGTGTTTCAATCGTTTATCAACGATGTATTCCGCGATATGCTAGATAGGTGGGTAGTCGCCTATATCGACGACATACTAATATATTCGTCTACCTTAGCAGAACACATCACGCACGTCCGAGCAGTACTGCAACGGCTACTGACGCATAACCTATTCGTAAAATTAGAAAAATGCGAATTCCACCGGTCCAGTTCCTTGTTTCTAGGGTATGTTATCTCCGCCAAGGGCGTCGCCATGGACGACCACAAGGTCCAGGCTGTTGCCCAGTGGCCCACACCCACCTCCATTAAGGAGGTACAGCGGTTCCTAGGGTTCGCAAATTTTTATAGGCGGTTTATCCGGGGGTTTAGCGCAGTAGCGGCCCCTATCACCCAGCTACTCCAGGGCAAACCCAGAGCTTTACACTGGACCCCAGAAGCAGACCAGGCATTTGCTCACCTTAGAGAACGATTCTGTACGGCCCCCCTTCTCGTTCACCCCAATCCGGAACTCCCCTTTGTCGTCGAAGTGGATGCCTCAGAAAGTGGCGTAGGCGCGGTATTGTCGCAGAGGGTGGGGACGCCCCCGCGTCTCCATCCCTGCGCCTACTATTCCCACAAGTTGTCCCCTGCCGAAAGAAACTATGATGTGGGTAACCGGGAACTGCTCGCCATCAAAATGGCCTTCGAGGAGTGGAGGCACTGGCTCGAGGGGGCCCAACATCCGTTCTTGGTCCTCACCGACCACCGGAACCTCGAGTATGTCAAGGCTGCAAAACGACTCAACCCCCGGCAAGCTCGATGGGCCTTGTTCTTCGCCCGATTCGAGTTCACCCTCACCTATCGACCGGGCTCAAAGAATGTAAAGGCGGACGCACTATCTCGGGTCCACGCGGGGGAAACTGTCTCCGCCGCTCCGGAACCCATCCTCGGACAGACACGAATATTGGCCCCAGTGCGATGGGACATCTTTGCCGACATCCGTCGTGCCAGTGCGGCGGACCCCGCACCCCCCAAATGTCCGGTCGAAAGAACCTACGTTCCGGCCTCACTATGACAATGAGTCACGTCGTGGGTACACACCTCCCTAGCGGCAGGGCACCCTGGAGTGGGAAGAACGACGGCCCTCGTACAAAACAGGTTCTGGTGGCCCACCATGAGTAGGGACATACGGGAGTTCGTCTCCACCTGCGCCACGTGTGCCCGGACCAAAGCCGAGAGACAACGGCCAGCCGGGCTTCTGGAGCCCCTGCCGATTCCCCAACGCCCCTGGTCCCATATAGCCATTGACTTTGTCACGGACCTGCCTCCCTCCAGGGGTCACACCACTGTTCTCGTGATCATCGACAGGTTTTCCAAGGCATGCCGTCTCGTTCCCATACCGAAACTCCCCACCGCCTTGGAAACCGCCGAACTGCTCTTCGAACACGTGTTCCGTCTCTATGGCTTGCCCGAGGACGTGGTGACCGACAGGGGGCCCCAGTTCACCTCCCGCGTATGGCGTGCGTTCTGTGGCCTGCTACAGATCAACGTCAGCCTAACCTCGGGCTATCACCCGCAATCCAACGGCCAGGTGGAGCGCTTGAATCAGGAGGTGGGGCGGTTCCTCCGAGCATACTGCCACAACAACCAGGGGGAGTGGAGTCGGTACCTTGCTTGGGCCGAGTACGCCCAGAATTCCCTAACGTCTGCGTCTACGGGACTCACCCCCTTCCAATGTGTCCTAGGGTTCCAGCCCCCCTTGTTCCCCTGGTCAGGAGAACCCTCCGTCTTGCCTGCCGTCGACGAATGGATGCGGCAGAGCGAAAGGACGTGGGCCGCGGCACATGTCCGCCTGCAACAGGCCATCCGTCACCAACGGATCCAGGCGGACCGCCACCGAAGGCCCGCTCCTATCTATCGGCCGGGCCAGCTGGTCTGGCTGTCCACCCGGAACCTCCGACTCAGACTCCCCTCACGAAAGCTAAGTCCACGTTTCATAGGTCCCTTCCCTGTTGTCAGACAAATCAATCCTGTTTCCTACCGGCTACAGCTCCCGGCGTCATATCGCATACACCCCACTTTCCATGTATCACTCCTTAAACCTTGCACCTCTCACCCTCAGGTCGGGAGAGCTGACGACGAACCTCCCCCTCCGCTGGAAATCGAGGGCCGCCCCGCCTACACGGTCCGGGCCCTGCTGAATTCCCGGCGTCGGGGCCACGTGCTCCAGTATCTGGTAGACTGGGAGGGGTATGGCCCGGAGGAGCAGTCCTGGGTCCCCGCGGCGGACCTCCTGGACCCCGCTCTGGCCCGGGACTTCCACCGGGACCACCCCGGGCGCCCGGCTCCCAGGGCCCGGGGTAGGCCTCGGCGCCGGGAGGCGCGGTCGTCAGGCGCCGACCCTAGAGGGGGGGGCTCTGTCACGGTTAGTCCCGACCTGTCGAACACTACCACCACTCACCACCAGAGGTCACCCTCTCCCGAGTACTGACACTTCCGGGTCACCTGCACGCACTTCCCCCTCATCACACACCAGTATATATACACGCCCCAAACACTAGCACGTCGCAAAGTTTTGTCTTGACTATGTGCAACAATCCTGAGCGTTTTTCATACTGCTTCCCTGGCTCCGACCTTCTTCCGTTCTCTGACCACCGTGCTTTGGATTTCCCTGGACTGTACTTCCGCGTTCATATTGGATTACCTGGTTACCGGACTTTTGCATGTACCTCGACATTGGCTTTGATCTTTCCCTTTAATAAAGAGTGTTGCAACTGGATTCTGTTTGTGGCTTTCCTGGGGCGCGCGACACACGTAATCAACTTCAGTATATGGTAGCTACTTCATACACAAGCCTTATTTTGGGTTGGGTTTGTAAATACTGCAGTAATTATTTGCAAACAATGAGTTGGACACTGCAGTTTATAGTAGAACTGTATGAAGAACACGGCAGGATTAAACTAAATTTGCAGGACACCTTGAGGCCTCTGTCTTTGCACATCAGACCCATTAGAGGGGGCTGTGGCCATTTATACTAAACAAGCATGTGTGTGTGTGTGATTTGTTTTTATTTTTTTTATTAAATGCTGAATTTTCAATAGCATCTAAGCATTTGTATCATATGCTCCATGTTGAGTGCTGCCTAATGCAATGTACATTAGCAGAAGAGAGAGATACCTATACATGACAGTGGTGAAGTCCCAGTTCACATGCTTTTTAGGGCACATGCACGTTGTATAAACATTATTTTCTACCAGGAGAAAGTTAAATATTGTTTAGACACAAAGCTTGTGGTGTGTTTTGTGTGTAAAGTACATTTACAAAGTAGTTAGTGGTTGTTCTGCCCTGGAACAATCTCTCTGCAACCTCAGTCATAAACTATTATCGATATGTTTCTCAAGACTGACATTAAATATCATTACTAATATAGTTTTATTAATGTTATATTAGGCCTGACATGACATCCGGTATTGATTAAAGTCTAATTGGAATATGAAATGTAATCCATGTAAATTGTTGTTATAAAAAATTATGTTAAGATTGTGCCATGGTAAATCGAATGCTATATAAGAAAACTGTAGTGATGTGTTTTTGCTGTGCAGGGGTAAACTGTTTCAGTTTAGTAATAGCCTATATTACACTGTGATATTATATGCAGCCCACTGAGTTTTATGCAGGACTAAAGTTGGAAACAATAGATGATTAAACTACATTAATAATTAGAAATCTATATGCCAAAAATGAAAAATCTAGTAATCTATGCATGGAAATAACGACAGGACAATGCACTTACCTACTTATAACTGAGATAACTCAAGAGGGAGCTAAACAGCTGTGCAACAAAACATCTAGTTGAGCTCAAGTAGGTGAAGCTGAAGCGACACTATTGGAATTGCATTCAATAGACATGGACAAGTTTGTTGTATATTTTTTATATAAATGACCTTGATAGTGTGTCATGATAGAGCCAGGCCAAAACATACTTTTGAAGGTACATTACAAATAACGGCAGCTAGTGATAATAATGGGAGACTCTTGTCTGTGGAAAGATTTCATCTCATAACAGGTTTATCAGTGAAACCAGTAAATTAAACCAACCTCACATAATCATATGGACATGATATAATAATAATAATAATAATAATAATAATAATCATCATCATCATCGTCAACTTTATTACCCATTTTCAAACAACCTAATGGAATCAATTCAAAGAGCTTATACGGATAAAGACAATGAAGATGAAAATGGATAAATTTTGGCTGAGAATGAGGCAATAGAATCTCTCTCCACTGTTGATTTAAACTTGGAAAGCATCAGACACCAGATAGTGGAGAACAGAAAAAAGTTGGTGAAGAGCAAACATGCAGAGCGAGAGGACACTGCAGTGAGCTTCTAGTTGGAGAACAAAGAATCCCATGAGGCAGCGCGAAACCTTGCCAGCCAGCTCTACCAGCTGACAGGGTTTAGACATTCAGAGGTGATCCAGCACCTGAGTTAGAATACTGAACTTGGTCGTTGTGTGAGTGTGTGTGTTTGTGTGTGTGCAGAAAGTTGACTAGTGACTTTTTACTGATGAAAGCTTCTATTACAAAGCATGTGGTTGTCACAAAAAAACTATGCCTATGCAAGATGGTTATTGAGGACTACCTCACATTCTTTGACTCCACTGGAATGTGTCTAGATGAGGCCCTCCGATCGATCCTCAAAGTATTTTGACTAGAGGGTGAAACTGAAATGCGAGAGCTGTCTTTACCTCACTTATTTGATTGTTGTAATCAATGTAACCCAACAGCTATTGCCTCAAAGGATGAAGTGTGTTACCTAACTTGTGCCAAGATACTACTGAACACTGATGTCTATGGCAATCACACAGGGAGGAAAATGACTTGTAAAGAATTTGTAAGACACCTGAACAGAGTTGGTGGTGCCTTGTTTTTCCTGAAAATCTGTCAAGGCAACTGTACCGTTCAATCAGAAAGCAGAAGCTGGAATGGGTCAAAAATGGGAACAAGGAAAAAAAAACACACACACACACACACACACACACATTTCTGAGGATGTTGACTGACTAGGCAAAAATATGTAATCCTGCTTTTATCTCTGATCTTGCAAAAGGAAGGAACATGTGTGCTGTCCTATATATAATTTCCTTTGGAACACGATCAATATTCCATAGAAAGACTGACATCATGCTGAGAGAAACAAAATTCAAGACACAAAATACAGGTCAAACTCACTTTCCAAGGCTGTAACCAAAAATCACAAACAATTGCAAAATGGAAGATCCCTAGGCAGGAGTAAGAAAAACTCAAGCAAGACTTGGTTTCAAAATGGCATACTTATATACTGTATACTGAGTATTTACTGTATAATACATATATTCCTCTTAGAAGTATGCAGTATGCGAGACTTGTCATTTGCTATACTACACAACATAGTCGATTTTAGACCTTATTTTATTCTACGTCGACTCTACGTCGTCAGTGCACGAGCTTGAGCCGAATCAATTTCACAAAGCTTAGGAGTCAACTCCAGATTCCCCAATGCCTTGAATCTGGGAATCGACTCTCAGCCCTCCGATTGTGAAAGTAAACAGGTTCAAAAGTTTACATTGCGACTCTTAGATTTAACCAATTACTAAAAGAATTGTTCAATCAGACAAGAAAATGTAAATCGGTTTATTCTATTCTGATATACATTAAGGTGTTTTTTTGTTTTTTTTATTCCAGTGAACTATCAACGTTTTATCACTTGATACAATGTGGAAAGATACCCAGAAACTTTATTGTAAAGATTTATAATGGAGTAGGGTCTACAGGGTGCTATACAGATGGGGTAATCGTTGCGTGCGTGTGTGTGTGCAGGAAGTTGAGTAGTGTGGCTTTTTTCTGATGCAAGCTTCGATTAAAAAGCATGTGGTTGTCGCAAAAAAACTAAAACTACTCCTGAACGAAGAACAAACGTTGCGCTGCATACAAACAACAGAAGGTCGGTGAGGTTGATGTTTTTTGTGAAGAATAAGATGCATTTAAATGTCTAGTTTAACAATGAAAGCATGACAAGTCGAAAGAGCATTATTTCATTTCGTTTCATTTTGTTTAGGAATGACTTTATCGGGTGCTGATTTGGGAACTCTCGCTACACTGTGTGTGTACACTGATATATTGTGTTGTCTTTTGTGTTTCAGGATGGCGGCGGGGTTATTTGGGGGTCTGTGGGTCCTGCTGTCTCGGTTGCTGTGTTTGCGCTCACTGCTCGGTGCGCTTGGTGTGTGTGTGCTCATGCTCGCACTGCTCCTCATCGTGCGCGTCGCTCATCTGCTGTGGAAGCGCACGCGCCTCTCCTGCTTCAGGCGTCCACCACAACGCAATTGGTTACTGGGACACATGGGCATCGTGAGTTACATCCAACAGCATGGTGGAGGAAGAGACAGAAAGACAGAATAAAAAAAAGAAGATGAAAAAGTGATGGTCAATAAAAAAAGGAAGAAAAGCAGAGAGAAAAAGGAATGGAAGACAGAATGAAAGATAGAATTAGAGACAGGAAGGGGAAAATAAATAAAGAAGGAGTACCAAAATAAATGGAAATAAAAAAAACAGATAGAGAATTAAGGGATGAAAGACATAGAAAGGCAGAAAAGAATACGAAATAAAATAATTAAATGATAGAATGAAATGAGAGACATAAAGACAGGAAATACACAGACAGAGACAGTGAGAAAGACAGACAAATAGGAAGGCAGATAAAATGATTGCAAGAAGGCAGTTCATAACCACAAAGAAAAAAACCCACACATAAAAAATATGTAAACCAGCTTTTCATCAGCCACTGCTTTTGTCTTTGATCCTGCAAAAGGAAGAAACATTCATGTGTGCTGTCCTATATATCATTTTCTTTGTAACACGATCAATATTCCAGAGAAAGACTGACACCATGTAAACCATCAAGTTGCAACATGCAGATGTCAACAATCCGGTTGGGCCATTCACAGGAAATTTTCTCATCACCCTTGCATCAGAGCGGAAGATATCTTGACACTTTAACTACACATATATACTGTAGATAGTTTGATAATAGCCCTATAAGGTATTAAATATAGCTAGTTGGCTAGCGTAACACTGAAGGGATGTTATTGGCATAGCTACACATAAATAGCTAGCCAGCTGGGCAGTTAGCTAGCTACTATGTGTCACGCTTTGGCTGGCTGGGAGGATGCAAGTGCGGGCTCTGCACTCTTAGACACGAGTCAGAGAGTTTTAAAGGGTTGGGCAATCTCAAAGTCGGGGGAAAGGCGTTGGGTCAAGCGATCGGCGAACAGGGTTTCGGAGGATAAGACAGGTTCGGGAGTCGATATATCCGGTCAGGGGTCAAACACGGGAAGGCAGTCAGGTAATCGCTTGGCACGTCCATAATCATAGGAGCAATACTTCGCACTGAGGTGAGTGTTGAGGAGGTTTATATAGAGGAGTGTAAGGGCGTACAGGTGAGAGTGATTATGGTGATTACAGTGATATGCTTCTGGCAGATGACGGTGATCAGAAGCCAGGAGAAGTGGAACGCGGAAGTACGCGTGCTCTCCTGCCTCTTGCTGCCGTGGAGGATTATGGGGATTGTGGTCCCTGGTCACAGGTGTGGATGTGACAGAACCCCCCCCAAGAAGCTCACTCCGGGAGCGAGGCAGGAGCGGGTGCGACCCAGCGGAGGCGCCAAGACACGAGGACGTCCTTGAGGGTGCGGAGCGGGAAACGAGGGGCACCGAGCATGGAAGGCATGCTTCAGCAGAGGATCCATCACATCACGGGCTGGCACCCAGCTCCTCTAGTTCGGGCCGTACCCCACCCAGTCCACCAAATACTCAATCCTGCCACGCCACTGGAAGACCAGCAAGTCGCTGACGGCACTGGCGGGCTCGCCTTCCAGTTCCAGAGGAGGCGGTGGACTGGTCGCCAAACTCTCCCCGCTCAGTGGTCCTGGCACCAGAGGTTTCAGCAGAGACACATGAAAGGTAGGAGCCACCCGGCAATGTTTAGGCAGCTCCAGCCGATAGGCCACTTTGTTCACCCACCGGATGACCTTGAAGGTGGCAAATCCGATAAACTTCTGCACCTCCTTCACAGTTTGAGGCGTGGGCCAGGATGTGATGGCCCTTACTTTCTCCCGGTCCATGTGGATGCCCTTCTGACTGATGACGTAGCCCAAGAACGCCACCTTGCACATGTGAAACTCGCATGTCTCCAACTTCATGTATAGCCTGTTTTCCAGCAGTCGGTGCAGAACCTGTTTCACCTGTTTCACATGCTCCTCCAGTGAGGCAGAATAGATGAGGATATCATCAATATAGGCAATTACCGTTCTCCCCAGAAAGTCCCGGAGCACGTCGTTAACCAACGATTGGAACATGGAGGGCGTGTTCGAGAGTCCATAAGCCATCACCAAATGTTATGTGGATGCTATGGTGACAACGGGGTGTGGGATGCAGTGATGGTGGCAGTGTGCAGACCAGGCTGTGATTTCCCTGGTGTCCCATGATATCTGAGGGTTGTGTTTCTGAAACCAGAGAAGTCCGAGGACAGCCGGGTATGTGGGTGAGACAGTGAGAAAAAATTATAACCGTTCTCGGTGGAGGGCACTGGCAGGACAAAGGGATTTCGGGAAACCGTGAGTGGTGTACTCAATGGTTCAGGAGGATTGGTGCTCCCATGAGCGCGGGTACCTATGACTCTATAAGATAAAGCATTAAATCAGGTAATACATAAGCTGGTGCAACACTGATATGAGGCTGCAGAACCTGTACATTTTGAGCATGTTCAATTATTAAGGAGAAAAATATTAATTATTTGATGTAACCAAACCAAATACGAGTTTATCAAATATAAACTATCAAACGCATTATCGATGATTAAACAATTAATAATTGTAATAATAATTAATAAAAGCTGCAGCTATTCTTAGAACATGCTTAGCTCCCCAATAGTACCCCAGAAATTTGTTTTATCAAAGCTATTTATACAAATTCAGTATTGTCTATGGTTTAATTGCAGCTGCATTGCTGATGTCTCTCTCTTTCTTCCTCTCACTCAGATACGTACTGATGAAGTGGGTCTGCAGGAGTTGGATGAGCTCGTGAGGACTTATCGTCACTCCTGTGCTTGGTTCCTGGGTCCCTTTTATAACCTTGTGCGCTTTTTTCATCCTGTTTACGTCAAACCCTTGCTTCTTACCTCTGGTAAACATTTTATGGAACTATACTAAGTGCTGTAACTTACTTGTTAGCATCATATCTTAGGTTGATCAAACAAATTTATATGGTGTATTTTTGCCTAAGATGATGGATTTTTACGTGGATCCCGGGTAACCTAAGAAATTTTAATTTATAGAAAGGCCCTATATAAATAAAACATATTATTATTATTACCATTATTATATGTACATTATTGTATTCTTATCTTGTGAAACAAATGCAAGGATTTGGATGTGACATTTTAATTACAAATTGTCAGAAGTTTACTGATAGGGACACCAATCTTGCTAAAAATTGTTTTGCACAGTTAGTGTTAATAAGTCAGGTTGCTTAAATAGCAGCTGAGAAAATCAGACAACGTATAGAAGATATTACTTTTTAGTAATGATATTTACGTATATGTTGATATTTTTCTTACCAGCCTCCATTACATTTAAAGATGAGCTGTTCTACGGATTCATGAGACCTTGGCTTGGTAAGTAATGTCCCCTTTTTTCTCTCTTATGCACACACACACACACACACGCACACACACACACGCACGCACACACATTGTTTTAGGTGTAGTAATGTTTTGGTGTGTGTTTTGGTATCTCATGTTTTCTTGCACTTAAGTTAGCTATCTAGCAACATTCCTGCTGTATCGACTAGATTATAGACCGTATTAGCATGGTTCCTTCATTGATAAGGATACACAGGGCTCAATTTGAGGGGGGACGCAAGGGGATGCCTTCCTTCTAGTTAAAACAAATGACCAAAGTTGTTCCTCTTGTAAAACTGCCATCCCTATTTTCCTTTCCCATTGGATTAATGTTATTACATGTTATTACAAAGATGTCTGGGGTAAATATGAGTCTGTAATCGTGTGGGATTGTCTGAATATTTCATTACATTATGTCGTATTACATTAGTTGGCTGGCTAGATAGCTAATTGGTTCATATGGGTTTTACCTACGCAGTTAAATTTTTGCTCCCCCACCCCGCCATCGTTTAAACCCACTATATGGCTTAAATTTATTTATTTATGTATTTTAACAATTCCACCATATTGGGGATAGGAGAATGAGTTTTCAAAAACCCCTTATGCAATAATCAAGCATTTTATCTGTGAAGTTTGGAAGAAAAGGAAGAAAGTCTCTCTGGAGAAGAAAGTTCTGTAAGTCACTCTGGATAAGGGCATCTGCTAAATGCTGTAAATGTAAATGTAAATGTAAGAAAGTTTGGCACCATAGCTAAGCCCTAAAAAAGCCAGGGAATACCCTGACTATTAGACATGTCACACTAATAATGTGATGGATGAAAAGTTACATGTAGTCAATATTGTAACATGTAGTCAGAGCTGAGTTTGTGCAGGGCAGTATCCCTTAAAACTAATTCTATTCAATAGAAACTGATGGTATGAACCAATCAAAACTCTTCAATGAGCAATATGTGAAATTGACCAATCAAATTTAGTTTCATGTCTCCAAACAAGCGAACAATTTTTTATCCTGCCTGTAATTTAATAAAGAAAAATAAGTGGGTATACTGGGTGTACACATAAAAATTCATCATCACAAGTCAGTATATGCAAACAGCCCATTAAACAGTGAGTATACGGCGTATATGAGGGTATGGCCTTGACTACATCATTGATGTGTGTGTGTGTGTGTGTGTGTATGTGTGTGTGTGACAGGGCAGGGCCTTCTCCTGAGTAATGGAAAACAGTGGTCTCGTCAACGTCGTCTCCTCACGCCAGCTTTCCACTTTGACATCCTTAAAAACTATGTTCATATCTTCAACAACTCCACCAACATCATGCATGTAAGTCTGCAAGTGTTACACATTTCAGCAATGCTCACATTTCAGCTTTCAGTCCAGTGTGGTCTGTGAAAGAGTAAGCCACCAACAGAAATGCTGCCTGTGTGCTGTGAGTGTGATAATGAGTAAATCTACTATTACAACATAACTGTAAAACACACTTCTGTTTTTCCTGTGACAAAACTCAGACAAACACAGTTTCTACAAATGTCCAACTTAAAACGTATTGACCCAAGAAAAGATTTAAGACACTAATACAAATGTACCTTACAATATAATATAATAGGGTTGGCCAATAATGGCTAATATGATAATCAGAGTTATTTTGCTCTAAATTATATGACGATTATTCACCACTATTATTTAATTTAGAAACAAATTACTTTTATTGCTCTTTATCATTCTATCATTTTAAAATCAACAAACAAACAGTTTTCTTTCTCATTCTACATTAAAAAAATGTATTTAAATGTATGAATCTATGAATTAAGCTAAGACTGGGCCTTAGCCACTTTAATTGAGTCGATATTTCAAATGCTAAATATAAACTCAGTTCGACTCAAAGATTTGAGTGTGATTAAATGCACCACAGTCAATAAAAAATATATCTAACATTAGCCAATTAGCTATCCTTAGCTAAGCTCACCAATATCACAGTCGATTATGTTAAATTAATTAAGGAACTGCGATCATGATTAAAATAAGATTCATTGCACAGCCCTACTATCTAGCATGCAGAATTTGAACATTTTAACAAACATTACTTAAAGATGTATTAACCGAGACATTTGGCAGCGTGGGGTCTGTGGTCACATAAAAGGAAACTAGCCACAATCTTTGCAACCCCTGAGCTTCCTCATAACTCAAACTCTGGTTAAAAGTGCAAAATATCTGGCTTATTTTCTACTTTACTTAGATTAAATTGTCTAAGGCTGTCATTCCCTACGTGGTTTGCCAAATATAATACTGAGGTAAAAGTGCACATTCTGCATAGTTATTGCACATGTAATAGAATAGAATGCTCCTTTATTGTAACATATACAAGTACGAAATTGCCATATATTCATATACAGTGAAATTGATTATTTGCATATCGGTAAGCTGGGGTCAGCACGCAGGGTCAGCCATGATACAGCGCCCCTGGAGCAGGGAGGGTTAAGGGTCTTGCTCAAAGGCCCAACAGTGGTAGCTTGGCGGAGCTGAGGCTTGAACCCACGACCTTCTGATCAGTAGCCCAGTGCCCTAACCACTGAGCCACCATTGAGCCACCACTGCCCCAAAGGGTATCACCACCGACCCCCCCCCCCATTAAAATGCAAAAAGAGTTGTAACACAATAATCGACATTTGGAAGAGAAAAACGGGCCGACACGAGACGTCATCGTGATCAAGGAAGTAGCCGTCACGAAACAAAGCGTGTATTTGACTCAAAGATTTTCCATGTTTTACGTGAATATCACTCATCACTCAAACATAGTCTTTCTGACTTAAATAAGAATTATACATTTTTGCTAAATGAACGACAAAATGCTATATTTAATGAGGATATTCACATTTAGGCTAAAATATCATTAGCTATTTCATTAGCTATAAAATGCTCGTGTTCCCCCTACAGTTCCACAATGGCCCAAAGGTTTAAAAAAAAATCTCTGGTCTGTTAAATAGTGCGGTATATTGTATAATCGATTATCTGCACATGTTTACTAATGACACATATTGGTGTTTCCCCAGTCCTACTTCTCAAATAACCTTTTCACTGCACGTTTGAGTTTTTCTCCCTACTCTAATACAACCTGCCTCACCTCAATTCATCAGCTCACCCACAAGTCGGAAACACAATGCAATGCAGCAGTGCTTTTATTTACTCCGAGAAGCTAGCAAGCGACTGCGAGGCTAGGCCAACGTCAAATGTGATGACGTTCCGGTGATGGCGTTAAAATGCTGAGAACAAGTACTTATACACATGTAGCAATTGTTTTTAATACGATATTGTGATAATATCATAAACATTTCTATTTACGCTCCTATTCATGACAATTCACGCTCCATTTTAATTCCTTGATCTGACGTAAAAGGACATGGTAAGGAAGGAGATTTCCCTTTTTTCCCCCCCCGAATGATCTCACCCCCTTTTCGAGGAAAAGCTCACCTGGGTATGTCATGGTCTTGGGGTTTCCGTACGCCGTTCCCGGCTGCACAGGGCTATAAACGGGATTCATGCTGGAAGACGGTCGACCCTTACTGAAGGGAAGAAGAAGATAGAAGGGAGGAAAGGGTTATAAGGCCGGCATTTAAACACACAATGGAGAAGCAAAGCTGGTGCAGCATCATAAGAAAGCGCTCTGGTTTCAAAAACACTTGCTCCTCCCAGAAGTGTCCGCCTGGTTTGAATAATAAAGTTTATTAAGAGAGAAAAACAGCTTATGGAGGAAAAACTGAGGAAGTCAGCATAACATCCAGACACACAGCATACGCAGTCGGGCTGTCAGAGCGAAGTTCACTGTTCGAATACTATTTTTATCATTTAAATGTGGATTTTTTTTTGCTTACAAATATCTATATATCTATCTATCTATCTATATATATATATATATATATATATATATATATATATAAAACAGGGATTCAAAAGAAGAAGAAAAAAATCCACATTTGAACAAAAAAACAACAAAGAAAATCAACCATGTCATAATTTGAATAATTACGACAATCAGGAGCTTCGAGGCTTGATTAAGCATCAAGGCTTATATTAAAATCAAAGGGCCTGAAGCAAAGAAGAACTTGATGGATGGCACATGAACGGGACGGTACAATAACACAATATAGCAGAGTTAACCACACGAGCGACTTACAGGCGGGCCTGGTAATAGGAAAAGGAAACAGGAGACTGTGAGCGCAGGACAGTGCTGTGATGGATTGGGAGAGGGGGGTGGCGAGACGAGAGAGGAGACCATGATAGATGGATGTGCGTTTATGACATGTCGTAAATAGACTCCCTTAGAGAATACAACTAAAGGACACATCATAGTGCGGCTGATGGGACGGCGTTAACCGTAGCTATAAACCTGTCATGAGTGTCCCCTGTGTTCTACACAGTAAGACACTGTGTGTGGGGTTCCCTTTCAAACCTGTCTGAAACTAAAACCAACAGAAAAGCAAGCCTAGAAGAAATCTAGCCTGGAGGATGTGAGTGGTGTGTGAGATTCAACTCTAATGAGCAGAAAGAGGAACCAGATGAAAGAGTTGCCTTATTTTTTAGACTATAAGACACCTTTTTTCACCAAAGCGATGCATATGTTATGAATTTCTGCTTCCGCCTAATTATAATATACTTATTCGTTTGTGTTTTTATGGTAGGTGCGCTACTCCAGCAATTACGGTAGTTTTCCTATTTGTTTGTGTTTTTTAATGGTTGGCGTGCTGCCCTGGTCTTGGCACCAACATAGCCACGCTAGTGGAAATGAGGATTGCGAGTTTTGATTCATCACCCAGAGGACTTCAAATGAAGTCAAACGTAACATGGACCACATTTACAATTAACAATCCAGCTTAGGTGCTACGAATATATACTGTAGAACAACACTGTCTGTGACAGTCAAAGTAAAAAAAAAAAAAAAATTAAAAAAATTAAAAAAGAAAAAAAGAGAGAGGCATCTTCACCATTCTGCCTAGTCAAATTTGTTTAGCAAAGCGGAACTAAATCTCGATCCTGAGGAAACGTTTACAAAATGGATGCTTACTCTGCCTGTGGGGTTTGCGCTTTCATTTTTACAAACTGACTCCAGTAACACAGACCACATTTCACACAATTCATAATCCAGTTTATATACACAGTGGGGTTCAAAAGTCTGAGACCACTAGGTCTAATTTAATACAACATTTTCTATTACAGATGAGATCATCAGCATAACAATTTGAGTGCAAAGTAGATAGAAATATTTACATGAATTTCAGAATTGCTTAGTATTTGGTATGTCCCCCCTTTTGCTTTAAAAGACAGCGTGCACTCGAGCTGGCATGGACTCCACAAGTTTCTGATGATCCACATTCCCCCAGCATGATTTGAGAACGTTCCAAAGGGCAAAGCGTTTTAGAGCCCACGCACTGCCCCCTTAGAAACTTTCAGTCTCGCCATGATTTGACGTTGAGAAAGCCCTTCTTTGCTTAGAATAACTATTAGACTTCTGACACTTTCACTTAGTTCTGATGCCATATTTCCCCACTGTGACAATGCTACCTAGTATGAAATGTTCTGCTGAAAACCTGAGGCACAGCCTTATTTATAATAAAAATCAATAAAAAGAAAAAAAATCCCAGATTTTCAATGTGGTCTCAGACTTTTGGAGCACCACCGTACATAACCACCACAGGATATTACAAAAAACAGTGCTGGTAGCAAAAGGGGCAAAGCCCGTGTGTGCATGGAAAAGGACACACGTTTAGGGTCTTTAATGATTGTGAAGGTTTTTTTTTTCTTTCCTGAATTATAACATAATAATGTAACATGACTCTTAACAAACATTCATATTCCCATTAACCACATGACCTCATTTCCTTTTTTTTCTTTCTTTTTTTTTTTTCTTCGATCCCTGTAATGGGGGCAAAATCACAAGGTTAAAGGTTTGACTGAAGTCAATCGAGTTGAGAAGGTTAAAAATGGAGAAGCACTGAGTGGAAGTGGGGGACGTTGAGTAACAACACTAACCTTTTTGAGTTCTGAGAGCTTTCGGGTCTGTACATGAAAGCAAATGAGTCAATGGGATACCCACTTGCCATGTTCTGATCGGGCAAGTGTAGGTGGAGAGGAAAAGCGTGTGCAAATCTGAAACAATCAAAACAGTAACAGATCATGAACACAGTGGGTGATGAAAAAAAAAAAAAAAAAAACTGAAGCAAAGCAAAAGCAAGGCAGCAGCATAACGGAAAAGAACAACACTGTTGTTAATTTTAAAAAAAAAAAGTCATTTGGCAGACGCTTTTATACAAGTGAGCTAGAATCCAATCCAATCCATCACCGTTTACAACATTATCTTATCTATTATATAGGCCGCAATGCTGCCTTTAGATTCGACCAAAATAGAGCCTTAGAAGACAGTAATTTCATGCTGCGTTCCGAATGTGATTGCTTTTATCCGAAACGCGAATGCTGCCCCACAAAACGTTGCCTACAGAATGAAATGCAGGTGTAATGACAGTATTTCAAAGCGTCCTGCTGTACTGTTGAATATTGCGATGTACTGGATAACGGATTATCTTGCATGTGGGGTGTGCATGCACGTGTGCGTTTCGTGTTTGTACACTCATAGTACATTTCATAATACAGAACACATACTTTAGAGAGATAGAAGCTACGTGCGTCTTTCCATGTGTTTTTAATGCAAAAAATGTCATGCTGCAAAAAAACAAAAAATAATCATCTGATGGAAACGGCAAATATCAAATAAAATTCAAATAAAAAAAATCATGCTTGCTTGAG
>JAOUQW010000009.1:13107673-13121615 GCA_028565825.1 Olivaichthys viedmensis
CTAATGTTTTTCTCCATGGTAATCGCCTATATGCTACAGAAAACACATTTACACATTTTTTAAGGAATAATCCAGCTGATGTAGTGCATCTGTAGCATATAGGCGATTACCATGGAGAAAAACATTAGACACATTTCCCTGTACTGAGAAAAGAACAAAAAACCCGTTTACTCACTTATAATGGAAGGGTCACTACCAGGGGTTAAATTGGGAGGGAGCTTAAGGGAGCTGAGCTCCCCCACCTTTGGTTCACGTGAACGAGCGCTGGTTCTATAATATGGTGGAATTGTTAGATAGCATGGCATGGTGATAATGATAATGACCATGCAATACAGTTTCACATTGCCTTATACAGAAATGCTTTTATTTTTAATTATAAAATTATATTGATTCCTGCGGTCAAGGCAGTTGTTAACATCATTTTGCTAGTTTAAAAAGGTTTTAATGCATCATGTATATTTACCAGAAAAGAATCAGAAGATATTTCAATATTATTTTGATGCCAAAACTGACAAACAAGGAACACTTCTGGCCACTCAAATGTAATGAATGTAATTAATTTAACACGGAAACAGCTATATAGAAAACTTTTAATCGCTTTTTCATGATGTAAATGTTGAGAACACACATAAATTGAAAATGGTACTGTTCCCACATTGTGGGCACCCATGATAGAAGGAGGGCTCCCTCATCATCTAATTCCCAATTACTATGTGACTATATAACATGAATTCAAATCTGGTAGACTCTAATAAAAAAAAAAAGTCTTATGAGACACAAGAGAAAGTCTTACCAAAGCTGTTCTTATGCAGTTTTATCCAACTTTCCTACACTAAAGCAATTCGTTACTTACACTTTCCTAAAGGTGTTATCCATACGCAATCATGTTGATAACCATGACAACCAAAAATTCTTCCTATCAAAAAAGTAGTCCCATCTCTGAAAGAACAATTTATACAGATTTAGAGCTTAATTTACAAATAACTTTGACTGGCGAATGAATGGAAATTGTACGTTTTGCATAAATGTTAATCGCCTTTCCCAACAACTGCCTTAAGCTTCCATTCTAAGTGAGTTTTGAGTGAACAGGTTTTCCGTTCCTCTGGGGAAATTTTTTTTTAAAAATCACACATACGCTGCAGATGCACTAGATAGAGATTAGGCAGAAAAACGCAGGAATATTCCTTTAAGGAACGTTGATGCATTTTGTATTTCAGCCAATTTGAGGTGCCTAGGACTGAGTGAAACTCGTGGGCGATTCTGAGGCACAGAAGTCTAAAATAGAGAGAGACAACTTGCAAACACCAGGCACAATCAGACAAAAAGGAGCTTTGCCAGCCTAATAATGAGTCTGGGATCCATCTTGTGCATGATTAAGCCTTTCCATTGTTACTGAACTCAGGTCTTTATTAGGGCTGCACAATGCATTATTTGTTCATCTTTATCGACTATATTGGCCGTAGCAAAAATGACAATCGCAGAGGCCTGCAATATGCAAATGAGCACTCTAACAAACCACAGTTTTTCCACATCGTATTCCGTGAGTGAAAAAATATAATTAATTTTGGTCAAAGTAATGCAGGGCAATCTTTACCTGTGACACATCACACATTCACTAGCTTTTAAAAAATAAAACATTCTAAGGAATATCACGATCGCGACATATAATAGCAATGAGCTATATCAAGTCCATATCGTGCCGTCGTCGTCTTAATTATCTCTACGCCTTAGAGAAAGCTGCAACACTTTGAACAATATTTATGCAGGCAAATGCATGCAAAGGAGTGTGTGCATTTGTGTGGGTGTGTATGTGTGTGTGTAGACGCTGCAGGGTAAAGGATACTGTCTTCTCTGCTCTTGTCCTGTGTGCTCTCCATACCGGGCAGGGCGGCAGCCACGCGCCGGAAAAGCTGGATGGGAGAACAAACAAAGTGCTATTGTTAACATCCACGGAGCAAAAGAGAGGCGGCAGTCAATCACACATAAGGTCCACTTGCACACACACGCACGCACACGCACGCATACGCACGCACACGTTTTAATTCTGAAAGCACTTCCTAATTACATTTCGCAAGTGCTACGGGAAGACCAATCTAAAAGCCTGATTAAACCTAAGTCTCAAGCATAGCATGAGAATCACATTTAGCCACACGAGATGCCTGTTCTGCTTCTTTCCGCTCTTTTCTCGCTGCAACAACAAGGCTAATGCACAACCTCGAGTCGGCGCATTTTCACCACGCCGAAAGGACAATGGCTGCTCAGAGCAGGTGCTGAATACCCGGCTTTCATCCAACCAAAAGCTAATCTGACAAACTGTCAGGATGACAAAACGCTCGACCTCTTCCTGTTTTGTACGTGGTACCACGCATTAAGAATATATTGTGTTCCCGTTTTACGTCTTTAGAGGATGCTACAATAGCTTTACTGGTTTATGGTATCGTTCACACCGTTTTTCCAGCCATGAGTAAGTCAAGTGAGTGATTTAGGAGTAGTATGTCTGCTTAGCATCATTAAGAGATCTGTGAGAATCAAAAGCTTAAGGTCTTGCAGATATTCTCTCACTCAAGATGATGACTTGTGAGTTCGAATCACATGAGAGAAATCCAAGAGGATCAGATCGTCTACAACTCTGGATCCAATCCAAATCCACACCCATCACTTGCTCTTATCCTTTCAAATTCGATGGGATAAATGTCCGCTTAAGTGAATCAGATGAGGTAACTTTTGCTGGGCTAAATTCAATGGAAGGAATAAGGGATAGATTTCTCACGCGCACACACACACACACACACACACACACACACACACACACAATATGCTTGCCTGTCATACACACTCTACTGTACGTTGTAGCCTGTCTTTGCACTTATTTTGATAAACAGAACGCTCATTTTTTGGCTCAGTTCACCCTCTTTAGTTGTTATCGGTCTGTGATGAAAAGACATGCACACGCCCATTCACACCATAGTCTCAACATGGACTAGACACAGTGACCTAAAATGTCTCGGCCCTTCCCGCCATTCTTTCTTTATGGACAAGGAAGAATGGGGTCATGTAGTGCAGTGACACCAGGGAAGGGAAAGGGGCAGGGGTTGAGTGTTTAATGCACAGGGAACATCCAGTCATTCGCGTGAAACATAAAACATTATCCATTTCCTAGAATAAAAATGGCGTCTGCAATCCACCGTAAAAAATATATATTCATATCTTCCTGAAAAATATATCAGCATGATAAACAAAGCTGGTCGGAACAGGTTTCCAGTCTGATAGAAAGATATTTCGTAAAGAAAACTGCATCACAATATAATCAAATAAAAGTGCAACTGTAGTCCCACGAGTCACCAGTAGGGCACTGCTTTCAACTAACCAGCAAAAAGACACATATAGACACGTTTACAAGCACGCACACATTTACACACGTGGCCAGCATGCGAACACACAAAAGAAAAAGGTCAAATGTAAACACAGTGATGAAATGTTTGCCACGCCTTTCCCCGCTGCTGTTGCCGTTCTTGCTCAACGCTGATCCTCGTTCAGGCATTGTTAAATTAATTCAAAGTTTCTCAAAAGTATCTGGACAAAAAGGTCATCATCTTAGATGATCTTAACATCACACTTAACTGATCAGTTAAGAGGAAAAACTGGCAATCTGGCAACCTGGCTAACTAAACCACACTCAAATTCACTCCGCTGGTTCGACCTCTGACCTGGGCTGAGGATCTCTGCGAGCGCAGGAGCAGCAGCAGCAGCAGATCAGGGACGGAAGCTGCGGCTCAGGTACACACACTCACCTGCTTCACGTTGTAGCCGGCTTTCGCGCTAGTCTCAATAAACATTACATTCAGCTCTTTGGCTTTCCTCTCGCCTTCTTCAATAGACACTTGTCTGCAGTACACGAAAAGGTTTTAGACGCTTGGAGATGATCACAAAGCATAATAATATGAGGTAAACCCTCTTTTACATTTTTAGTTGCTTTACTTATTACAGAACACCATCCAAAGAGCTTAACATGAATCATTTTGACGCTAGAAATAAATTGCACAATGCTTCTCAGCAACTCTGGTAACAGCACACGCACCTTTTGTCAGCCAGATCCGTCTTGTTCCCAACCAGCATGATAATGACGTCTCCTCCTCTCTCTGTTCTGACGTCATCGATCCATTTCGTGGTCTGCTGGAAGGAGTTGACGTCTGGCAGGAGAAATAAATATGCATGTTTCACTCCACCTCGAATTAACAAGTACAAGACAAATTCAATGGACAGGAAAAGTCAAGTGTGACAATAAAATAAATAAATAAATAACTAAATAAAAACACAGATGAAGACATAAACCATAATCAAGTACAAACAGGGACAAGCAAAGGAAAGGGAAAAAAAGAAAAGGGCGGGTTCTCTTGGGTCACATGTCTATACCAGTAGTGTACAGTGGTAATAAAAATGACTCATAAGGCGTGTTTGTGATTCCAGAATTACAGGCTTAACCCAATCCAGCAATTTCAACTAAAACTCTAGGCTTCAGTAAATCCAGCAGGGAAACACCAGATCACTCGAGATAACCTCACCCTCACCTCAGGGTAAACGCAGCTGAGTAAACCGGCACTGATTTTCTAACCAACAAACGAACCGGCCTGATTTTTGCTCTTTGTTGTTCTCCATCTTGCTCAGTTAATAAAAGGACAAGTTGTATACAAGAGGAAAGGGAAGGACTGCATGCAAATGTCACCGAACAGCAAAGCCCATGAGGTCACTAGGCGTTGGGCCAATAACTGGTGCCTAAAGGAAAGTTTGAGATTAAATATATAAAACTGATCTTTTAAAAAACATTTCACTTTGTTTAACCTCAATGTTATTTGGTGCTCGGTGCTCGTCCCTTGTTATTGCACATGCGTGAATTTGACCAATATATTAAGTACTAGACTTTATATTTGTGGTTTATGTAAAACCAGATTGTAAGCCAAAAAACGGAATTCTGGGCTGTTTTAAGGTTTTAGTGGTTTCTGGTCAAAAAAACAAAAAAGTGTCAGCGTTAACCTGTGTGTGTGTGTGTGTGTGTGTGTGTGTGTGTGTGTGTGTGTTAATGTTGCTTGTGTCTAAATAAATGTTCTAACTACTTAAATATTGTCTAAATATTTACTGTAAATTTGGAGTACAAAGATAACGTTGGTGTCAACAGAAAAGCTGAGACTTTCCTCTTTACAGCCATGTATAAAACCCAAAATGTTGTTCTGGGTCAAAGTGAGTCAAAATTATGGAGCAGGTGAGATATAGTCGATTTGTTCCACATGGGGTGTATAATAAACTCCATCACAAGTTTATAACAATTTTGCCAAACTTCTCTAATTAATTATCCAAGTTGTATAAATCCAAACCAATTAAACTGGCCATTAAAAAGAGAAAAGTGCTTGAAAAGGAAAGCCTTAATAGGTAATTCAATAAATCAAAAACATAGATACACCCAGCACACATAAAAATGTAAAAATGAACCAAATCACAAGAAAAAAGCCGGAAGAAACAAACAAAAAATAATAATAATATATTTTTTTTTAAGCCTGAAAGTGTAACATGAGCAGAAAAGCTGATAAGCAGAATTGTTTTATTATTATTTTTATTATTATTTTTAATAGCAGCCATCTTGTGCGTTTTTTCCCCGCCTGGCCGTGCGCCACCGTCACTCACTTGTGATGTCATAGACTACCATGGCAATGGTGGAGTCGCGGATGTAGCTGGGGATGAGACCCCGGAAACGCTCCTGCCCGGCCGTGTCCCAAAGCTGCAGCCGCACCTACCCGAGCCCATCAAAGCCCCCCCGAGAGACAGCAGGAAGAAGGAGAGAGGAAAGGGGAAGGAGGAGAGAGGAGGAAGAGAGAAAGAGAGAGGGGGAAGAGGAAGCAGTAAGAGAGGAGGGAAGCGGACGGATGGAGGGCGGCGCAAGGGGGAGGGAGGAAGGAGACGTCAGGTCTGAGGTACCTACTTGTAATGTCGTACACTACGACAGCGGCAGCCGAGTCACGGATGTAGCTGGGAATGAGGCTACGGAAACGTTCCTGGCCTGCCGTGTCCCACAGCTGCAACCTGATCTGTGTGTGATGGACGGGACAAATCATGAAGGAAAAAGAAGCAAAAGAAGTAGGAAACAAACGAAAAATAAATAAATAAATAAACGAGAGAGAAAAAAACTTTTTTGCAAGTGAAGTAAATAAACAAACAGAAGTCATGATGCAGTAAAAAAAAAAAGAAAAAGAAAAAAAAAAGCGAAATATGAGAAAAATGAAACATGCAGTGGAACAAACTGAGAGAACAGAACAGATGGGATGCCTAAAGAGTTCTGCAATTATAAATTGTGGAATAAGTGTCCTCAGTTAAATGATATGGAAATGAACAGAATGTGATTAGGAGGAAGGGAAGAGTAGTGTAGTGTAGGTGGTTCGGACAGAAGGGCACGAGATGCGGTCTCGACACACACAGAACCCCGGCCTGGGCTTTTCAGCTGGTTGGAGAGTTTTTTTGCTGGTAAAATAATTAGCTATACATGGTTACATTAGTGATTAAGGCTGTACCAAAGACTTAAAGTCACCCAAAACATGTTTTTAATTTTTTTTTTTTATTAATTCCTTTTGGGGGATTTAATTTGTGTGCAAAAGTGTAAAAATAATTGAATATCTGACAAAAGTAAGCAAATGTAACCGCATCATAAAATATTGGTGTTGCATGTTCATTAAATCTGGATTTCCTGATGAGGGTAAACGTGTCGGCGCTTTTGTGCCTTTTCCTGTTGTCCAATTACTTCTTTTTCTTTCTTTTTTGCAGAACCGCCACGACAATTTTTTTTATTATTCATATTCATAGAGAAAACGGTCTTCAAAACAAGTTTAGGGTGGCTTTAATAAAGAGCTGTGATAGTTATTTATAGTGCAACGCATACATGACCAAGGAGAGAGTGTTTTCTCTTCCAGGAACAGATTTGGGCTCTACGAGGCCGAACACGAGAGAAAATCCACCCTTCTACACAAATCCATAAGCAATACAGACACAAGCAGTAATCGAGAAAGAGTGTCTGTGTCTATAAACCGATTTAAAACGAAACATTCACCAATTCTTCTAAACAAATGTTACTGAAACAAGTTTTTGTCCTCGGACCTGAAACGTACCTTGCATTAGGCATAATACACCTCTGTTATAATCTAATCATTAAAAAAATAAGCTCAAGAAATACCATTATTCCCACTTATGAACGAGTGGAAACTTGGTAAACCTTTCAGTTAAGTACACTAGATACCACATACAAATGATCAACATGCACGAACAAGTTGTGTAGAAAACATTCCCCTTTTTAGCACATAATATTAATAAAACACCTAAAAATGACTTCATGAATTATCCCTAATGAGTGTTGCATTTCACGAAGAATTTACAAAAGTACCTATAGAATACCTATAGCAACTTATATCATCATGTAGTATCTTTATATAGTCAGGTTTTCAGTGACATTGCACCCGATTATAAACAAAAGTTTAATATTTGGAATATACAGGACTGTGCAAAAGTCAGAGCGCACCCTTTTTTGAAATTCAGTTTTCAATCAAATGTTCATTCAGTATTTATTGTTAATGATTTGGTAGTAAACAATAATGATGGGGAAAATGTTACAGTACAGTCATTTCCATTTTCAGTCAAACAGCCGTGCAGTAACACATTCTTACCTTTTTGGTGTCAGACAAAAATCCTGTAAATGTGAAGTTAATCTACAATTAACACAGAAGCCTTCCAACACCAAGTTTAACAGTTTTATCACTTATTTATGCAAATGAGCTCCACTTGCATGAAACAGCTGGAACGAACTGGTTTGATGAAATCGATGAATGGAATTAGCGGCAGCGTGAAACAAAAGTTCATTATATTAACAGATTTCATACTGTAACTTAGTGTTGAAGACTTTTTTGTGTGATTTTCTGTTTAATACATTTCCCCATTATTATCGCTTGCCACCAAATAATTAACAATAAGTACTGAATGGCCATTTGACTGAAAACTGAATAAACAAAAGGGCGGGTCTCTGACTTTTGCACAGTGCTGTATGCGAGTCGTTTGCAATTCATGCGCATGAAGCAAGAAAAAAACGTAACACTTACTGTTCTGTCCTCGAGGTACATCGTTTTCGACAAAAAATCGATTCCTATCGTGGCCTGTAAATTCAATGGCAGGAGCATGTCAGGAACAGAAGATCATATATTGAGCTTGTTCATTTCTAAACATTTCTAAATAATTACACAGATTAATACAGGGGTGGTTTTTTTTTTTTACTGTAATAATAAATTACGCAAATGGTACGCGTTTGGCTCACCTGGTAGGTATTGTCGAAACTGTCATACATGAATCTGGTGATCAGTGAAGTCTTCCCAACTACAAGAGAGGAAGAAAAATCAATTAAAAAAATGTTTAAAAAACATACAAAAATAACGTCAGCCAAACCATTCAAGATATTTTCAAATTGTAATTAGGTGATATTTTATAGACAAGATAAATTCCTGGATAAAATCAAATGAAAAACCTCAGCGATGGACATGACAGCTATATAACCCAACATGGCATCTCGCCCGAAAGCTTTTCCATACTCTCATTTTCAGGTATTGCTACACGGAACTTGGTCTCTTAATTATAAAACACCATGGGGCAGATTATTGTCTGTGCTACTGACCAGAAGGTTGCGAGTTCAAATCTCAGGATTGTCATAGAGCCACTGTTGGACCTTTGAGCAAGACCCTTAACCCACAACTGCTCAGTTCTGTGCTTGCGTTGGATTTTTTTTCCCCCCTCATTGGCTTCCTCGATATGGCGTCACATTGCATGCATGTTGTTTCAGCTTCTCAGACCGAGACAGCTGCAAAACCCCGCCCGGTCTGGAAAATGACGCAAAACTCAAGAGAGTTCACGCTGTTGTCTCTTGGCTGGAACCTGCAGCTCTCACTCCTCGGTGGCATGTGACACACACTCAACAACAACGGATGAAACGGAGACGGTCATCGGATCCACCATTAGATGGTGGGTTGTACTGCTTAGCATTAGGCATGTCCCGATATTAGGCCTACATTTTAATAAATCACAATAACTTCAATATTGTATTACAAAAAAATTTAATTAAATAAAAATCTACATTACTACATTATTACATTACTCACATTTTTGAATAAAAAATAAACGCTACCCAAAAATGCTGCCAGTCTCCTTCCCAAAGGAAAACACATTTATAATGTCATATGTGGTGAATATCATGGTATGTCAAATAAGCAATTATCGGCACATACTTTATTGTCCTCTCGCAGATACAAATCAAGCTATTTTTGTTGCAATTAATATGACTTTCTGATCCAAGATGTACAGAACGAATCAAAACTTTGGACCCACTAGATTATATTTATATCTATTTGGGAAGTTTTAAGAAAAGGCTCCTGGGTGAAGCTCCCTCATGAAGCTGGTTGAGAAGATGCCGAGAGTGTGCGAAATCTTCATCAGGAACGCTGTTAAGAATTTCAAATCTAAAATAGTTTTGATTTATTTGACACTTTTCTTGGTCACTGCATAATTCCATATGTGTTATTTTCATAGTGTTAATGTCGTCATTATTATTCGAAACTAGCAGAAAATAATTCAAAGAAACAAAACCCTTCTATGAGCAGGTGTGTACAAAAACTTTTGACTGGTAGTGTTGGTGTAAATGCTGGGTTAACCACCACAACGCATCATTTATAATCACATGTCTAAAACTAGAGACAGCTATCGCATCGTAGTAGGCTGGTTAATAAATAATGTTTAACACACAATGGTAGTGGAGTAGAGAGTGACCGAAAGGTTGCGTGTTTAAAATCTCACGGCTGCCAGAGAGCCACTGTTAGGCCCTTGAGCAAGACCTTTAACCCTCAACTGCTCAGCTCCAAGTCGCTTTTATCCAAAGCGTCCAAATGAATAAATATAAAAACGTACCCAATTTAGCTGCCGATTAGGCCAGACATTTCCCCTGTTACCTCACAGAAATGCAAATAAGCACTTCAATTATGCTAATCAAAACGATCGGAACTTCCAAATGAGGTGTAAATAATATCTAATTGGGGTGTGTTTAAAGAATCAGCCTAAAAAATGACTTTGGAAGAAACTCGGTTCAAGAGGAAAAATCAAGTTTTAGACATTTGTGACCAATAACATGTCTAGTAGCACTAGCGCTAAGTACATGTTTATTACTGTAATAAAGAATTAAGTGTTTACACACGGACACTGGTCATTACTGCACAAAAAGAATAAGAGAGCAGGTTAAAGAGCTATTCGAGACTTACGACTGCTCCATAATTACATCTGGAATACCATAGTAACAAGACACAGGCCTCAATATCGGTTAATGCATAACCTGTTAAAGTCTCAGCTTATTATTCAGTTATTCCTTTTAAAGAATATTATCAAGGAGCGACTATAAATGATATTATTCAGTAACTGTTAGAAGAGTGCGGAATGCAAGTCTGAACCCACCAATGGGTCCTGGGACTTTAATGGGTTAAACAGGGATACATCTTGACCCTTTAATAACAGCTCTACAGAGGACTATAAAAATAAAAATAAGGAAAATAAGACACGTTTTCAAAAAGGATTTTAAACCACCGCTTGACCCGTAAAATCGCCAGTCAGAGACGGAAAGTATAGTTCTCCGAAGAGGGCAGGAACCGTAATTACATTTCAGTAAGCCTCTGATGCACACAGTAAATGGCCATCAGTAGATTTTATTACGCCTGAAAAAAAGGCCAAGCACGTCACTGATTCACGGAGAGATTTTCAAAAAGCAAGACGTGCCATAATCCGAGGAGTAAGGGTCAAAGATATGACCAAACACTTGTGCTAATTATACGCTGGAATCATTCCTGGGATTCTTGAGGAGGAACCTTGAGCAGCTGCTGGATGAGAGCGAGAGCGAGAGCAGGGTGGGGACTACGAGCAGTAATAAAAGCCAGAAGAAAACTATTCTGAATGTACTAAAAGTTACATATCATAAAGCAGGATGGGCAAATCAGGCTGCCGATACGGCGATATGGTCACCAGCGGGTTTTTTTTCCTTGTGATCTTTTTTCCAGTGATCTACTGTGAAATGCTGCTATGTCTTAGCTCATTATGCATTAGGCTATTATGTAATAATTGTGACAGGCCTACTACAGGCGACGCATTCTGGCTGTTGGTAAGAACCATTTTCATTAGTCAGAGAAATTATATTAACAGTCTGTATTAATGCACTTAACTCGCCAACTAACTCAGCAGACATTTGGGTTAAATTACGTTAGCTACCATTTTTTTCGGGGCAACAAAAACGTGGGACCGCTCTAATAAGCTTACATAATAACTCGCCCGGTGGGGTAGCTAATGTAAAATCATGATTTGTCCACCCTCTTGCCCATTGCACCCTTTCATAAAGCCTCAGGATCATAGAAAAACATGATATCATCTCTGTTAGTGCTTTCTTTTTTCCTATTGTTCCATTTTGGAGCCGTGATCAGCAGGAAGAATACAGGATATGGACAAAATATCATATTGCGATTGTGATGTGCCTTTAATATTTATAATAAAAAATTTTTTAAAAAAACATTGGTAAACGCGTGACGTCGATTGCCTGCATTATTTTGGCGAGATTGTTGGATTGTGTAAATGCCGCTGATTCAACACCACTCATGTTGAGCATCTACGGTTGGTTAAGGGGCTCGTTTGTATTATTGTATTGAATCATATTTTGTGTACCCTTGCTGAAAAGGCAGAGCTCCCTTTGGCGCTTGTTTCCACCAAACACATGGTTATTAACGTCCATGATCCACGCCCATTGCTGTGAAATGGTATCACGATCCCGAAAGTGATGCTTTGAGTTGCGGCTCACTGCGCAGCAGCATCGCATACCGAGACGTGATATGAAGATGGAGCAGATAAGCACGTGGTCAGAACTAAATTTCTAAGAAGGAAGAGGAGAAACTGCCGAGCATTACAGAGCACAGCAGAGTCCTTTATGCTCACCGATCAATGGCACCTTTTGTGGCGGTTTATACAAGTCATGGTCAGTCTCTGCGGCCTGGACGGTGTGCAACAACCTCGCACTTTATCCTAAACCAGCTACAATATCCATTAATACATGGGAAATTAAATACCTCATGGCCTTGGAAAGAAACAACAGAATAGCCTGGGGGTGGTTTTGGCCATAGGCCATAAAGCTTCTTGTCACAGGAAGCAAGTGGACGCTCAGAGCAGAACATTTCCCCTGGGCAACACGACAGATCAAAACGGCAATTCAAACCGTTTTCTCACACACACGCCAGGGGGTGCCCGTTGCTTTAACTGTGTCAGTGCTAGCACAGTTTGCAAATATTTAGATTGCATATTGGGATTGGGAATAGCCCGAAGGACACCAACCCGTCCTAACCTGTACATCTGATGCCGTAGAGCCGAGTGGTTTTGGATTAAATTAAAAAGTGCCATAATTCATCAAATATTGGTCATCATTCCCTTTGGCAAAATATTGGCCACCATTCAACACAGGTTTTCCCACTGATTCCTTTAAAAAAGGTTGATGGTCATTGTAGCTGATGGTGTTCATCTTCATCACAGGATAAATTGGCGTGTAGTAAACATAACTGCAGATTATCTAACTAAGATGGTTTTTAAGGCTTTTTTTTTTGTTTTGTGCCACTGTTGGGCCCTTGAGCAAGGCCCTTAACCCTCCCTGCTCCAGGGGCGCTGTATCATAAACTGACCCTGACCTCTGACCCCATCTCACCAACATGCTGGGATATGCGAAGAATCAAATTTCACTGTACATGTACTTATACATGTGACAATAAAGGAGCTTTCCATTCAATTCTATTCTATGATCATCTATCCTGTCTTACTTCTAACATCACCTATAAAGCACTAAAGTAAAGATAGCTGGTTTAAATATTATGGCTGCTTAACCAGTGCTCAGTGATCCAAAAAAAACCCCAACTGATCTGAATGATGATGAATAATTGCCTGGAACAAAGCTAGGTATGGTTTATACAAGCCACGGGTCAACAGGATACGTTGTTCTCCTACCTGTATTCTGACAAGTCCCGCCTACCACGCGGGGGGATTGGCTAGAAAATGTCTCGTCCTGCGCCGGGATTGGCTAATAGTCCGGATTTACGAAACGACCAGCCAATCCCAGTACAAGAGGAGGGATTTTGTCGGAATAGACGTGGGGAAAAAAACATCATCCAGCGAAGATGACTAGAGAGAAAGGAACTTGAATAATTTAGATATTCAGCATAAACACGTACCGCTCTGTTCCCCGAGAAACACCAGCTTGAACTTCCGCAGCGGGTTCCCAAAGTCTCCCGCGGTGGACATGACGGCTCTGCGGGTGACGCGCACGCGCAATCCTCGTCCGACTTCAGGTCCGTTAGCTAACGTGCTAACTGTGTATTGGGTTCAGTTGATACTGACGCTTTAAATCAAAAACAAAGAAGGAAGAAGACTGTTCCGTGCAGTTCCGTGCAGTTCCGTTCAGTTCCGTGCAGTTCCGTGTGGAGTGTGCGACGCCCGCGACTCCGACTCCATCGCTCGGACTGGCGTTAAAAAGGAGGCGTCGCCGAAAATCCTCAACCGAACGTGATTGTTTTTCGGCCGTGATTGACAGTTCCGCTCATCGGCTGAATCCCGAATCACTCTGGCGTAGGCTGCACGCGCAGAAGTCATTCTTTTAATACCCTGTGTAGTGCACTTGCATAAGGAGAAGTGCGTTATTTGGGATTCAGCCATTCAACCTTTTTTTGGGTTGAAAATTTGGAACAAGCCTAAAGATTTTTTATCTCTATATAAAATATACATTTACACAAATTATTATTTTTTTAAATATTTTTTTGTGTGTGTGTGTGTGTGTGTGTGTGTTTGCTCTGTGGTATGCAAGCTG
>JAOUQW010000009.1:13124996-13141580 GCA_028565825.1 Olivaichthys viedmensis
TATCTGTGATGAAGTTGCTGTTCTCTCTCTCAGTGAACAAAGCTTTATGTATTGCTCTTCTGATGGTGAGCTCACTTATGGTCTGTGCCTGATCGTGCTTTGGATACGACTGATCCAGTTTCAGCAAAGCGTTTTAGAGTGCCGTACAGCGGCAATGAAAAAAATCCCCAGATTTATTAATGTGGTCTCAGACTTTTGGACCCCAACTGTAGATTTTGACATTTTGTAAGAGTTGATCAGCATTAACGGTGTAACACTGCAGCTCGGAAAAAGGCCACATATGATAAGTTTGGAGAGGAGGGCCTTAAAGGTGGGATACCACCAGAGACAGCGTTGAACGGGGCATGGTCATCAGGATACACCTACCATAGAAATCCTGAGAAAATATTCCGACAGTTCTTTGGCGGGGACAACCCTTTTGCTGGTAAGTCAATTTTCCTGCCCACTAAACCAGGGGTGTCAAACTCAATTTCTGTTCCACGTTAGCATTTTGTGTGCCCTCAAACGGCTATAAACTGTGAGGCTAGTTAATTTCTTTAACTTATTTATTTATAAGTGCATCTATTTTATACAGTAAAACATCAATAGTCTAGGCCATTAAAACAGGTTATACCACAGCGCTTCTGAATTCTCGATTCTGATTGCTTGTCAGGTGTTGATTCATTTTCTATAACAGCAGCTCTGACAGTCGTGCCGGCTGCAAGGCAAATCACAGGTTTACGTATATTAATGCGCTCATTCTAATATGTTTGGTTTCTATAGTAACAACTCATTCACAGGGACTTAAAGCTTGACAATTAACGGATTTTAAAAAAGTGTTGTTATTTAACAAAGAAAAACGTATAATGGTTGCTATGGTGAAGCTTTCTGTAGGCATAACGTTTATTTAGCATTTATGGAAGGAGACTCCGGTGTCAGCGCTTTGTAACTGTCAGAGGTAAAGCTGTTCCTTTAAATTTTCCGGCGTGGGAAAGTCTTCAAGGCAGAGGAGTTTGTGCTTTGCAGTTAATCAGTAACACAAACTGCTTTTTTATTTTTCGTCGTATTAACTCCAAGAGAGAGAAAAAAGAGAGAGTCTGGTGAGGGAACGACTGTTTATAGCTGTTATAACGTAAGTGAGAACAGGAACTTGTTTCGCTGACGTTCCACAACATTAAATGTAACTATAAACGGATAAAAAGTATGTTGTGTCTTTCTTTAATAAACAAAAATGTGTTATCGTCGGCAAAATGCTGCGGTATAAGCGGAATAAAACACTTCGGGACGTGCTGTTATATAACTGTACGTGTTTTATTCCTTACATGTTTCTAGGAAAAGAAAGGGTTAATAGGCTATTTAACTGTATGCACTATTAGGTGATAAAATGTATTGTACTGATTAATGCAGCTTTTCAATTGACCAAATTTCTAAAATATAAACGTATAATTTTTTTGGAAACAAAAAACTCACACTAATGTGTTGCTACTGTAAACACACACAGCTGTGTGCAATGGTCATTTTTGAAATCTCCAAACTTAAGATGCTTCTTGAGCTGCTTTAGTCAGGTTATGATAGATAACTTACAGCTCTAAAGGTGATGTGAATTGTATTTTTTCATGACTGCCGCAGCTTCTTTACAAAAAAAATCACACCAATATGCACACCGACATGTACTCTCTTTAAACTGTCTTTGCTTTCCATCAACTTTTTTTTTTTTTTTACCAACATAAGACGAACCCTAGGCCTCATTGCTGTTTCGCATATCTAACTAATTTCATTTCAAGTGATAGATTTCAGGATTTGGAGTCAATCATTATATTTAGCTCATACAGCTATAATGTGAAAAGGCTGAGTAGTACACTAGTGCACTAAACGAAACCTATTCTCTCTTAGTAGTAGTCATTGAGCTGATGCTTGACTGATGGGATTTGTTTATTGTCGCCTCAGATTTTAACACCGCAGATGGCCATGAGGTGGACATCGGTTTTGGAGGCCTCCGTGGACGAGAGGTGAAAAAGCAGGACCCACCTATTGAGCGGGACCTGCATTTAGCCTTAGAGGACCTTTTTCATGGATGCACCAAAAAGATAAAGATATCCCGACGTGTAAGAGCTTTGAACACGTACTGTAATTAGGCATAACTACTTCCCAAATCCGTAGCGTATTCATGTACACTAGCGTTCAAAAGTTTGGAATCACCCGTTATATTTTATGAACAGTCATTATTCTATTCCCTAAACTCTTCTACAATGTAGTAGATCTAATATATCTCATATGACCCACACACCGAAAGGTATTTAAAGTATTTTTTGGCAAAGTCATTTAAAAAGTGAAATGATAAAGATGTTATGATAAAGGAGGAATGACTCCCAGTATATTATTTCAGTATCCGCTTCAAGATTTTATCACCGCTTTCCAAAAAAAAGAGGCATTCTGGGTATTAATGTTTATATCAACATCACTCTTGATGCTATAAAAACTTTCATAGTCATTTTGGAGTCATCACTCTGGACACATGATGTTTTACAGCTTTCTACAAATGATTTGAAACCTAAACTGCATAAACACTAGAATCATATTACAATCATTTTATAGATTTATCTGAAACAAAAAGGAGTTTATATTAATGAAAACATTGATTCCTTTTGAACTTTTGAACGCTAGTGTATATGTTGGCTTATGTCAGTTGTCATGAAGAACATATTCAGGTGTAGCCTTATAACTGCCCTTAAGTAAATTTTTACCTGATGTGCAATACCATGGGGGCATTAAGGTCATATTTAGCCATCTCACTGTTTCTCTGTCTCTCTCTCAGCACGCTATCTCTAGCTCGAACAAAGTCAGTTGTCTGACACTCGGTCATGATCTGCTTCTGTGCTCAGGATGATAAGGTTCTGCTCTTCCTGATACGTTTGTTCGGCAGATTGCTGGCTTCAGTAGAGCTTTGTGGACTGTCATTCAGATATGATTGCCTCTGTGTCATTTGCATACTATTTAGATGTGAGCTGCGTCCCTAAATAGTAAACAAGGCTAAAGTGCCTGCAGATGCTGTTCCAAGCTATTGTCCTTAACAAACGAAGCGCATTAATAACACGATGGTTTCTTCTTCTTTTTTTTTAAACAGTGGGATAAATCATGCTATCTCATTTTCTTTAAAAAAGTGACTTTAGATAGTAGATAAACAAAATGTGCGGTGTACTATTGCTGTGCTGTTCCACAATGATTGAAAATGCCTCTTCAAGCCTTTTGAGCCTTGTGTTATTATATTGTCCCAGTGCTTGGGGGACGTAGCAAGACAAAGCAAGCAAAAGAGGCATGCTTGCATTTCATGCCTCCAGCTTCTTTCATCATATGCACTCTTACCCGTTTTGACTTTTCTGAAGCTTGATTTTTACAAGTTGAAAAACGATTGGAAATAGAATAAAGCAGTGCAAACAGACTTTTTGGAAAAAGAAAAGGCCATAAAAGCAGCATGGCTAGAAAAAGATGCTTGCTTGTATTACCCTCCAGCTTCTTTCATCATATGCACTCTTACCCTTTCATGTGCGCAACACATGTCAGTTGCATCCCGTCAGAACATATATTTTTGCATTCTGCTTCCTGTCATTTTTATGAGTCTGGTAAAGAATAAAGAACTCGAAAAATTTAAAAGGTCATTGATTGCAAGCCATCAGTTGAAGTCATAGGTGACTGGTGTTTGACTGTACCCTTTACATAACGGAAGAGAGAGAGAGAGAGAGAGCAATCGCTGTGAGAAAGAGCTATAGTGAGAAAGAGAGAGAGAACAGAGGTAGCATCAGCACTAGGAAGGGTGCATGAGGGAGTATTTCTCCTATTGGAAAGACTGTAACTAGGTTGTCTGTTGTCCGTGCCTGTTGTTACGACAGGGGATGGACATGGATCGAGGTTTCTACAGAAAGGTGGACGTTCCAGACCACGCACACTACATCGTGGCCTTCTTCGTGGCGATCATCGGGGCTGTGGGGGTCATCGGGAATGCACTGGTCATGTACGCCTTCTTCTGGTAGGTCACCTCAGCTTAGGCTGTTCTGTTCTGTTCATAGCAGAGTTGTTTTTTTTCATTGAAGTTTTACTTAATATTCTATTTTTTAAACAACGCAGGAGTTTTCATTTTGGGGTCATTCTATTGTCCTTGGAGCGGTGTGTATTGTGTTTGGTGTGTGTTGAGCTGTTTAGGGGGGCAAAAAGGCAAATTTCCATCCTTTGATGGACAATGAAGTGAATCTTGCATCTTGGTTCTCGATTCTTAACCTCCTAAACTCCATGGAACTGCGGATGGTCCGTAAATTATATTACAAAATAATATAATATTAGCTTAATCATTTTGAATTGTTTTCCATGTCGTTGCTAGATAATAAGCCTTGGGTTTTTGGAAATGTAAAGAAGCATAAGCGGTTAATGATTTAGACTGGATTCAAATCGTTAAGCGCTTGCAAACTTGCTAATGACAATCAAATGTGTTAAAGCTCTGGCTTCTAACTGCAAGTACATTAATCAAATGCCTTTAGTTCCACATTCCACTTGTAATGTTACTTAACATCATTATTATGTGACCACACTTTTCTGAACACTATTCTAAATATTTAATTTTATCAGGCATCTAAAGTTTGATTTTTACAAGTAAGCTGAAAAACGATTGGAAATACAATACAAAACAGTGAAAATACACTTTTCAGGTTTATTTTGCTGAAGCTGAATTCCCTGCAAGTACTAAGGATGTCTTTATCGATGCCAGTGACATCGGATGCAGGGCTCTGATCCTCATTTGGACTCATCTAATGACAAACCACCTTCTCATTCCTCATCTCTTCTAAAGTGTTGAGCGTGTGCTCAGTTTGAAACATGCTGCAAAAGGATAGCACCGTGCTCACATTCCTTCAAAACACGAAGGCAGTTTGTTCCACTGCAACGAAAGCACAAATCAAATGCACTGTAAAATTCAATGCTTAGCTACATGACTGATTTAAGTATGTTAAATCACAAAAGGCCATCAAAGCAGAATGGCTAGCTTTGAACTGACAAGCTCACATTAATATTCCCGTCACAACCATTACAAGTTCCTACAGTGTGTGCCTTTGATATTGGTGAAATCTTGATTAACAAGACAGCTCCTGGGGTGTGTAACAGGTGTGTAGAGTTTGCAGTTAGCAGCGAATAAACTGTATGTGCACAACCCAAACAAAAGAACAAATTGAACTTACACTTGTAAGTACTTAAACAAAAAATAATTCACAAAAGATGACACAAATTAGATAGATATCAGTAAGGAACTGCACAGATGGGTCAAGGCAACTGACTAAATTCAATGATGTTTTTACACTCAATTAATGACAATAGAGTGTGATAATCATTATTAGTCCCTAATATTAGTCCCTAAAGTGTAATATGAAGACACTGTGCTTTACAATATTCCCTACAGCATATTTGTGCAATCTGAGCATCATCATTATTCACAAAGGCGGTGGCATTAATACTCTCTGCAGATTGAATGGCTTTTCCCCCCTCCTAGCTGAGAATTACCAAAATTTCCATTTTTATCAGGAAGAGCTGTCCTCCCTTTATAGTGATTGAAGGTTTTCATTTTAAAAAAAGTGGGCCCTTCAGCAGATGCGTTGATTCTGGGTTGTGACCCCTGCTGGCTTTAACGGAGGGCTTTGGGTTAATGCTTAAATAAATAGAGGATGGAGCTCATCAGCGAGTGATGACTGGAGAAGCTTCAATTAGAGGAAATGATGTTGTGTGTGTGTGTGTGTGTGTGTGTGTGCCTGTGTGGAAGGTGTAAAGTGATTGCAACACCATGGTAATGTCATTCTCTACATCAACTGAATTGCTAGACTACAATGGGCAGGTTCAGAGGATTTTGTCGAGGAAGTGCGCAAAATGGAGACAGTACTGATGAACATTCAGAACAATAGACTCTGTAGCGAATGATCTCAGTCACTTTGGGGGGAAATATCCCACTCTAAAAGCAAATGTGGAAATCCATAATGGTAACAGAAGCAGAGTCAGTTATTTATAAACAGGAATGTATATTTCATTTTCTTCTTCACAGTAACAAGAAACTACGGTCTCCACCCAACTACTTCATCGTAAACCTCGCCGTGAGTGACTTCCTCATGGCCATCACTCAGTCACCCATCTTTTTCGTCAACAGTTTGTACAAGGAGTGGATGTTTGGCAAAACGGGTACTGTACCTCTCTCCATTCTACTTTTCCTGTGGGCATTTATTCAAATCTGTACAACTTTACTGCCTTTTGAAAAAAGAAGAAGAAAAAAGTCATTTACCACCCTAAACGTTTTTCGGTCTGTTCCTCTGGGGGTTCTATGTAGAACACAACAACAGAGTGTTTCCCTATCAGAAAGGGTTTTGAGTTAGAACCCTTTTAGGAAGCTAAGAACCCTTAACTATCCAAGGAACCCTTTGAAGAACCCTTTTTCTACAAGTGTAGACATACGTGGTTTTTACAAAAAAGGGGAAAATAGTGATAAAAGGCTCCTCCCTGAATTAGGCAAGAGAGAGGGCTACGGAACAGAGAAAGTCCAGAAGTGGCTGAGAAAATGTTTGCATTGTTTTCCGGACATCAACATGTCCCAAGGGAGAGAAAAGGGAAGAATGATTTTTCTGCTTAAACAGTGAGGATGAACAGTTTTGGGGTTTCTTTGCTTTCCTGTATTCCTTTTCAGTTGTGTTTTAATCATGTTCTATTAACAATCAAGTTATGATATTTTCAGGCATCATAAAACCTGCAAAAATCAGACAGTTTTAAAAATATTTTTTTATAAATCTGTCAGGATAATTTTTTGATATCACCAAAATACACTATATTCACAGAAGGAATTTCTCCTTATCCGCTTTGCTGCATTGCTTTGCTGTTTAGGGTGTAAGATGTACGCCTTCTGTGGAGCTTTGTTTGGCATCACGTCCATGATCAACCTGGTGGCCATCTCCATCGACCGCTACATAGTCATCACTAAACCACTGCAGTCAATCCGGGGGACCTCAAAACGTCGGACGCTCGTCAGCATCCTGCTGGTGTGGGTTTACTCGCTGGCCTGGAGTGCAGCACCCTTACTTGGATGGAGTGAGTGCCGACAGCCATTTTGCACTTCTTCCTCACTCGACTTTTCCTCTCAATCATATTTGTGGATGACCTTTATGCTCTGCTCACCGCTCAGATTTCTCTTTAGATTTATAGCAATAGAATAGTAAAATATCTAAAATATATTATCTTCACATCAATTATTAGCAATATATTAGAATATAATAGAAAAGTATTTATGAAAATAGACACACAAAGCCTTTATATGCTCGTGCGTGCGAGAGATGGAGGGAATGTAACTTGGTCCAAATTTGTTTCATATTTACAAAGACCAACTTTTTTTAATTTTATTTTTATAATTTAATTTTGTTACACTCAGGTCTAAATGCTCTGTAATATTTGAGAAACTGTGCCCATAGGATTTCATTTCGGAAAATCTATTTTTAATATTCCTCCACGTTTAGTAAAAATGGGTCATTTTGACCTAAACGGTACATAAATGGTACATAGAAGAAATTTTTTAACATAGCACAGATCTATATCGATCTGATTAGCAATCACAGTGACAAGATCTTGTGTTCTGTTTTCTTGGTGACAGGCTCCTATATCCCCGAGGGCCTCATGACTTCGTGCACCTGGGACTATGTCACTTCAACTCCGGCTAATAAAAGTTACACGCTCATGCTGTGCTGCTTGGTCTTTTTTGTCCCCCTCGGCATCATATCTTACTGCTATTTCTTCATGTTTCTGGCTATTCGTAGCACAGGCAGGTAAAGGTATAAAAAGCACACACATGATTACATGCATTATGGTACATACAATAAGGTCTAAAAGTCGGGGTTCACTACCTGTTTTATTTCATCATTTGTCAAAAAAAAAAGGTTCACTCAGCTGATACTTACTTTCTACATTATTTAAAGCTGAGATTTGTTAGTTTTTTTAGCTGTTTGAGAAATCGAAATACATTAGAATATGTCTTGTCCAGACACCATTTGCTTCATTTTTTTTTTAATTGTTGTGACGCCATATATTTCATTCAAATAGTAACACTTTTCATGACTAATACCCAATTAATTGATTAGTACAGTTATTTATACATTGTGTAGTCATTCCTACTGCTTTCACTAAATAATGTTTTTTCTTTCTTTCTTGTATTAACAGATGAGGTAATATTACTTGAGAAGTAGTATTTTACAAAATAATTTTTCATAAATGATTAAATAAATAAAAAAGAGTTCTCAGAAGGGGACTTAGAGTTTTGGACAGAATTGTATAGTTTTATTTATGGCTGTTTAATGTAGTGGTGAAAAAGTCGCAGTTGATTTCCTCTCTGCATGTTCTCAGAGAAGTGGAGAGCCTGGGCACCCATGTGAGGAATACCACACTGATTCAGCATCAGTCTATAACAAGAGAGTGGAAACTGGCGAAGGTCGCCTTTGTGGTCATTATCGTGTACGTGCTGTCCTGGTCACCCTACGCCTTCGTTACTCTCATCGCCTGGGCAGGGTAGCTACTGATTTTATTTTATTTTTTACTGTCATGACTTATGTATGTAACATTTCAATGGATGGTTTTCTCTGTTGTGCTTCAGAGATTTGAAAAATTATCATTGGTTTTAAAACACGGTACATTATATGATTAAAATTGTAACATCATCTACAAGCTTCTGCTCCTGTTGCTTTGAAATATTCTGATTACTTTACATTATTTTCGACTGGACAAACTGGTTGTTTTTTATTTCCTTTATCCAGACATGTTTGTGCTTTTTTACTCCTCGTAAGACTCACGTAGACCCTATGGCTAGCAAACGTCAGGTTCACACACAGAAGTGTCGAAATGATGTGATGTGAGCTGACACATGACAATGACCAGAGGTCCAATATGGCCAGTCCAAGTCTAAACGTCTTACCTCAATTTGTCATCGCGTTTCAACTTAGGCAGTAAATAAAGGTCTATATTTTAAAAATCCAAATATTTTTTTATTATAAAAAGGCATGAATTTGACTATAAATTAAATGCTTGGTTTTCACATAAGGCTGGCTGCCTCTCTGAAGGAGAGTTAGTTACAATTGTCCCCTTTATATGAGAAAATCCCATATCTAAACCTTAAGGCATAAGAAAAAGCTTTAAATAGAAATGTGGTGGAAGATAGTGATGAGCAAAGGGTAAATTCTGGTGGCTTGCAACTCTTCTAGGTACAGTCTAATGGAGCAGAAAGATAATCAAGCACGTGATTCCTTCCGCACAGTCCACAACAAATTTTTGTTACACAACGGTACACCTCTACACTCCTTATCCTTAAAGCCTCTCTTCGAAAAAGCTGATTCTTGTGGTGTCAGAATCACTTTATTGTCTATGTCTCCTCAAAGGCTGAATTTTTAATTTTAACCTACTGCTGTCCTTCATATTAGGTCATAATCTACACTGCAAAAAATTATATCTTGGCAAGTGAAAATATCTTAAATATAGGCAAATTTATTTAATATTTCTTGTTATGCGATTATTGTAAAACAAATATAATATTATTAAGAATATTTCTAGACATTTGTACTCATGTCAAGTTTGAAATGATCTTATTCTATTGGCAGATAATTTTTCTAATTTCAAGCATTTATTTATTGAAAGCAAAATAATCTGCTATATGGACTAACTGGAGTTTGTTTAGATACCTATTGCAACATCTAGACAGCAAGCCGTTACAATAGTCCAACCTAGAGGCATGATTTTTTTTATACAGGATGCAGAAGTTTTTTTGCATCCTGTAACAACATTATATTTTTTAGCTTAGCAATGTTTCTGAGTTGGAAGAAGGCTGTCCCAGTATTATTGCCTACTGTATGTGAGCAACAAATAAGAGACTGGAGTCAATAGTCACCAAGGTTCTTTACTGCAACTGAAAGGCCATAGAGAGTTACCATATAATCAGAAAGTTTACTTCTAGTGGTAATTGGCCCAAGTAAAACATTTCTGTCTTGTCTGAATTAAGTAGGAGGAATGATGTCTGATGTGATTTACACATTCATCAACCTTATTAAATGGTGTCTATCATCTGGTTTGGCTAAAACATACATTTGTGTGTCATCAGCATAGCAGTAGAAGCTAATACCATGTTTCCAAATAATTATACCCAGTGGCAGCATGTATAAGGAAAAAAAAGGTGTGGCCCTAGAACAGAGCCTTGTGGAACACCAAACTTCACTTTACTATGCACAGTGAAGTCATCATTAACATTTACAAACTGATATTGGTCAGTCAAATAAGATCATGTTATTTGTTCCACTCAGCCATTCTGCTCATTCATTCTGCTCAGTCCACGACACATTTGCAACACCTTTGGGTTACCGGCGTGCCACAAATACAAGATCTAAAAGAAGCCACTTCGCCATTTTCTTACATTCTCATTCTGCAAGCCAGTCCCTTAGAAACCACTGAGTCATGTGGTGTCAGAATCACTTATTCAGCATGTAAAGCCATGATGAAGGCCAAACCTATTATTTACTTATTTATCCTCAAGAACATGTATGTAAGTTTGGACCCACCTATGAGTATTACTGGTGTGCTTTAAAAGTATAAATCATTTACCAATCAACATATTCCTGTTGGAAAAAGAAAAGTTTCACAGCTGGAACAAAATAATTGAATGAAACTGGAATTTGGCATTTTTCTACATTTCAGGTACAGCAGCATCCTGACACCATATTCTAAGGCGGTGCCTGCAGTAATAGCCAAAGCCTCAGCCATTTACAACCCTTTCATCTACGCCATCATCCACTCTAAATACAGGTTCCTATCCATCGTCTCACATCTCCACTACAGCTGAACAAAGCCATGACCAGGTGAATTCTTGGTCCCTTTTTTAATTCTTTCCTGTTTCTTGTTTTCTCTCTCCATTCTGTTCTTTGATGACTAAATATCCAGGGACACCCTGGCTGAGAAGGTGCCATGTCTATACTTCCTGGGCAAGCCTCCCCGTAGGCAGTGCATCTCTGGTTCGAACAGTGATTTCTACTTAAGGGGGTCTGTGGTCAGCATGCAGTCATCAGGGTCAAAGACAAAGTTCCACCGAGTGTCATCCATGTCCATTGGAGACACAGTGAGTTTTTTAATGCGTCAATTACTTTGTGCCCTTCTTTCCCATTGATTGTCTTTAGATCATCTGTAATTTCCTTTGGGATCTAAATATCTTTTATTTAAATCCTTCATATATCTACAGAGGACGTTTTTGTCTGTAACATAAGTGTGTATGTGTTCTGCAGGTTTGGAGTGATGTAGAGTTGGATCCAATGTCTCAGCAGGCTCCATTGCTTAGGAGTTCCCAATCAGCTAACCTGCTCATGGAGAAGGAGCGGAAACATCAACTTCAGCAAGGGAAGACCAGGAACTACCGGGATCAAGAGAAGGTAAGGTAGGTGTTTCAGCTGGATATACAGGTAGACAATCAGAATGAACTCATTCTATCCAGTTGCAACAGCTCATTTTGTTTTAAAAGTCTCAGGACAACATCACATGGACTGAACCACTGATTTATTTTTCCAACACAGCCGGCCATCTCGGAGGGAGTCTCAATGAGCAGCCGTGACCGAGATCTGGTGTCTGAGTCAGTCAACAGGGCCAAGGTGGCCCTACTCATGACAAGTAAGAGCCCAGGAGAAGATCACAAGGAAGACGATGGACAGAAGGAACAGACCTTATACCAACATGACAAGAGCTGTGTGAAGTCCCTCAGCACAGAGCCAGACCTTTATGAGAAAACAAGTATGCCAGATATCATAAGCAGTCAGCCATTGCCAGGCCACACAGGGAGTGACCTGGTTGAGAATACAAGGTAGAAGGAGAAGAAGCAGATTGCCCAGACCAAAGAGGCCAACCTGTTGCTGGAACAGCTAAAACTGTTCCCATTCATTTCCTAGAGTCGGTGGAGATATTCATCTCCTGAACAAGAACCTGGATCGAATGGTGCTCCTCCAAATCTGAGGTATATATGGTGTCAACAGAGAGACAACTGCATATTCAAGAACCTTCCGTGGAGAGCTTCTTGGTTTGCACACCACTTCATTACCACATAATCATCTTATGGACAAATATTCTGCTGCAACCACTCTATTGACAAAAATGCTGTTTGAATATAAAAGCTGAAATATTTTCCCACAAGTGTGCAATTACAAGCAGTGTGTTTGGTAACATTTTGCCCTCCTCTTACACCATGTGGCACCTCATGTCTGCAACGACTGCCTTTACTAGTCTTTACGTTCCGTAAATGGCAACGTAATGATTTATATGTTTGACATGTTAATCATTTTGGACTCTGCCAAACCTCTGACACTGATTTTTTAGGCAAACCAGGACAAAACCATACTTTAAACATAAACTTTTAGCATTACTTTACCTGACATGACATTTTGTTTTTGTTTTAATTTTCATTATACTTAATCATTTCTAATTTGCATAATAATCAAGATTATTTTCTCCAAAGCTAATTTTCATTATCTTTTACCACTATTAATTTGTATTTGTTCATAAAGCACTTCCATCTGCATATTTAAACAACAGTGTGCTGTATACATAAATTGTGACTGATTGAAATCTCTTTAAAAAGCCTAAAGCACAATTGTATCACACTAATGCAAAGAAGCATGCAGGGAGAAGAAAGCCATTTCAATTGATTTAATTTCTAATCTTCACAGTAGAACCAAAAAAAAAATGGCCATCACTGTGGATGTTTTCCTGCAGTGCATCCGCATTGCTCTATAAATGGTTCGTATTTATGGTCCATAAATGTTATATTAAATAATTAGTTTTCTGATGGCAATAACCTCAGCTCGAAGTTGCTCTTGGTTTTGTTTTCTGATGGCAATAACCTCAATTTGAAGTTGCTCTTAAGGACTGTGTAGGGCTACTTTAACACATTCAACATGTGTGACTTTTAATAACCTAACACACTTCTCTTTAATGTACATCTAGTCCCACTTTTCCTGTAGTGTTCACAGTCCTATTATGTATATAATGTATATGACTATGTGCACAACACATAGCCACATGTCACATCACTGAATGAAAGTCTATAAACATAAAAAAAAAAAAAAGGTTTACTTGTATGGTATGGTAAACCAGTATGCAATATTTTTTCAGAGATTGCTTGTACAACCTGTTTTTGTGATCTTTGTTGTTGTGACACTCATGTTATGTTGCTTTTCCCCATTTGAATTCCTGCAAATGTAGACGCTGTGACTCTCACAAGGCTGAAACGTCATGTCTGCCCATATGGAAATGAAATATTTTGTAATATGTTCTCAATATATTCCAAAATATGAGTACAATATATTGTAATACATCGTCGCTGTCCAATGAAAAACACGAATCTCCACTTTTTGCGTTTTTTAAAAACTTTTTTTCATATATAAAATGTGGGCAAAAATCTCTATCTACCCCACAGCAGTTGACATCTAAATGACCAATGAAAAGCTGACACATCACGCCGTCAATTTCGGATTCATTGTGTATGATACTCTCTATGAAAAAGTGTTTTTTCATGTTCCTGAAAAATTTGAATTTTGGAGATACATGCTTTTCATTGGACAGCGACGATATATTCAATATATTACTTATTTGTAAGGGTTATAAATCAACAACAGCTGACTTGGGAGCCTTAAGTGGGTACAGTATGTCACTCAAGAAAGAAAATATATATATATAATATATATATATATATATATATTTTTTAATGGACTTATAAAACAATATAGAAATACAATTTTCTCAGATTTTTGCCTGCTGTGCTTGTTTCTTTTAAAAGTAGGCCACGGTGTTTTTAAAACTTTATTTCAAGAGATGTGCTTCGACTAGATTTTTATTTTGTGACATTATTAATTCGGGTTTCCATATCACAGTATACCATCATACGTGTATATCGTCACATCCCTAGTTCTTGATTCAAGGATACAAATCGATTTGGACAAAGCTTACAAACATCAAATACTATTGTTATATATACGATTTAGGATTTTCCAGAGTATTTCTAAGAGTTTGGGAGGCTGTTTGAGTTTAGTGAACCATGCTGTTTCACAGCATTAGCCTATTTCTCAGTAAGCTTGTATCACAAAGGGACATTATTGATTAAGTGTCGCACTCTGTTTACCTTCGACTTTTTCTCCTTTCATGTGGTCTTTTCTAGCACAGTGTCCAAACGCATATACAAGTCTATGCTTGGCTGCAAAGATCAATCAATGTGTTGGGCTAAAATTGATCTTACCTCACAACGAAATGGTGTGTGTGTAGAGGCGAGGGGTTGGTGTAATGCTTTCCTGAGTGGCCTTTCTTATGTTACAAGATGCGCACAAAAACAACATTGAACACTGATTGTTCAGTCATGCGACATAGCCATATGACAATTTGAAAATTGCTCTTATAGTCACAAGTTCTATCATTGACACAAGGTTGTATTTCATGAGGCCAAAGTCTTAAACAGTTTGATTTTAATATTCAAAAATCTTTAAGACCTGGCTGTTACCTTAAGTTATTGTCTCCTAAGCAACAACTGAAATGTTCATCTCTTCTTGAATTCGTAAAAACCCTATAAGGCGACAGAAATATCAAATGCTTGGTTTTATCACATGATAAAGCGGGGACTTACTAAAAAATGCAGAATGTGAAAAGCTTAGCCCAGTCGTTGTGTAAGGCTCAGCGTATCCAAACCATGAAATCTTGTTAAATGTTAAAAATAGAAATTGATGGCCTTGAATCACGAGAGTTAATTTGACTTCTACCTAACTCCCGACTCTCACTAAGTACTCACGCACGTCATGCGTTCGGACAGCTATAGTGATTTAAGTGATTCAATTTCCATAGCCATTTGAATAAACTCAGAGTGTTTTGTCCCTTATAAAGAAGTTCTTACTAATGTTCCCAAGTCTGTTCCCTTCTGCTGTACCACAGTTATGGCTGAGCAACATTTGAGGTATTAATAATCTTTTTGGTAAGCCTGATTGAAATTTTCACAATCTAACATTTCTGCCTTTTTAATTTCGCATATTCAACATTTGAACTAGATTTTAAAAGCTAGTAATCTTCACTGATTAATAAAAAATGCAGCTATTACAAATCATACCTCAATTTTAGAGCAGGAGATATGCCTGGATTGCATGTTGTAATTTCAGTGACAGAGATTTTTGCCATTTATTTGCTGGTATTTGCAAATGGTTAATGGTTATGTAACTCTTGCAGCACGATAATTGTACAGACCAGTAATATGGTTCATTGTATCTGCTTACAACTTCACATTGTAACTATAACTAGAAAAACTTTTTTAAGTGGACTTGATAAGGGGATCGTAGTTGATCAAAACAATGTAGAAAATCTTAAAATTGGAGCAGGCTTGTTTTTATAGCTAGAAATCATGAAGACCTGGCCAACACCTTAAGGTCTATCTCTTCTTAAATTTGCAAGGCAAACCAACACAAATATCAAACAGAAATACTAAAGCGGGAACTTACTAAAAAATGTTGCAGAATGTTGTAAACACGGCCCAGTAGTTGTATCAGGCTCCGCGTATCGACACAATAAAATCTTGTGAGTCGAGTTTCTCAAATGGTTTATGGAAATCGATGGCCTCGAATCATTGGAGATCATTTGACTTTGGCCTACTGAATGACCCTCATACTCGTGTAATCAATTTCTATAACCAATTGAATAAACAAAGATTTTTGTCCCTTAAAAAAGTTGTTTGCATGTACCTGACTGAAATATTCAACATTTCTAACATCCTTTAACATTTCTGTTTAAAGCCTTCCGTAAAGGCCATCCATACTGAGAGCTAGGATTTTGCATACTTATAAATCACCAATGCCCGATGACTGAGCCCTCAGCATTGACTTTTAGGCTACTGTTGCCTATGAGGTACAATTTGGCCCCTAAGAATGTGATCCAATCACCATAACTCACGCTGGTAATTACGGTTTTGCCGTTTCTGCTCGTCTACCTAAACTTTGCCTAAGCATAGGGAACATAAATTTGCATCGTGGCATAATGGCTCGATCACACTACAGTTAAGATAGTTAGTTGGTTAGCTACTTTAGGTACATACTGTGATGTGTTTACAGTGTTCTCTGTAACATTAACTACAGTTAACATCAACCAAGACGTAGCTAGGTCAGAGAAGCTGGGGCCTGATGAATGTTTCCTAGCCTAGTTAGCCTTTAATGTGCCTCTTATGACACACTATGATGCTAAAAAAAAAAAGGAGTCAGTCAATAAGCCAGGAAGAATTCTTACCTAATATACCATAGCTATAGCCTTGCTGTGGTTGCATAGCTACCTGATAGTTAACCAGAATTACTGTGTAGCCTAGGAGACAGTGAGAGACATCACCCACCATCATAGCTTTAGCTTCCTTACTTTTTACTAATTATAGCTTAGTATCATATTAGACCTAGAGTACTGTGCAAAAGTCTTAGGCACATGTGAGAAAATTTCAAGTTCAAGTTCAAGTTCAAGTTCAAGTAGGTTTTTATTGTCATTTCTCCATATACCTCGTATACATTGAAATGA
>JAOUQW010000009.1:13149214-13161824 GCA_028565825.1 Olivaichthys viedmensis
AAACACAATAAGACAGGGAAAACAAAACTAACACAAAAGAGTTCTGGGATCCCACGGTGAGTGTCGCTGTAGCAAGGCCCCCGAGGCGGCGGCCACGGGAAAAACCCCCCCCCCCCCCCCCCCAACGCGCGGCTCCCGCCACGAACACAGACACCCGTAAAGGGAGGGCAGGGGGTAATAATTAACACAATTAGACAGAGTAGACTAGACTAAGACAGCAAAGTTCGGGGATCACATGCGGCGAGCGTCGCCGTGGGAACCGCCGCGCACAGTCACGTGCACGTGACAACTTATACCTCATGTAATTAATACATTTTTCAGTGCAACTGACTATGTTAGATCACCTATAGCTGGCACCAGCCCTGGATATACAGTATATAATGCCTGGAAATGATTTTTACATTTTAGAATCTAGAGTAGCAAAACTGAGAATTCATGCAAATTCATTAATTGGACAAAGTCTAGCTTTTTATATTTTATAAGTATCAAAATATACAAGGGTAAGCTGTTTACCTGCAAAACCACACCAGAGTTCAAGGACAATGTGTGCGCGTGTGTGTGTTTGTTTTGTGTGTGTGTGTGTGTGTGTGTGAGAGAATAAATAGTCTATAAAAGCTGTTCATCAGAATTGTAACAGATACAAGCCGTCATACAGTGCACTGCCTTTCCCGGAATTGTACACGTGCGCCCTATAAAAACGGCGCATGTACACAATTATTATTATTTTACACTGTAAAAAAAAAAAATTAAGTTTTGTTTTGAATTCTTGTTGCTTAGTTACCCCATCCATGATTTGAATAAATGTTGTTATTTTAGAACGTTCTAGAACGAACGCGAATTCGACGCGGTTGTGCCGAGTCTCCTGGCGCTACCACAGCACGAAGAAGAAAAAGTAGATCCCTTTCCCAGCGGAGGAGGCGGGGCTTGTCGGAATGCGAGTGGGGGAAGAAAAAGAAAAAAAAAAATCAAAATAACGCCGCTCAGCCGCTGGCTTTAACGACCGCGCTGCATTGTGGGGAGCCATTGGTCCTCCAGCGTACAGTCTCCAGCCCATCCATCGTAAAAAAAAAAAAAGAAAAAAAAAAAGAAAAATGGCTGCCTCGGCGGCAGCGGCGGGTTCTTCCCCCGGGTTGTGCCCAGGCTTCGCCGTGATCTGCTCTTTTCTGGAGCGTTACGGCGCGCTTCTGGATCTCCCGGAGCTCGCGTTCCCGCAGCTGGAGCGGTATCTGCAGGACACGTCCACAGGTTAGCTGCACTTTCGTATCGCAAGCTGCGATGTGGGAGGGAAAAGCGCTTTCACACCTCCATTGCGTGCGCGCGCGGATCCGTCCGCGCTCCGTGCTCTTGCGCGCTTTCGGGACGTCACAATCGATCAAACGCTCGCTTGGGCTTTGATCTTTCCGACGGCCTGATCGCGATCGGAAGTTCACGCGCTCGCAGTGCTTCTGGACCTGGGGGAGAGAGGAGGAAGAGGAGGAGGAGGAGGAGGAAGAGGAGGAAGAGGAGGAGGGGGGTTCTAACTTTTTGTTTTCGGCTTCTCGAGCCCGTGCTTTGTGCGACCGAGGCTGTGTCCCGGCTCGCCTGGCTCTCTCTCTCTCTCTCTCTCTCTCTCTCTCTCCCTCTCGCCCTGCACAACTTGCAACAACAACACAACAACCAAAAATGCTCGCGGCACAGCTCGCGCGTAAACAAAAGGTTTTCGCGTGAGCGCGTGAATGATGACGCCGTTTGACCGTGTGATAATAACGACTTCTTATCGCCCGAAATGGGGGGGGAAGGGGGGGAAAACGTGCACGGTTTCATGTTCAGGTTTGAATAATAATTTGGCAGCGAAGTGGTCGCTGCACAGCCAAGCCGCACCGCGCACCGCGCACGCGCAGCTCGTGCAAACTTCCTGCTGGAGGACGCGGCGGCGCGCGCTGTCAGAGTAACGGGGAATGGGGGGTGCATTGCTTTGGCTGCTTTTGGAGCACTTCGATTTGATGATGTGACATAGCTGGCGATGTCGATTTCCGTTTCAAGCGATGCCTGAGCTTTTTACAAGTGCGACACGCATCCCAGCAAGAGAACTAGCTAGCTGTCATATCACTGTAAACAATGTGCACATGAGCCTGAAGGAGGCTGAATGAGGCTGATCAGCACAGCTAGGGTGATGCACCTGGGTGGATCCATAAGGTGTTTTGTTTTTTACCCCTCTTATGCTCACAGGGGGACGTGTTAAACACTTTTAGATATTAGATTAGATATTTAAAAAAAAAAAAAATGTAAATTTATTTTTATTTTTATCCAGTTCCTAAGCTGCTGGTAGACCTCCATGTGAAGTTGCTGCGGAAAATAGGCAAGTCCGTTTCTGCAGACAGATGGGAGAAATATCTTATAAAGGTACACCTCTTTCTGACTTGATGTCTTTCCAGGAAGAATACATTTTTTTCTTCCTATCATGAATGCTTAGATACATGCATTGTTAACCTCTGTTGGCATCCTCTTTTTTTTTTTTCTTCTCCATTTTCTTAATTTTTTACATTTTATTTCTCTTTACTTTTACTTGTGCACGCTTCATGCTTTAGACCTTGTATTTTATTCCATGCCCATTTCATTTCGTATGCATCGGAAGTTGAATAAAAGGTTTTCTTTTTTCACGTTCTGCAAAGTATGCGCTTCGTGCGTTGGAAATGCATGAAAAGCTGTTCGTTTGAAAAAAAAATTGTACTTTCCGTAAGCCCATTTTAGTTATTGATGCGTGAATGGAACTCGACATGCCGTTTTTAAATTGTATCGAATCATTTTGTGCTTATTTGTGCTGTTGATGTAGATCTGCCAGGACTTCAATACCACCTGGGCATGGGAGCTGGAGAAGAAGGGTTATCGGGAGATGACTGTGGAGTGTAAGACTGGCATTCTCAAGGTGAGGTGAAACATTTGCAGTCATTGCTCAAGAGCCTGATGTAAATTACAGTATTGTTTTATAGTTATTTTCTGAAATGGATATCATAAACTAGAATAATCGGTAATCGCAGAAATATAAATCCTGTTAGAAAAAGTGTTTGTGAAAGTCCTGCTGCTTATCTACTGTAACAAACACGGTTATCAGGGTTGAATAGTGTCATTTGATAACAACTTCATTTTATTGTAGCCGCTGTCGTTTATTGTCTTACAATTTGTCACACATTTTTAAAGACTTTGCTTTTGTATTTATGAATTTGATATTCATACATTTATTCATTGATGCAGCCATATCGATGCTCCGAGCTCACCCCTGTAGTAGACCCAAAGCTGAATAGCGATGGTGTTTAGGCGCAAGTTATGTTAAACATTTGTGGTTAGTCTCTAACGGTATCTTCGCTGCTTAATTTTTTCCCAGTACTTGTGTGAATGCCAGTTTGATGACAATGTCAAGTTCAAGACGGCCATCAATGAAGAAGACCCCGATAAAATGCGCCTGCAGCCCATCGGCAGAGACAAAGACGGCCTAATGTATTGGTTCCAGCTTGACCAGGATCACAACGTGAGGGTGTATGTGGAGGAGCAGGATGATCAAGATGGGTCATCCTGGAAATGTATCGTTAGGTATGTGCGACATTGTACTTAAGCAAGGGGTTTGAGTCTTGATTGAATTAATTCACGGATATTAACACCTGAATCTTCTGAGTATCTCTATTTAGCTAGTAACCTTGATGGATCAGAAATGGCCCTGTTGAGGTGTCGTACTATATTTTTATGTTAACTAGCAAGAGTCCATGTATAGGGTAATATTGGAATATTAATATGGATTAAAACTTGGCGGAGTCTTTCTGTCCCAGTAAAATACATTAAATATAACCGAGCATTAAGTTGAAGGCTGTACCAAGGAAATAATTGTAAGATTGTAAAGAACCATTATGTGCTAGAATCTCTCATCCTCTATACAGAAACAGAAATGATTTGGCGCAGATCCTTGAACTACTGAAGACTCAGATCGATCCTGCACTGTTGGTCAAAAAGGATCAGGAGGAAGGGCCATCTAGTAACAGCCTCAACCCAGAGGAGGAAGAAAACAAGAAGAAAGAGGATGATGGTACGTATAGTGGAAGTATTATTTACTTTTTTTGTTTGTAGAATGTCTTTCTTCAGTACTGTATTGTAGTTTAAACTGCTTGAATATGATCCAGTTACTTTGATATTGCCAGGAAAGATGTGAAAAGTTTAAACAGTTGTGGACAATGGCCATTATGTTTTTGTTTTTCCAGGAGAGGTTAAGAAAGACAATGATTTGGATGAAGATGAATCAAGAAATGCATCTCCCAAAACTGAAAAAGATGAGAAATTAGCACAAACTGATACTGTAAAGCAGGAAAGTAAGGAGGGAAAAGAGGCAATGAAAGACAACAAGGACACTAAGGAAGAAGTCGTCAAGTCTGACAAGCCCATTGTAGTTGGTGGAACCATAACCAAAGCAGTCAAAAAGGAACCCATGGAGGACGATGAAGCAGTCAACAACTCCTCTGAGTCAACATCAGAAAAGAACTGTGGTCCACTGCCTTCAGAACACACAGAACAGGTGAAGAAGAAGTCTGCAGAGGAGCTACAGAAAGCTATGAAAAATGACCAACAGGCTAAAATCCCACTGAAAAAGAGAGAGATGAAACTATGTGAGGATTTTGACACGATCAATTGTGGAAGCAGTAGCAGCAGTATCATTGTGCGAAACCCAGCTGTGAAAGAAGCGCAGACAGCCAGTGAGGAAAACGGACTCAGCAGTGATAAGCTCAACGGAGATGTCTCACCTGCTGTGGCTGTGGAGGGTGACGTGCGGCGCAACTTGCAGATAAAGCAAAAAGAAACGCAAGCTATTTCTGAAGATCAGCAAGCAGATGCTCAAGTGAAGGAAGCAAAAAAAATGTTTTCTGACACAAGAAAGCAAGAGGAAGAACACAAAGAAAAGCAGCAGAAAGATAAGAGCCAAACTAGCAGGTCAGAATCCATGGAAGTGGAAGAACCCGGTTCCCAGAGGGAAACCACAATTTCAAAAGGGGTTCAAGAAACGTCACCAAAGCAAGAAGCGGCTGCTCAATCAACTGAAAAATCATCCAAACCTGAAGTGATGCAGTTGCCAACAGATACGGAAAAGGCTCGTGAGTCATCTAGCATGGATGTGGCAGAGGATTGTTCAAAACCTCTCGTCAAGGAAACGCCTGAGAAGTCTGGTGCGATGAAGACCATGGGCCAATCTAAAGCTGAAAATGAGAAGAGGCCAGTGACATTAAAAGAGAGTCCATGTCCGAAGGAAATGGATATGGATCACAAGCGTCAAGTAATTACAGACAAGTCCAACCAGACAACTGAAAGAAATGATGCCGCCTTGGAAGAGAAAGCAGGTGCTGCAAAAGAGGTCAAGACTCCTGCTCCCATGAAGACTGAGACATCTAAATCTCTTAAGGAGTCCCAAGACTCTACAAAAAAGGAGTGCTATGCTCATGTAGAAAGTGGGCTAGCTCTCCAAAAAGGAGACAAGCCTTTCACCTCTGAAGAAACTAAAACAGACCATAGTCCTGTTGATAAAATGTCTATTACCACTATCAAGGACTGTGTCTTAGTGGAGGGCGACAAAGAACCTGAATCAGACTCCACTAAACGGACAGAGAAAGAACAGCGTCCTAAAGAGGATAAACCCCCAGCCGTTAAGGAAAACAAAGAATACGATGCTTTCATGGGAACAGAAAAGGCATTCCCTGAAAAGTCAGATGTATCGAAGGAGAAGGAAAAGGCACCAGCCCCAAAAGAAAATAAAGCCTCTCCTAGACTCAAGTCAGCATCTGAAGACTGTGAAAAATCAACTGTTGAAGAGACAAATGCGGAGTCTGCAGTCAAAGAATCTTTAAAATCAGACCATGCTAGGATATCGGATATTACGACCACACCAGAAACAGATAAAGGCTCTGAAGAAACTGATTCAGTTGCTACCCAGAAAAAATCAGCAGACCGAGAAACATCTAAGGAGAAACAAGATGTCCTGAAAGAGACAGAGAAACCTCCTTCCCGTAAAGTATCCCAGACAGAGCCTCTTAAGGAAGTAGTGAATGAGGACGAGGCAATGGAAGTTACTTCGGCGGACACCAAGGGTAATAAAGTACCCCTGGCTAATGAGGAGGAAACAGGACACAAGGTGGCAGTTGGAAAAGATCCTTCTTCTGATGCCACTCTAATGGATTGTGATGCTGGATCTCAAAAAGAATCTTGCAGTAAGAAAGATGAGCAGGACAAGCGTCCTGATAAGGACAAGCCTATTGAGAAGAGCAAGGTTTCTACAGAAGAATCAAAGCCAGTTAATAGCCCAAGTGAGGGCCAGAAAGAAGACGGTGAACAAAAAAGTATTTCAGGGAAGGCGGCAAACCTCAGTGGTGAATCTACGGAAGAAAACAAGCCAAAACAGAAGGAAAAGGATGAGGCAAAGACGAGTAAGGGAGATGCAGACAATGTCAACGTGCCGTCTGAAGTGCCACAAGAACGAATCCGCCTGAAAATCAAGGTCCCTGCTCACAGGCGGAAGGCAGCGGTGCAGCGAGAAGAGGTTAAGGGAGACTCCGAGTCTGAAGCGAGCGAAGGGAGATGTCTGAGGCGCTCGCCGAGGATTTGCAGACCAACAGCCAAACTAGCAGAGATCCAGGACCGGAAGGTGGAGAAGAAGCAGGTCACACCCTTAGTTGAGAAGGACAAGGATGACAATGACGAAAAAGCAGGAGAAGAAAATGCAGTACAAAAGAAACCAAGGGAGAAGAAGGTCGATCCAGAAGGTCAAACTAAACCAAAGGTATGTCCTATGTGTGTTTGTCCGTTTTTGCAGTTGATGTGCTTAAAGTGAGTGTTTAAGACGTGCTTAATGGGATGGTGTTCTTGAAAAATCCCGAAACCTTACATTTTGAATCCGAACTGTAAAAGCAGGGGAGACGCCGAAGGCGGGCGCGATGGTCCAGTACCCGGTCACGGCGTAAAAAGAAAGGCTCCGGGGAAGACGACAATGACGAGAGTTCAAGTGAGGAAGAGGAGACCGAGGAAGATGACAGTGATGAGGATTACCAGGTGGAGAAAACCAAAAAGAGAAGGAGGAACCATAACAGAGAGAGGAACAGCTCGGATTCTTCTACCTCGTCTTCAGATGACCTCCCCCCAAATGACGACCCCTGCAAACACTGTGGCCTGCCCAACCATCCAGAGCTGGTGTGTCAAACATAATATTTGACTACATGTAGGCGTTTGGAAATTTGAAATGTAGGCTATTGTACTAAAGTAAGCAGTTCTTACATTAACACATACCCATTATCAAAGTCAAAGTCAACTTGATTATCATTATGCATATTGAACAAATATCAGAATCCACAAAATGAGGTAGTGAGCCCTTCAGTGCTGCACATCACACACTATAAATAAGAACACTTGGGTCAGTTGAAATGAGTAAACAAAGCAAAATGTTTATTTTATTATATCTATGATTATTTAACCCTTATAGATTCTGCTGTGTGACTCGTGTGACAGCGGTTATCACACAGCTTGTCTCCGGCCTCCTCTCATGATCATCCCAGATGGTGAATGGTTCTGTCCACCTTGCCAGCATGTAAGTCATGTGCTAGGCTCATGCCATCTATGAACAAAAACATGACTGCCCCTCCAGAGCTATAACCGATTTTTTTTTCTGGTCTTTTTGCAGAAACTGCTTTGTGACAAGCTAGATGAACAGTTACAGAACCTAGATGCGGTACTTAAAAAGAAGGAACGTGCTGAGCGAAGGTAACGCCTTGTCTAATTATGGGGGGACAAAAAGATGAGGGAAATACTCAAACTACTCACAGATCAAACATGACTAAAATGTAGCCATATTTGCTTCCATGAATGGAATCTGAGGTCCATTACTGTTGTTAATTGGATTTAAGTGCTTTCTAAAAATGACTTCAACTTAAATACGTTTTGGTGTGCTTCAGGAAAGAGCGTCTGGTCTACGTTGGGATCAGCGTCGAGAATATAATCACGCCTACTGTAAGCATATTTCATATCTTTCAACAGTTATATTACATACATTCAGAAGGCTTGCAATAATTGGATCTTTTATAACAGGTTGAGGTAGAGAAGGAGAAAGAGGAAGAGGTGGTGAAAGAGAAGAAGGAGGTCAAGAGAAACAGGACCTGGGGCCGAAGATCAACCAGGGCAAAAAAATATATAAGCTACAGGTATATTTTGGGGCGATTCATCATAGTGTAATAATTTGCACTGGCTATTCTTGGCAATTCAAGTATCTTTTTAATTTTTTTTTTAGGTTTGACGAGTTTGACGATGCCATCGAGGAGGCAATTGAAGAAGATATCAAAGAGGCTGAGGGAGGCGGTAAGAGCCATCATTTTGTTCTCTATAATACTCTTCTTTTTGTTTTGTTTTGGGAATACCGTTTAAGGATAATGGTTTAATTATTTCAAATCAATGGAAATATCTAAGGCAGTTTGTATGAAACAAGTCTTGTGTTTTTCCATAGGAGCAGGTCGCGGTAAAGACATGGCAAATATCACAGGCCACCGAGGGAAGGACATGTCCGCCATCTTACAGGAAGAAGGGAAAGAGAATGGGCGGCCCAAGCGTGCAAGTGCCGGACAGCGGCGGAAAAAACGGCGACGCCTCAACGACCTGGACAGCGACAGCACCATGGATGAAGAGGAGAGCGAGGACGAGTTTCGCCTCAGCAACAGGTACAGAAGGAAGCTACAGACAGTGTTTAGACATCTTAATTAGGTGAAATAATACGTCTACTACTGAAGTACTCTTGAATTTCAAATTGCCGAAACCTCCAACAAATACAAAGAAATGTTACTGGCACACACTAGTTATTTTACAAGCCTCTTCTCCTGCCTCACATTGTCCCCTTTCTAAATGAAACTCTGCAGTAGTGAGGAGGAGGAATTTGTGGTGTCTGAAAATGACGTGGACAGTGAGAGAGAGGCTCAGTCCTTTGACGACAGCGACTTCGGCAGCGACGGCCAAGGGCCGGCCACGGGCCTTTCGTCCAGGCGGAAGTCTAAACAGCGGCGGAGCGCACGGCCTCGCAGGCGACGCAGACCCAGAGGCTACTCTGATGATGAAGAGCTTGAGGAGACTGATGAAGAGGAGGAGGAAGAAATGGGTAAGGATCTCTTTGTGAATGCATCAGCAAATGAAACTTTCCATGTGTATTCCTGTACCTGTATACCTGCCTTTGTCTTTGTGGGGAAAAATAAATTGACTGGGGAACTGCAGATCACAAAGATTGAAGGCTGCTTCACCACGTTCTTTTGTATAGATGCAAATGTTTATTATCCCAAGTCCATTTGGAACATAAATTTGTCAAGTACGCAGATGTGTTAAGGTACTAAGCCATTAAGAGCTTTAAAAATTGATTGAAACGTAGATAGTCTTCTCTGTTGATGTGTGTGTGTGTGTGTGTGTGTGTGTGTTTGTGTGTGTGTGTGTGTGTGTGCGTGCGTGCGCGCGCACAGTGACTGAGGGTTCCAGTGAGTTTAGTGACAGCGACCTAGACGTGCGCAGACGCCGTTCCCACCGTAGCCAGAAAAAGGAGGTCAACTACTGCGAGGCGTCCGACACTGATGGCTCTCAGGCAAGCACCAACAAGGACAGGCCCAAGAAGCGCAGGCACTTATCCAGCTCCGAGAGCGATGGTCAGTCTCACACTTTTGTGTCTTTCAAAAATCTCAAACATACCGAATTACAATTAAGTCCTGAATATATCCTCCAGTGGATTACGTCATTCAAAGGGCTTTCTTATGTTGACTTCGGGTTACTGTAATGATGCTTAATCTTTTTTCGTGTATTGTCACTCTGCAGTGAGCTACCACTCTGTGGACTCTGACGAGGAAGACAGGAAGAATCAAAAGCAGAGGGTAGTCCCGTTGGAAGAGGAGTCTCGCAAACGGCGCAGGCGTTTATCGCTCAAGCGTAGGAGGGAATCCGAGGACGACGACGACAATAGCAGCGATTCGGATGATTCGGAGGAAGAGGAACGGCCCGTCCGCAAGCGGGTGTACCGCATTGATTCGGATGACAGCGAGGAGGAAGAGAAGGACAAGAAGAGCACAGAGAAAGAGACCGAGGAAGTCCTGGCGAAAGGCGTCAGCTCTCTGGACCTGGAGGTTGCTCCTACCAACGGACAGAGCCCCATGAAAACTCTGGAGGGTTTTATCTCGCGGCCCGCCGTTGGCATGGCTAACCCTGCTCTCGTGAGTCCAGTGGGGCTGAAAAACAGCAGTGCGCCACCATCCGTGGCCACGGGTGCCAATGGCCTGGTTCCCCAGGAGATGGCGCCACAGGATGAAGATGAGGATGACCTCTTGGGGGTCACAGACCTTGTAGACTACGTCTGCAACAGTGAACAGTTGTAAGACATGGAATTTTATTATTAAATGTTTTTGAGTTTTTTTTAAAGTCCTTTTGTCTCTCCGTTTGTGGCCCAGCTCCCATTTCATTTCTCAGTTTATCCCTTATTGTTTTTGCTTTTGTATCATTGCCATGCTCCATGTGGTGTCACATGGCCCTTTATCTGACAACAGTCTCAGTGTTCTGTGTGCCAGCAAAAAACAGTGATGATTCTGGGGATGTAGTGAGCAGGGTACCCGGAGCATAGACTCCATTTTGCTCCCTACTTCAGTCAGCTACTGCATGAAGGTCATCGGCTTGGCCTTTGTGTTAGTCACAGGCCAATAGAAGCAACACCTAAACACAGGATGTAAATAAATTCGCCAAACGAAGGTGTCGTCGGTGGGTTCATCATTAAAGGGTTCCCCAAGATGGTTTTATTTTTTTAACCTTTGTGAATAATATGCCAAGCCTTTGGAAAACATAGAAACAACCTTCCAAACCTCTATTTTACACTAATTATGTAGCCATTCCTTCTCAGCAAATCAGTATCATTGAGGTATGCTTTTATTATTTGTTGAGTCAGAAAGAACCCAAGTGTTTATCGTTCTCCACTTTTATGGATGTGTTTTTTTTTTTGGGTGGGAAATGGATAATGTCAAAGGCATAAAGGAGCGGTCATGAAATGCATTCGAGCCGAGGTCTAGACATGGTTACCAGCCTTTCATGAAACCATATCTCTAAGTGTTAAGGAATTGATTTTTCAGAACTGTACTGAATTTATTAATATTATTATTATTATTTTATTTTTTTAAATTTGTCAATAATGTGACGTTGACGTTGGTCGGTTTGAAGCTGGTAAGACATTTTTTAAATTTTTTTTATCTGATTAAAAACATTAGCTTGGTTTTGTTATACTATTTATTCTTGAAATTGTAATGTTTAACTAATTGCAGTTCAATCATCTATGGATTTCATGAGAGCAACACAAGTTCAAGTGTGAATTCTTGGAATTCCAAAACAGAAAAATATGAATTTTCTTCAGGAGAATTCGGATAATGTTTAAAAAGTGGAACTTTTTGTAGAAAAATGCTCCAGAATTGAAACTGTTCAAATTAATTTGGTCTTGTTGTAGTGCATTATGCTCTTTTATAGGCTCTTGAAGTCTTAAGGTTTGACTTCGTTTTCGTCGAATCTAAATAATCAAACACTACAACAGCTCGTCGGTGCATCAAATGCCAAATTGAAAAAGTGATTTATGTCATTATGTATATGTGTAAAACTTAGATTGGAACATTATTTCTTTAGAATAAACCCCCTTTTTATTTTTTATTTTATAGTCATTCTCTTAAGGGTAGTTAAAATTCATCCCTCTACAGATTATTATTTTTTTATTTTTTTTGTCGTCTGTATTATTCATGTATTTCATGCAAGTCATTTTCATCTCAATTTTAATACAAGTATTTAATAAAAGGGACTTTTCACTGGTGTTTTTTTTTTCCTCAGAAGATCCATCACAGCACCTCTTGACTGCTCCTATTTGTATGATTTTGCTGTTATCCTGCACTATATATTAACTATATTATTTTGTTTTCTATATATACAGACTATTACTATTTTTTCCTTTAATATCTGAGCAATATATTTTTCTTGTTAACAAAATATACAGAAAGATTTTCACTGTCCACCAATCTACTGTTATGATCTTTTGCCTACGTTTGGAGGGTGGAAAGTCCCTCTGCTCTGGTATTAAAAACACGTCGAACACTATGTTGACTACCTTGCAATCAAAGCCTTCCTTTTTTTCCCTTCAGCACAGAACAGATTCTGTTGGGGAAAAAAATTTACAATAAAAATCACTAATGGATGCTACCTTCTGGGAGGAACAGACTCATGCCTGTACTGTTTGGAGTCAGGGAGAGAGCAGACGACTTGGGAAATGTAAAATATGACGTTATCCTTGCGTGTACTATATCTGTAGTTTTTGCTGTAACATAGTTAGAAGCATTTTTAAATCATCCGAATGATATATATTTAGCAGTCCTTTATGATTGCACCTGTTTATAGTTTCTTTTCTTTTTTTGTAGTAGGTTGTGTAACTTTTGTACAATTCTGAAGTGTCTAAAGTGAGTTATGGCATGTTTGTTCTGTCTTATTTTATTCGTTTTTTTTTTTTTTTTTGGGGGGGGGGGGGGGGCGCCCTACAAAGGTGGATTTATAGGTTTTGTGTAAAGTAGGCGGGGGT
>JAOUQW010000009.1:13179107-13191395 GCA_028565825.1 Olivaichthys viedmensis
GAACTTAAATGGAATATGGCCCAACAATTTAAACCGCATAGACATTATTGCACTAGAGTTAGTGTGTTACTTTGGTAACCCTCCAGAATTATTGGCACCCTTCATGAAAATAACCAACGATGAACATATAAAAAGAATCACACTATATGTGAAAATAAATAATGACACTATAAGTGATATTATGAGCTTAAACTTATGGGCATGTTGTATAGTTTTATTTTAACACAATATTTTTTCAAACACAAAAGGTTTTCTGAAGTAGTGCAATTTATTCTGCAAAACACTGTTTTCTAAATTATGGGCACCCTTGCTATTAACAATTGGAGAAGCCTTCTCTGGAGAAAATAACAGCACACATTGTGTACCAATCAAATGTATCCAGCTGACCTGCTGTTTTGGGGGAACATGCGCTGCTCCAAGGCATCAGCTGAGGATGGGAGCTCAATCGTAACTCTGGAGAAGTCTCGATCTGCATCAAGGCCAACCTGGAGGAACATGTACAACAAACACACTTTAATGAGAAAGGTCTGAATGTCTTACAACAGGAAATCCAGAAGATATCATATAAATATAAATGAGCTTGTATGGAATTCATACTTTTTAAGACTAATGATATTAGCATTGTAGTATATGAATCTTCAGACCACATAGTGATGGTTGGAAGGTTTGCTAAAAGCTGTCCAAACTGTTAAACAAACACCAGATGGAACCTCTTTGCACCCTCAGCACTGAAATGTTGGGGAATAAATTCAACCAGAGCTGGGTGTATGTAAAATCGTTCAACACCTGTCTAAGATGAGGCCCATCATGGCCGCTCCATGGCTCAGGTGCTACCATCGAAGCCGACCTTAAGAGCGAACTCTTCACCTTGGCCCGTGGAGACTCTGAAAGTGTTCAATTAACACGTTCGAAGGTGTCATATTATCTTGTGAAATTTTTTTCTCGACATTTGTAAGTATTGCAAGTAAAGAAAGGGAGATGAGCAAAGAAATACAGGGAACAGATACTAACGTGTGGCGGCAGAGACTTTGTTCGGGTTGTAGATGTTTGAAGGCATGAACACATTTGGCCTTGGGACTATAAATGAAAACAAAAAGAAAGAATGGTTGCATTTCATGTACCTTTTAATTGATCGATTAAGAGGACATTTTTACAGCAGAGAAAAAAGTAAGAGGCTTACATTTTAAAAAGAACTTCTCACACAGATATTTCTGTCCTACTTACTCAAGGAAGGCTATTTGTTGCATTTGAAATACCTTTCTGTTGAACCCCAGGCTCTGGTTTGTTTTTACTTACTAAATAATGAGCATAATAAATACTCACAACGCCCTGTGATACAGTGACTTAATTACTGGGAGAAGGCATGATGTAAATAGCTATTTGGTTAAAGTATTAATACACTGTGAGAATGGAAGAGACACAGTGTTTCAAGCAAGCAATCTCTCTTTGTCTGCAGTTAAACAAGCTTGAATCCAAGTACTCAAGCACTCATTCAGAGCTAAAATGCAAACATTGCTGTTTGAAAAAGCACACTCTGCTCCACAGCGAGGGCCCACTAAAGGGGACAGTCATTTCTGTTTCAGGGTCTGAGGCCTTCTCTGCCTGAAACAGAAACCGGGAAATGTCGAGGCCCGGCCTGCAACTCGAGCGCTGAGTGGATCATTAAACTGGATGGGATTAGCAGTGGGGTTTAACCTAAATAGAGGTAAGCAAGCATGGCACCTCTGTCACTGCCACTGGATCCCAAGCTCGGCAGCTTCAGAAGCACCAGGGGCGTGTTTGAGCTAAGAGAAAGAAAGGAAAAGAGGGAGAGGGAGCTTGTTTACCAGGTAAAGGTGGTGGGAAGGAGAGAGAGCTCGACCGCACTCGTCTGCTGCTGTCACAGGGGCCTGCTTGAGGCAAAAAAGAACAATATGAGTTTTGTTTTGATTGCCAGCAGCCTGATTAGCTTTTTTCATAATTTCATGTTTCATGATCTACAAAGGTTACCTCAAAAGAAAAAGGCAAATGACTAAAATAATCACTTCAGAATAAAAGATCTCAGGAAGTCCTCTACTCAGTTTATATAAAAGAAATGATTCTTTCCAAACTCTTACCTTTTCTGGTCCGACTGATCAGAGAAGGATAGGTGAGCGATCTGACGCGTTTGTTCACACCTGCTCCTAAAAATATAGAGGAAGCCGATGATTAAGAATTCGAAACCCAGATAAGAAGAGTTCATTGAGGTGTTACTGTTGTGTAACATTCATGAGCCAACGCAAGGCTTACCACTGCCGTCTTCCTCGGCTGTCCTCTGACAAAGAGAGACACATATAAGGTTGGTTCTAATGAACATTTAAACTTAGCCAATTGTGAGAGGTATTAGATGTGCTAGTATTTGCTCAACATGCCTCTCAGTGACTGGCAGGTAGGCTCACCTTCACTGCAGCTGTCATTTTCTGAAAGATGAACATCGGAGGAGCGAGTAAGGGTTTGTCTGAAATAGAAAAACAGTGGTGTTCTATGGAGAACTGTTTCATACACAACTAAACTCTAATAAATATTAAATGACTATTTCACACACATGAATCGCGCACACACACATCCACATCTCTTTCAAAAATTCCAGCAATAAATAAACACTTTTCTTTAAATACTCTTAGAAAAAATAAGTAATATATTGGGGTGGTACTATTAGTTAGAGGAACATAATTGTAGAGGAATCATAAGGATTCATAGGGCCTTAAGGATCACTGTTGTACCTTTAAGGGTACATTTACATTGGTTTTACCAACATTTGCCTGGACTATACCTTTTTTTTCTGACAGCGAAGTGCAGCAGAGAGTTTGAATTATATAAAGGATTCAGAGTGAAAGATAAAAAAATACCTATTTCCATTTAGATTGATATCTGTTATTGACAGACCAATTATTTAATTCATAAAAAAGCAAAAAAAACCCAAAAGACAGATCAAAATAATTCAGTGTAAGGCTAAAAAAATAATAGGTTTTTTCATTTTTATTTATTTTATTTATGTGTCTATTAAATATACAGTACTGTGCAAAAGTCTTACGTAAAGAAATTCTGTAGAGCAAAGATGCTTTCAAAAATAATGAAATGAAAAGTTTCTAAATTAAAAAATATATACTATAAAAGCAGTAAACAGTAAAAATACTAAAACCAAATCAATATTTGCTGTGACCAGCCTTAGCCTTTAAAACTGGCTTCTGTCTCTGCAGATAAAATTCCAGACAGCCTCCATTATGTTTTTATCTAAAAAGTGGTCTTTTACTTAATGTTACTTTATTTAATGCCTTAGAAAAATAAAATTGTAATATAAATTCTTATAAAATCTCTATAACAATTACATTTTTGTAAAATAAATAAATACATTTGCTCTTTTCTACCGACACACTAATGCAGACAACATAAAATAAACATCTAAGACAAAAAATACTATAAATAATTTAGGGTGCCTAAGACTTTTGCACAGTACTGTATATTTATATTTTATAGCTCTCAGAGATATAAAAGGTCCTGGCCTGCCCACCGACTGTATGAATGGAGTCCTTGAGCTCCAGCGAGCCTTAGGCAACCCCTCCATCAGCATGTTCATGGGAATTAGGGGTGGCACTATGGCAATAGTGAGACCCACAGCCATGGAGGTGTGAGCCGACACACACTGACTCTCCACTTGGCCCTGGGTCAAACTAATCCCAGCATAGACTTGTCTGCGGGCTAAAAATAAAAAGCACTCTTCTCGTGTAGCCTGCCTGCAGCACTGGTTGTGCATAGCCCTCTGCTCTGTTCTTTACCAAAGTTTACTTCAAAGGTAAGCACTTGGCAAAATGCATGTTTGCATCTGCAGGGTGGAGCTGGAACTGGGATGGAAGCATCATCGACAAGAGCGGTGTGACTGTGAGGTCGGGCTATTATTGCCAAACCTTTTGCTTGGCTATAATATGTTTAAATGTTAAACTGATGCATCATGGATAGCTCTGTGCTTCAGTGACAGATAATCCTGCCTCTGACCTTTCCTCAGGAAATCTGCTCAGGGCTTCACACTCCATTTCAAATCGCATTATCCATGCAGCAAGTTTCTGTTCGCTGCATTTCTGATCACTGAACTGTTACTGTCCAGATACCATGCACAAACTCAGGACGAGCCTTCCATTTACGAGAAAGGTGACTACCAACACGTAGGTGCAGCACAGACACTTTGAGGTCCATGTACGGGTTAAAGATGTCGGCGTCTGCGTTCTAAATGTCTCACTTGGGAATGAAGAGACGGATCAGCAGCTTCCTTGTGAAAATGAGTCTGGGGCATTTGTTTAAGCTTGTAGTGGCTGACAGGGTCAACCAAATGTAATAATTATTGGTCATAGATATAAACTTAGATGCAAAGGACAAGATAGCTTGTGAAGAGATGTACTGGAACTCTTGACTACTTTGAATATATTTTAATACATTCTCATTAGATCATCTTCTACAGTATTAAGAGACAAACATGGCTGACACTCATGATCTCAAACGAATATAATATCAAATGTAGGATGTTTTAATGGCCACCCTTCTCTCATAGTATTACATAATCAAATCTCACACCGCCCAGAAAGTAGGCCTCAAGCTACCTCTCCTGATGTGCTATTTTAGTCAAAGTGGAGCACGGACTATTCACACGTACCCTCATTGGCAGTGCTTAAAGCTCGACCCTTTCTCCATTTGGACGTCACATATTCCAAATGCACTATTTGTCCCCGGCTGTGTTTCAAAGCTGTGGTCTATGTGCTAAGTGATAAATAACAGCAGACCTGACAGCAGACAGTGAGTGCATTGTCTATGTTTGGCACAGTCCGAGTCTCCAACATGAGCTTTTAAAGACAGCAATGTTGCCAAATGAAATTAAAAGGGAATACATTTAACGGTGGAGCTGAACTAGAATGCTTTCCATACATACACTGGCTTAAATATGAAAATGCGTATTCTCTGAGTTTTCTGCAAATTATGCAGAAAATTGGTGGACTTCTTCTTTAACATATATGGAGTTAGGTTGCTCTACAAAACATGAATTGGGCATTTAAGTATAGAAATACAACCAGACTCCAGTGAATCGAGCCAGAGCGTCTCAATAGGATTTTTTTCCGTAAGCAAAACTAGATTACGTTACAATTTTGTATGCACAGTACTGTGGAGTATGAGAATAGAGCCTGTGTTCGCGAGTTGTTTCTGCCTCGCGTCATTCTTTTCTACTGGTTACAGACAGGGTCAAGAACAAAAAAGAAAAACAGTGAGAGGTCCAGTAGTAGATCAATTAAGCAATTCATTAAATATAATGCAACTTAGCATAACTTGAGTTTAATCATAAGATTCCAGGGCACTACTACATTTCAATCTTTGTACTCGCACAAATATAGGACTGAGGTTCATCTCATTTTAGCAGTCATGTGGCATGGCATAAAATCCCCGTGCCAGTGGCAGCCTGAGCGGGTAGAGCGTGACATGTTTCTGTAAGCCCACACATCAGCTGCAGGCCCCAAGGTCAAGAGCTTTCAGCTGAAAATGACAGGCAGCTGAGTCAGAGCTAGTTTGCTCACATGCAGGCGCAGGGAGAGATTAGATAAGGCATCTAAGGCTTTACTCTGTTCCTATAGGATGAGGATTACTTGGAAGCAACACAGAGCAAAAAGCAGACATTTTTTCTTTAAAGGTATAGTCAGCGATTTTTGCTGAAGGCGAGCTGTTTTGAAACTCAATATGTAAACAAATACACCGCCTCCCTTCAGTGTTCCTTTAAAAGCCACGTACCCAAAACACATGCATGTGTGATGAGTAGGCTAGAACGCCTGAATGCTAGTGCAAAAGGTGGAGCATTCTGAATTGACCGGCAAGTAGAAACACATGCTTGTCCTTATTGGTTGGATGTCGGTGGTCCACATGATTTGTTTATTCTCCCGTTTACAGGTTCACAGAGACTGAAGTTTCTCTTCTGAGCAGATATTGCCAAAATGAGAGAAGAACTTCGCCAAATATTTCAAAAAGTGTTTGTAATGACCTTCGTCGGGAGGGCGGTGAAGGAGGACACAGAAGGCAGGGCTTTGAGGAGCGGAGCTTTATTTTGGCTTTTCCCCTTTTCAGGGGCGCTTTTCAGCGTAGCGACGTAACCAACAAAAAAACCAACACAAAAACAAAAAGAAATCAACGACACCGGCACTGCTTTAGCTTTTTCTCGGCGAGAATTTGCTGTGTAATGGCTCAGCTCCGCTCTCACAGGCTCCTCTCTCCGAGCTCTGGCTCCTCCTGAGAGACAAAGAGGCATACAAATAGGAAGCCGGAAATAATCCACAGGTGAGAGTACTCACGCGATCACCTGTCAGCTCGCCGTGACCACGCTCTTCGTCATCCACCGACGCTCGGCCACGCCCCTGCTGCCACAGTGTTCTGACTTAAAAATCACTGACCCCACCTTTAACTAAGCACCATTCTGGAATGGAGTCATTTTAAAAGTGGAAACAGAAGCAGGATTAAAATGGGACAAACTCAGTGGTTTAGGTACTACTGACTGGTAGGTTGTGAGGTCAAATCCCAGAACTACCAGAGGGCCGCTGAAGGACTCAGCTCCTCAGCTCTGTGCTTGGCTGCCTCATTTCTGGGTCGCTTTAAATAAAAGCATGTGTCAAATGAAAATATTGAGCTGTGTAGTATTTCGTTCTGTAATGTGTAAATTGATTGCTTCTCTAATTGTTTTTTTTTTTTAAAGGTTCCAGTCAAAGCTAGATTTCACTTGTTCTGTCTTGTTCTGTTTTCAATGTCCTTGGTGGTTTTATTAGCCAATAAAGAGGCTTCTCTGCTGGCAGACCCTGAATGCACTATAAACTATGATGGAAGCTCTACAAACTTCTGCCTTGGCATCAGATTTACTCCTCCCACCTGGCATACTCAGGAGCAGCCCGATACTTGGGGCGGGTGAGCAGCACACTTTGCCTGCTGGAGCAGACTGGGAAACTCTGGCCTTAACCAGATTATCCCTCTTGGACCAGGAGGATGCAGCAGCTGCCTACGCAACACTCACAGCCTGAACAATGGTTTTCCCTGCTCTGATAGATCACTGCCTTGTGGACAAGAGGCTGCTTTTACGGAGCACTTGGCTGTAGGCCTGCTGGCCTTCTAGAGGATTCCTTAATATTTTTTAAAGGGCCAAAGCGAGAACAACAACAACAGCCTTAGTCCTGCCCTTGCAGCTGCATTTACTAAGGGAGGCTCTGCAAGATCTCTTTGTTATGCAGCATCAGAGGTCCAGGGGGCTCAAACTATAAAAACTGTAAACCCTCTACACATGTGTGGAGCCATGCTGAGCACAGTGTGCACTTGTGCCATGAAAATACAGGTGTTAGGGCTTCTGCCGAGGTTATGGATTGCTCGCATTGATCACAGATATAGTCAATGCCCTTAATAACTCTATAGCTTTTTGGAAGCACGCTCCCTTCTTCTGTGCTGCCAGATCAGATCAGCAAGCACCAACAAGCGGGACATGAGGAACCTGTACTTATAAAATAGGGCAACTCTATGGACTAAATGAAATGTATTGTCGTACCACAAACCTCCTATATGAACACATGTCATTGATTCTTCCTAATGAACGAGGCCCCGTGTTTCAAAGAGGACCCGAATTTCCTTTTACGCAAAAAAAAAAAAAAAAATCGACTAACTTCAGGTTTCTTCCCGATTATAGAATCCTGTCTTTGTATTGCCATGGTCTCAGTAGTTTGGTTTGTTGTTCTGTCCAGCATTTGAGTAAGATTGCAGAGGCTTGGTATCAAACGGATTCACATTAGGCTGACAGACAGTATGTTCAATGGTGTGGTCAAGGTTGAATCATGTTGGGGTTCTTTAGTTTGTCTCTAGGAGAACCCTTCATCAAAGACGTTTAGTAAAGAAACATGAAGCAATGGTTCCACCATATGGTTGTCTAATCTATCCCCGAATATTATCATCTTTACCAGAACCTGAGGACATGACTTTTGTTTAAAGGATGCATTGATGGAATACAATTTAGTGGAACCAGACCCTGTAGATCTCTGAAATGTAATCATATTTACTACTTAATCATATCTATGGTTTACTCTAAATGATTTTAACCTGTCACTTTGTGACACAGATGTGGAGCAGTGCCCAGACCACGGTTCATACCAATGCGTCCTGAAATGTTTTAAAAGTTATCGTTAGTGCTTTAAGGCCCCATTTGCGGCATTTGAATCATAAGGATATGCTGTCTCTGAAAACAATCTGACATTTTATGTAAGCACTGGAACCCCTGCGGCCATGTCAGGGTGGAATGTATTTGTGTGAAATGATTCAGCTATGGATGGGAGCCAAGACCTGGTTGATCTCTGAGGGGAGGGAACAGCAGCAGACGTAAGAAATCAACCCTGCCTTAGACTAGAGCAAACAGGCTCATGGCAACTGGATTAGGTTGCCATGATCTGATGCGCATTTTCATTCTAACAGGTGCAGAAAACGAAACCGATCCTTCTATAGACAAATCACCTCCTCAACGACTCATCAAACCTCTCCTGAGCTCATGTTCTCCTATGACACATCTCACCCATCGGTATGTTAGATCGGGGACTAACAGTTAGACATTGGTCCAGTCAGTCCTGCTTAAGGGGGTGTTTAAGAATAAATGGGGCTGACACAGTTGGCAGTGTGCTGGTGCTCCTTTCCGTGTGTGATCGTTCCCTACGTGCTGAGTGGCTGCAGTGTGTGATATGCGATCCTGAGCAGTCAGAGGCCATGAGGGACTGCACCACATTGATTTCAAATCTGTCTTCTATCACAGGCAATATATATATATATTCTTACTGTGCATGCGTCACTCGTACAGAGAGCAGTGTACTTACAGTAAATGTACATGTAGATGAATGAATAAATCAGTAGTGCTCCTAACTTTGCGAGGTTTGGATACAGAAAGAAGCCAGTATGCTTGATATTGTACAAATGTAATGAATCAGGTTTAAAAAAGAACGCTGACTGATCTTACTGATTGGATTCGGGAATGGATCGTTTTAGATTGCGACGTACGTTGACACGCATGTTTGAGAGCGGTTCAGAGCATCATGTGAGGGTCAAACACCACTGAGTTTAGCCAGGTGGTGCATGATAAGATGATGGAGACGAGACTTTTGACAAGTTCTGCAGTAACTGTTGGTAACTGATCCTTCATGGATGTCCCTCTGTTTAAGATAAATGTCTCCTTGGGACGCCTTGGACAGGTACAAAACAACAACAAACAACAACAATAACAATAGGAAGAAAGACTTAAAATACTTGAATGAACTTTCAATCCACAACAAAACCCCCCCCCAGAAAAAGTTCCTACCCTGCGGTGGCGCATGCGCGGTGTCCGGGTGGCTGGATATGGGGCGTCCGCGCGCTCCGTCGGCGGGTGAACGTGTGTCTGCCGGGCAGTCCGCAGACAGATGCATGATCCCACGACCCTCTGCATGAGGAAACCCTCTCATAACCCCCCTGTTAGCAGCTTGGTCAAATCAGCGCGAACCCTGGACACTAGGACGTCAGTAGGATGCGTGCTGAACACCAGCGCGCGAGCCGATCACAACCGGCCTATAATAAGAATAATTATGAGAGAGAGGAAAAAAAAAAAAAAAAGACCTGACCGTAAAACAGTACAAGCTTGGCGGCTGGAAACGGCGACGGCTGCCCGGTTAATCCAGCTCCCCCTTGAACGCAATAGTTTATGAAGGTGAGGATGGAGCAACGGTGCGGCTCGTCAAACGGAGCAAACGTGAATGAAGTGGCACGTCGCGCGCGCGTACCCCTGCGCGGAGGGGGCGGGGCCACGGGTTTGCGCTTATTGCAGAAGAAACCCTATAGACGCATGAAACTATGCAGGCTGAGTTTTTCTTCTTTTTTTTTTTTACATTTTATTTCGCACATTCATCTTCGAAATTACGAAACCAACAAGAGATTGAATGCGAATGTTAGGTTTCCGAGATGTGCCTTCATCATCACAAGTAACAAAAATGGTCAAAAAGTGTAGGCTATTTTAAGGATACTAATAGTGAAACAATGCAAAATATTTCTGCATGTGATAAAAATGTTTATTTGGGGGTTTTTTGGGGGGGTTTTTTTCCCCTTTTTTGTTTTCCCCCTTTTTTTTTTTCTTCCACTGTTTGGTTGTGTCTTTGTGTCTATGTTTCTTCCATTTCTGAATTATGCTTTTCTTTTTTTTTTTTACTGTTTTTTTACTGTTTTTACATTCCTTTAAAAAAAAAAATATATATATATATATATAGTTTTTATACCCTTCTCCAGTTTTAGGTCTTGTGATAAAAAAAATAATAAATGTTTTCATAATACCAGTGACATGCACACTAATAATCTGATTATTAACGGATTGCAGCAGTTATTAGATTATTTAAGTGGGCATGTAAACAGCATACTTTGAGATCTTGAATAGGCACCTGGAGTCTTAAGAGTCAGATTGTTTAAACTGTTCATACCTTAAACAAGACTAAACAAGTGTTGTCTGTTATAAGTCATTAGACATCTTAACGAGGCACAGTCAAATACATGAACTAGAGCATGCCCAGCTGGAGATTCAAACTCTTCAGCTTGTTAATAAAGATAAGGGATGACTTATGTGCTGTAGTATTTAGACCTTGTTGTAACATGTTTTCAATAGGAAAATGCCATTGCATGAACACGGAACATGCCATTGCATCTGTTTTGTAGGTAAACTGTCAGATATTTTTCAGTTTTTCACCCAGAAACCAGGAGATGAGGGTGCAAACTTTGGAACTGCACTATTGCGTAAACTGCAGCCCATACAATTTCATCCTGTACAGTGACTTGCATCCTTTACTTCATACCGATGCCGTGTATGACAACTTATTTTTATTGCTCAGAAAGAACATGCATTTGTGTAATCAAGCTCAAGCTCAAGTTCAAGTTCAAGTAGGTTTTTATTGTCATTTCTCCATATACCTCGTATACATTGAAATGAAATCATAGCTAACCTAGCTAAGACCACATTTAGGCCTACAATTTATATCAATTACTAATCATAAATACCATAGAAACACAAAGACAGTCAAAGCTCACGCCTAGTACAATACATTCAGATATATATATATATATACCTCTTGCTTTTTTTTTTTTAAAAGCAAGAGGCAACTTTGACAAGTTACTGTTTTCCCTCAGTCACTTAGCAGCCTTATATTAGTTTCACCACGAATGATCTGTTTGATTAAACTAAAAGACACCTCCTTGTGACACACCACAAACGATACGTGACGTTTTCTTGTTTATTTTAATATTGGCCTTATTATTAAACATGGAAGCAGCACTTCCAGTATTTTCCCTTGAATCGAGTGGGTTTTAATCCAAACCTCAAGGGCCTAACCCAATAACTTGCTGTCATTATGATTCAAAATGTTTCGAATATCCATTTGAACATGATGCAGGCCTGTCTGGTTCAGGTTCTGTATAGCCCATAGACCTTTTTCACACTGACTACCTAAAAGTGTGAGACCCACTGTTGTAATTTATGCGTGCATTGAAATCCTGGTTTAGTCCCCAGCAAGAGCTATAGTGCACTTTGCGTAAGAAGCTCAGGCCTGGTTTCGTATTGTCATCCTACCCACTTGCATATTTAAAAAAAAAGGCTATTTCAGTCGTTGTTCAGCCATGGCACTGCTGCTGCGCACCGTGGTCTCGCGCTCGGAGCGCTCCTGACTCGCGCTGTCACGTGACAGCACCGTGCGTGCCGTGCAGAGGCGCTCCGTGCCGGAATGGACCGGTTTGACGCGCACGCGCACGCGCACTGGGACCGTGCGGAATTTTCCACCGTGGACCAGTCGAGTCGACCAAGGGTGGAGAGACATGTTACCAGCAGACTCCCTTTAAAGCAAAGTCATGGGCGTGGTTCCTTTTGCAACTTTTACATTTACAACACGAGCATTGCATTGCATTAAATAATAAAAGTACACATTTCTGGATTTTCTTTTTTTGGGGGGGGGGTTCCCCCCTGGAGAGTCATACAGGACACGTGGACCTATGACATAAAACGTCTTTGCCTTCTGTGCAAATTTGAGAACAGACACTGAATTTTTAAGCCAAATATAAATGCTTATTTAAATTGACTTATTTACTTATGTACCAACATCCTTTAAACACATTTAGTGCTGTTTGTGTCTACATGCCTGTTCACTGCAGTGATTTATAATCCCACTATCGGGTGTCACCCAGAAGAGGATGGGTTCCCTCTTGAGTCTGGTTCCTCTCAAGGTT
>JAOUQW010000009.1:13229716-13263070 GCA_028565825.1 Olivaichthys viedmensis
TGACTACTGAACTTCATAATGTTAACTATACAGACTACTGAACCTCGTAATGTTCAATATACTGACCACTGAATCTTAATGCTCAATATACTGACCACTGAACTTCAGTGTTCAATATACTGACTAGCATTCAATCTCATAACTACTGAACCACATAGTATTCAGTACAGCAACAGGAGGCTGTACATCTTTACAAATGTATTTTTGGGAACGACGAGAGACAAAAAGAGAGGGAGAGAGAGGTAGGAGGAGTTCAAGATAGGAAAACAGCAAAACAGATAAAGAGCGGGAGTGATAACCAACATGGGAGAGAGAGAGAGAGAGAGACAGAGAGAGAGAGAACAGTGAAGGAAAATCAGAAATGGAAGATTATTAGCTGAGGAGAGCAAAAGTAGACATAGAGGAGGAGAGAGGAAGTGACATCGCTGGAGAGAGTGACAGCATGGGATACAGGGAGCGAGAGACATGGACAGAAAAAGTGTGGAGCAGGAGAGAGCTACACTTAATGAGAAGGAAAGATTGTCTAGAGTGGGAGAGAGAGAGGGAGAGAGAAAAAGGAAGGGATGGGTTTTTAACACTCCATTGCATCCTCCATTTTAAAATCACCTGCCTTTCTGAAGTAATAAACTAGACACGGCACTTATCATTATTACATAATAAATAAAAATATATATAAATATACATTTTATGCAATAATCAGTGAAGACTTCACTCAGTTACACAGGGTCATACTCACAAATGGGTTTATTTCATTAATTAGAAAACATAATAATAAAAAAACATTGTAAAACCTATTTGCTCTGTATTGCTTTTAAATAAGTGAACCGTTTTCCCTGGGGTTTATTTACACTATTCTATTGGTTGTTTTACTTTCATTCTTTTAATGTTTTATTTTTTTTCTTTCCCCCACACACCCTGTAAAGCACTTTGTCATGCCCTGTAACACGTAAATAAAGTTTATTATTATTATCATCATCATCATCATCATCAACAGTTGGCCCTTAATATTGAAGAATCTATTATTTACACTGGAGACAGATTCAGTGTTTATTTGTGTGTGAAATCTTCATATGAAAATTAATTTGATCTGAATCTGTTGTTCACACAGTTTTAACATTTTGTCAAACTGTTAGTGCCGTATATTTTATTCAGATGATAACACAGATGTCACGAAGTGCTGCAGGTGCGGGGGTACGGACACAATTACATAGCCGCTCTCACGGAACAACATATTTATTATAGTTTTCCAACGGGGTTTAAACACAAAACTAAAGCACACCGCGACAGGCGTGCTAACACACAAACAGGAGACAATACGGGACGGACACAGGCGGGTATTTAAGCACTTAGAAATCAAAGGACGAACAAGGAACAGCTGGGAACATTTAACATGACTCACGTGACAGGGACAGGCGAACAAACACACACAAGGAGTGGCGGTCGTCGCCATGGCGAACGCCACGCTATGTCCCACGCTCAGCCGCGCGCGTGACAGAGCCCCCCCTCTACGGCGCTGCTCCTGCAGCGCCTCCAACTGGCAGTCCAGGGGGGCCCCGGGCCTGTGGGGCCTCGCCTTTCTTGACGCTTGGGAGCGGAGTTCCGGCTTTCTTGGCGGCAGCGTCGACGGACACCCGGGGGCCACCCACCGTGGTGTCTGGGGGTGGAGGAACGCCGTCGTCCTTGAAGCCCGGGGGAGGCGCTATGACATCCTCCCCATGCTCGGGGGGTGGAGGAACGTCGTCGTCCCCGAAGCCCGGGGGCGGCGCTGTGACGTCCTCCCCTTGCTCGGGTGGCGGAGGAACGTCGTCGTCCCCGAAGCCCAGGGGCGGCGCTACGACTTCCTCCCCCTGTTCGGGGGGCAGAGGCACGTCGTCGTCCTCGAAGCCCGGGGGCGGCGCTATGATGTCCTCACTGGGGTCCAGCGGTGTCTGCACTCTCAGCCACGCCTCCAGCGGCGTCCGCGAGCTCGGCCACGCCTCCAGCAGCGTCTGGGACGGCCTCGGCGGCCGTTTCTAGTCCCCCCTCAAAAATTCTCTGGGGCTTTTTCCCCGTTCCAGGAGGGTGGGTCCTCCGGGCCAATCTCGAGCCGAGCAGCCCCCCTGGCTGGCTCAGCTGGGAGCGGCGTGGCGCCGCAATCGGGAGGCGCCCCAGCGCGGCTTCGCTCCTTGACGTCCAGCGGGGAGCCGCGATCGGGGGGGCGGCTGGCGGCGGTTGCTTTTGCCGGCGGTGCGGCGAAGCCCTCGCTTCCTCTGCCACGTCCGCCGCCGTGAAATCGAGGTCTTTTGCGCTGAGGAGCGCGTAGAGTTCCTTCGCCGGCAGGTATTCCTCCTTGCCTTCTCTGAAAGCGCGATGTCTGGCGCGGCTTGTTGCGTCCGTTTGATAGGTCTCCTGTTCTGTGCTGCAGGTGCGGGGGTGCGGACACAATTACATAGCCGCTCTCACGGAACAACATATTTATTATAGTTTTCCAACGGGGTTTAAAACTATAATATAAATTCCACTGCTAACTATTGATCCTACATTTCTATAACTATAATCATCTCATTGTACTCCTGATTCTGTTAAACTGTGGTTCAATAATTTGCCTGTTTAATTGATCGTGAATGTCTCAAAGATTAAATGTGATGTGGTTGGATACTGAAAGACTTCGGCTGAGGAGGCCTTTAATAGCAATTTAAATGATTTATAAATGGCCCAAGAAAGCCCTTTTTTTTAAATAACAACTTAAAGATTTATTCATTAGGCAGATGATATTATCTATATCGACTTACAAGTGAGGCAGAATATAATCCAGGCACAGAGCTGAGAATTTGCTTAGATTAAGGAGGATTAATAATAATAATAATAATAATAACCTAATAATAATAACCTAAATAACCAATCAAATTCCACTAACATTGTGTCACATTTAACGTGTGTAGCTGCACGGGAGAAGAGGCAGGACGCAAGTGCGGACGTTCGGTGTGTTTATTGAAAGGGTTAATCCATAAATCATCGTAGTTATCCATAGCAGGGGTCAAGTAACAGGCAGACAGGCGTAACGTAGGCAAATCCATAATCGTAGTCAGGGTACAGGCGTGGGTCGATAACAGGAAGTCGAAAACACAATGAATGGAATCAAACAAATAAACGAACGGGAATAAACAGACACTAGAACACTAGACTCGGAAACACAGAAACCAGACTCGGATGAAACGCTCAGAATGACGGTATAGAAACATGACAATACTTCGCGACGATACATTGAAACCAGGGGGTATTTAACAACAAACGGTAATTGGATAATTGATGCTAATTAATGATAGACCAATAGGAAACCAGAGGGGGCGTGAACAGAACCAAAACAAGACACGTGAATAAAACAAAACAAAACAAACAAAAAACATTCACGTTTGTTTGTGCTGATGCGTGCGGTTAAAATGACTGTTTCTGCCGGTTTGCTTTTTGAGATATTACAGTGTTATGTATGAGTGTAAGCCAGCGCTCGAGAGTGATGTCACTGTGAAATGAACGTAATGCGTGGAAGAATCAAACGGGCACAAACTCTTTTTGTACAGCACAAATGAATGATACTAATTTGGATAGATTTCCGTTTTGGTTTTTGAGTTTAATGCGGTTTACCGTGACATCACTCTCGGCCATAGACTTGCATTGAAATATAGCTTTTATGATATCTCGGAAAAAATAAACCAGCGAGAACAAAATAACTTCTGCGCCACAAATCGGCACGCGAACGGCACAAACCGGTGATATAAGTTTGATTAAATTTCTTTTTGATTGGATGCCAGCTTCACATGGATTCATCAGAGGGGCTTCATAAGTTCCACTGAATGGTGGGGACACTGTCTGGCATTTAAACACCGTGTCTGATTCACACCTGTGATGTCACGAGAGTGAAATGACATTGGGGTCCCCTGTGCTGACAGTTTTCACATCCTGCTCCAGCCCACACACAGTCAAACCCCCTCTCGCAGTTAGGAATGCAAACGAAGCCCATGTTTGACTGAGTGGGATTAGCTTGCATCAGTACAGCGCACCGGTGCTTTAATATGTGTTAAAATGTACAGTGTGTATCGTGCACCATGTCGCCCTTTCCTCCAATTTTATAAGCTACGGTAACGTTTGTGGATGGTTGCCGAGTTCCATGTGACGTGCTGTAGGCTCCGTGCCTTCTCAAGGCGCTGTACGTTATGTAGGTGCCTCTGGTCAAAAGTTCACCCTGTGATGGTTTTTAATTGGTTGAATTTGACTGTATATTATTTGCATATTGACTCTGAAATAGGTTACGTTGTTAATGGTTGCTCTTTGAGTGTTTTAATGTGGTCTAGCCCAGCTTGGAGTCAGTGCGAGTTAAGCAGGCCTGTACTTGTACGGTAATTTAGATTATGAGACGCATCAATGGACTGAGTTATTCTGTTAGGTCTTCGGTTAGGTTTTAGAATTGTTTTGCACACACAACAGCCTCTACTCTTATGTATTTGGCCAATTTCGTGACGTTAATGTTCAGTTGTAGGCTATTTTTAGGAAGTCTTCTCTTTTGGTCCCCTATTTGAGTTTGCCGGTTAGTAGACTTTGCAGTCAGTTCCTGAAATCTTGGCTGGATTTTTTATTTTTTTTTGCCATATTTGTCAAAGACGTGTTTCTGTTCAATGGGGATCTTTGTTGTTAGCAAATTCTGTGATTGCTTGTATCATGCATGCTGGTTCAGCATGGGAAACTCTCCATTTAAAAAAAATCTTTATAGGTGCTTGCCCTTGAAGCCTTCTTGCTGTGGGACTCAATGTTAAGTCAATTGAATCATGCTAGCCAGTATTCTCCCTGATGCTTTAGGCTTAAGTGGTGGAAGAGAGTCCACTCGAAATGCAGGCATGCATTAGCCAGGTCTTACATTTACTTCTCCCTACTTTACTTCTACCGCCTTTATACCTTGCAGCCTCTTTCAGTTGCCTGTTCTATGGTTCATCGATCATTGTGAATATCAGTGCTTTGGTACAGTTGAAAATGTACAGTGCCGCTCAGTGATCCGTTTAGCCTGCATCACACTGTGTGATATTGTTTGGTATTACAAAAACGTATTTTGTATTTCGTATTTGATATGCAATGTCTTTCCAGAAGTATTGTATGTGCTCGCTGGTGTAGTTTGTTGTGATTGGCGTCATGTTTGAAAGTTTTATGGCTTAATTCTGAGACTTTATCGTTCACCAGAACCCGAGGAGAATCAGAAGGGACCAAAATAATTATAACACAGTATTACTAGGATAAAACCGAACAGGTTGCAAGTTCTTGCATTTGTTATGCAACGTTGTAGTTCATAATAATGTACGAGACACTCACGAGTATTCTGCTTCTCGGGCACTATCTAGGCATCCTAGATAGTGAAAATGACTAAATGCTGCCCTTCTGTTATATTATCTTGTCGTGTAGTTATGAAACTCGTCTACTTTTGCATTTTGAGTGAAGGTTTAAATCACCTTTTTGTTTCTCAAATTCTTTAAAGAGCGAATTTCATGAAATGTGTCATTAAAAACACATGATTTTAAAACTGCGTTATCTCTTGTTTTGATCATTTCTGATTTCTTATGTTACTAGCGTGTTTTGTGAGTTGGTTGGTTGTCTCCTCAGACGCAAGTCAAGGACTGTGACGTTTAACTGGGGTTGAGGCTTATTTCATTCACACGCTGTCAAAAATGCGTCTTTGTGCTCGTATATCTGGCACAAACACGCTCGTCAATCCCACACTAGTGAGAGAACGCTGAAAATCTGGCCTCGTAAATGAGAAACCGGAGAAAGTACCGCTGTAGTGAAAAACTATAAAGGAACTGCTGCTTCGTGGCTTCCGATCACCTTAAGGCTGTTGATCATTCAGGGTTTTTTTTGTTTCGCTTTCATAGTTTTCTATAGGTTTACTTTGTTTTCCTGAATGCGGTGCACAGTACCCGGAAGTAATATGCGCCGACATTTAAGCGTCACGTAAAACTCCTTTAAACATATTTTACGTCAACCTAAGTCCAAGCGCCGAACAATAAAAATGAATCCTCCCAGAAATGGAGCTGTAAGCTTTATTTATTGTGCAGTTCAGGCTTTTCAATCCACACTGCCTGCGAGGCATAACCGTCATTTATTCGTCGAGCGTGGAGCTCCATTTCGGTGCTTTCTCGCTGTGAGTGGATAAATATAGCGTGCAAATTGTTTGTATTGGACCGTCCGATTATCTTAAACGTACGTTACCACTGTATACGATCAGAGAAATCCCCCGCAGTGATTACGTCGAGTTGACGCCGGTGACGCTGATGGCGTTTGACCACGGGGGCTTAGAACGAGGGGGGGGGGCCGTTGGAGATGCTGGAGATGCTTTTTAAACTATTGCTCGCAGGATGACTCCCAGTGGAGTTAGTTGATGTAATGAAGGATGAAGTTTCAAGTCCTTCTTGTTTGCTGTTGGGATGCATTCTGATGGAGGAGAGAGGATTTGATTAAAGGAGAAACCAATCTAATCTCACAGCAATGTAGTCATTAGGCCATGTCAAAGGTTTCAACGTTTCTGCATCGTGCATCCCTAAAGGATGGTGTTGAGTTTGTTGTCTTTGCTCATGAAGCTTTTTCTTTTTCTTTTTCTTTTTCCTTTCATCAGTAGGGAGATGTGAAGGCTGGTCGGAGAGCAGCGACACTGAGCATCCTGCACATCGACACGACCCCCCACCCCCATCTTCAGCATGAATGGGGATATGCCTCATGTTCCCATTACCACTCTTGCTGGGATTGCTAGCCTTACTGACTGTAAGTAAAACACACACGAACAGATGATATCTATATATATATTATTGGTTATTGAAGAATGACTGGTTTTATTACTGTTTATTGAAGAAAAAAAACTTTCACATGTGGACTTTAAAAAATACTATAGCAGTTAAGGTTCTGTGCTTGTGAGCAGCAGGTTATGAGCTCAAATCCCAGAGAGCCCATGTTGGGCATTCGGCAAAACCCTGAACACTCAAATGCTCAGATTTATGCTTGGGTTGTATTGGGTTGAAAGTTGCTTTGTATAAGAAATAAACGTAAAAAAATCCAAAACAGTTCGATACGGTGCTTTTGGTCATTTGCCAGTCTCTTGGTAAATAGGGGGTCACTAGTTGGTTTGAGTGTTACTCACATTTTAAAGCTTCAGCGCAGGACGAGGCTCCCCATAATGTTTTAAAACCATGTGCTGTGATATATAAAGCTGTTTAGTTTAATTTCGTCTCGTATTCTCCCACTGGTAAAATACACACTGCCTGTAATGTGGAGGTGTGCCCTGCTGCTGTCCATGCCAGGGGATTCCAGGGGGAATGCAATTGGCTGCAGCGTTGCCGAGACAGTGCTGGCTTCCTGGCACGGATGGCAGGATCGGTTCACTCTAGCTTTCTCATAAAAGACAGTGAGCAGTTCGGCGTTCACACAGTTGTGTCGCTTACTATCAAGTCGGGCGTTTGGTGGCCTCCTTCAGCCGAGACGCTCGGCAATGCCATGTTACTGGTAATGGCTTGATAAGACAGTGTAACGCACCCCACACCTTGAGGTGTTAATGGGAGAATAATTACTGGGACAATCCAATAGGACTAATTTGGGTCAAAACCAAAATGCAACAGGTTCTGTACCAGCTGATCTTTTTTTAAACATTTTTTTAAGATATTTCCTTTTAGATGGCACATCTTTTAGATGTTCTTACTCCATCGTGGGTACTATTGAGGAACTTACCCATTGTTTACTAACGGAAAAAGTGGGAAAAAAATGTTTTGGGTAGGGATGCAACATATAGACACAAAATGCGATCTGCGATACCGTTGCTGGATATCACGATGCGAGATGCAGTACATTCAGACGAAAATGATACATTTTAATGTGTCTGACGAAATGTGCAGCAAAATACACTTTTGCTTTTTTTCAGGTTTATTCAGCAATACATAAGAGGCATGGCGATGTTTCTCTCCTTATAGCAAATAACATTGCTGTTTTGCAAATCGCAAAATAAGACCAATAAAATAATACATAGTTATGCTAAATTTGCTAACATTTTGTATTGTAAGGCTGATGGATGAATAGCTAGAAAGATAAATAAATAAATCTGGCTGAATTCTTCTTCTCGCACATACACATACACACACACATATATATATATATATATATATTAGGCCTACAATCTTTAATCCATCACACAGCAATTTTTTTGTTTGTTTAAGCCCCACCAACATGCAGTTAGGCTGAATTTCAAATGGTTTCAGTATTTATGCTTTCTGCTTGGGGTATAGCACACTGGTGTTGTGCACCCAATGTAGTGTGCTGTATGTGCGCTAGAATGCCATTTGTGGTTCAGCCACGGGGGGAATTGGCGGAAGGGAAGCGCAGAATGCAACACAACCGAATGTAAAACTACATTTTTATCTTTACGCAATTTACTCAAGTAAAAAGTATCGCTTACAAATATTGAAAAGTTATGTACATCACAACTGCTTGACACGTTTTAAACAAAACCTGGGACCGAGATGGTCATCTCAGTTAAGTGCCAAACTACAGATGTGCCTCCACTTTTTGGTATCAGTTCCTCCTCGCTTACATTCTCTCTCCTCGCTGTTTATTCGGCACTTGGCCAAGCAGTACTCCTTTTTTCTTTTCTTACTAGCTAACAGTAGCGTGTTCGGCTGTGTGTGTGTGTGTGTGTGTGTGTGTGTCTGTGTGTGATTGCTCTATAGTTCTTTGCCTATCCGTGGTCCTACTCTAATGACGTCACACTCACACACGCACAGCGTTTACTCCGGTGCTGTATGAGGGTAATGCACTAATCTCTCCAACCTTTAAGCCGTTTTGTTATCGCAGACCATCACAAAGCCCCTCGTATTGCGATATTGATAAAATATGATGAATCGTGCAAGCCCTATTTTAGAGTTTCAGTTTAGGACTGTGGCTGATCTTGTGGTGAACTGCTCACAGTTTATTTTAAAACTTGCTGCTGGTATGTAGTCGTGCATCTGAGTGTTCATTAAATGGGCACTGGCTTGAATTACCAATAATTACAAAAAAAATTAAAGCCGATCTTGACGCAGCATTCCGTCATGGTGCAAGTTCATGAAGCATCATTATGTTTCGCAGATAATCCAAGAAATCTGAGGCGTGGTTCAGGGTTGTGTTTAAATGCAGTGTGTCGAAAGCGTGTGCGTATTCAGTTTTATGCCTATTTTATTTGAATTTATTAAAAAACAAAAGCAAACTAAAGGTGTGCACAGCCACCAAGGACACCTATGTGTTATACTACATATTACATGCTGGAAAGAGCATTTTAATTTGGTGAATTATGGTATTAATAGCTGTGACGGTGGATTCCTGCTCCACTGAGTAATCCAGAATGTAAAATGTTGTAAATATTGTAAAGGTTGTAAATTATGCAGCCAAATCAAGATGATGATGATGCTGCTTATTATTATTATTATGAGGCTATTATTATGCTATAAGGCTGTTAATAGTTAGAATTGCAGGTTGCTATAGAAATAATACGAAAGAGGGGCATGCTTTTTAAGTGCGCTCCTTTTCCGTTCATGTTTTAATGCTACGTTATTGCCTGTGTTTAAAAATAAATAAATGGCGGCTATCTTTTCAAAAATACTAATGATGAATCGCATCTTCCACATTTTTTGTGGATCACTCCAAACTCTGAAGTTATGTTTGGCTTTATCGTCTTTCCTGATTCTTTAACCTCACACTGGTCTAGAAACAAACCCCCCCATTTCTGTGTATTTAGTTGGTGCCAGCGTGTCGTCACGTCTTTTTAAAACAGCTATTTAACTGAGGCAAAGCACCAATATACTTTTTCTATACAATTATAAAACTAAAAGCTATTGGAAATATTTCTGAATGGTGCAAAAGATGTGAAACGTTGTGAAAAGTAGCCTTTTGTCAGGACTTGTTAATTGCCAATGTATCGTGCTTTTTAAAAATGTATTCGTAATAGTTAAAAAGCACATCACCTAGCTTTTAGCACTTGTTTGTCACAGCTGTTGCTTAAAATGACCCGTTTTTAAGCTTTATTTATTTATTGTTCGATTTCATTCATTCACCTTGTCGTAATCGTGTCATCCTGGTCGTGGTTGCGGTGGATCCGGGCCCTATCCCGGGATTACAACCAGGAGCAGTGGGAGTACATGGTGGGAAAAAAAAGTCCTCGTTCACTCTCTTGTCTTTTTGCAGTGTTAAACCAGCTTCCCTTGCCTTCCCCTCTCCCTGCCACCACCACTAAGAGCCTGCTGTACAATGGGAGGATTGCCGAGGAGGTCAACTGTCTCTTGGCCCGCAGGGACGACAACCTTGTCTCCCAGCTGGTCCACAGCCTTAACCAGGTCTCCACCGAGCACATGTGGGTATCTCGACTGTGTCCTCTTCAAGCCTGCTATGACGGTGTTCCGCTTTTGTTTTGGTCCGTAGAAATTTAGGAGCGCAGATGGATACGAAATTCACTTTTAAAAACACAACAGATAGAGTAAACAAAACAAAATCGTAACGTTCGGCTTTTTGATTCAAGATCCAGCTCTCGTGAATCCTGTAACTTGGATGGCCAAAAAAACAACCCAGTTATGTTTTGTTGGTTGCAGTCAGATCCTGAGTAAAGATTTTAAATCAAGTTACTTTGTTTTTAATAGGATTTCTTTTCCGTAGTTGATCAAATTGGATGTGTTCGGGCGCTGTTCTGTTGTGTGACAGCATGACGCTACCTTTTAACAGCGAGTAACTCAATCAAACGTTTTAGAAAATATTTACCCAATCAAAAACAATGACAGAAAGGGAAGCCAGCCTCTTTGAGGTGATCAAGTCTGTGTGTGAAGACGCGTGTGTGAAGGAAGCAAAACGGCCGGCACACTTTTTAAAAATTTGTTCAAAGCATCTTTTTAAAATTTATTTATTTATTTATTTGAATATATGACAATATTCATTGGCACACTTTTTAAAAATTTGTTCAAAGCATCTTTTGAAAATTTATTTATTTATTTATTTGAATATTTGACACTAGCCTACACTTTTGACAATGTTGCTCTTCATGGCAGAGAGCTGAAGGACAACCTGGGCAGCGATGACCCGGAGGGCGACATGCCGGTGCTGCTGCAGACGGTGCTGTCCAGGAACCCCAACATCTTCAGGGAGAAAAGTATGCCCACCCGTTACGGGGTTCAGGGCGGTAAGGAGAAGACATGGAGACATTGCCCTTGACTCTGAACCCAGTGGAGCACAGTGCGCGGCCTGGTGCAGTTCTGGCAGCCTTTTGCACCCTAGCCTTTTATAGCTCCCTCTATCCTGAAGCGTTTCTCGGATCAGAAGTCAACAATGTGGGCTTTCGTGAAGCAATAATTAGTTTTTTAAACTATTAATATTTTAAGGTTATGTGGTCACATTTGACTGATTTTTTTGCTCTAAATTAAATTGGGTAGGTTTTTATCCCTTTCTAGTGGTCATGAGGTCCTAGTGGTCCTTTTTTACGTTTATTCTAGTGGTCAAGTCCGCTTGAGATCATTTAACAACTTGACACGGGGGTGATGTAGGCATGCAGTTTGCACGATGCTAACGTGGTTAACTGTAAGCTTCTCTCACTTGCTAGCAACGTTCGCTTTGTAGGTCCAGTGCAAAACGAAAGAGGCAAACCTCTGACACCAAACGTGTCCTGGCTGATCGACTACATTATTATGTTATTAAGACCTACTGCTCTGATCTGTCGACAACGGCTGAATGGACAATTTATTTTACTCCTAATAATTGAAATAATCAGGCCGACTAATTACTGCAGGCAAAGACCCATTGAGGTGCCAAACGCTGTGCTCCTTGTGTTCTTTTTGTTGTCTTCAACAATGAATCAATAAGCAATGTGTGAATTGTACTCTAATGTACATTCTAACATATTTCATGTCCTTGTCCCAAAACCCCCTAAACCTGTCTGTCTGTCGTGTTGTTAAATGTCGTAACCGGTGGTGGTTCGCCACATTATTCTGACTGAAAAGAATGATGTTTCACTGCATCCTAAAGTTAGACTGACTAATGGCCTTGCCTTCTGTTTCCTCTTATACAATCAAGGTCATGTATACTAATCGGAATGACACAACTAACCGTGGTGGTTAAACTGCCGTTCTTATGTTAGTTGTTTTGTGTTATGGATGACTGATTTTTATTTTATTTTATTTATTTATTTATTCTTTGGTAATTGAAGGTATAATGCAACAGCCAATGATGCCGCCATACAAGATGTCTCAGAATTCCATGCATGGCAGCCCGGCATCCACAAACTACCAGCAAACCACTGTTACTCCCAGCCCTCCTAGGTATTCTGCAAAGTTTTCATATTGCAATTTTGATGGCATAAGATGTGTTTACTGGCAGACACTGGTGTTTAAGCAGTCTGGATGCTGACAAGTTCTTTTCTGTGCCAACAGTCGCTTTGTTCAGCCTCAGACGGGTTCCGGTGCCCGGTTTATGCCCCAGCAAAACAGCCCTGTGCCCAGCCCCTATGCCCCGCAGAGCCCTGCCGGTTACATGCAGTACCCTCACCCTCCCAGCTACTCCCAGCACCAACAGATCCAAGGTGTGTCCAGATGCCACGACTCAGACTTACAGCAGCTAACAAGCACTTTAGGAAGCTCGGCTTAAACCTCCAATCAGGATGATTGATCTTTTTTTTTGAGTATTGAGTCCTCTTTGAGCTTTTAAAGTTGCTATAGGATTTAAAGTGTTTCTCACAATGGCTTGCCAGCAGAAGCGCCACCATTTTGCCAAAATCTATCCAGAGGTTCATTCCAATTTTTATTTTTATTTTTACAGTCTCTGTGGCTAGTCCCATGGTGCCTGGTGGCATGAGAAACATCCACGACAACAAGGTCTCTGGGCAAATGTCAAGTAACTCAGCCAATCACAACGCACGGCATTGCTCCAATGAAGAGTACATGAACATAGTCCACAGACTGGGAAATGAGGTGAGCAGATGCACTGCAGACCTTATGCATAGGGATGGTATAACGGCTTTGGTCACGTTCAGTTAAAAAGCAACTCCAGCAGCCTCTTTTCCCGTTGTAGAAGGTGTTTGTCATTTTCACAGCTCGAATACTTGACAGACAAAATGACCTAGTCCATCAATTCCCATGGGCTGATCTCGACTTCATAAAGCTTCAGCACGTGTTTGTGTTCGCGTGTTTGCTGCTGCTTAGGTTTTGTTGACGGCACAAAGTCTCTGGCTGTTGGCTATATAACACAGCCTGTGTTGTCAACTTGCACGATACGTTTACAAAAATTAGGAAATGAAGCTCCTTGCTCAATGAATGATGGTTATGAGTCGCGGGCTGTTTGAATTGAAAAGCCTAGACTGTTCAATAAAGGAAGGTTATGGCTCAATTTTTGTAAAGATACAGAAAGTAAACCTATAGAAAGCTATGAAAGCGAAACAAGAAACAATTAAATACCCTTAAGATGGTCGGAACCCACGACCGCATGTGCAGCAGTTTTGCACCAAGTTAGGTATTAAGACGAATACATCCGTTGCCTTTTGTAGTTTTTCACTCCCTTAGCAGAAATGGAATTTAAAAATCTCTCTCCCACCACAACCTGGTCTCTAAAACAATACATTTACGAGGCCTCGTTTTTGCTATATATCACAAGCACAAAGATGCATTTTGACAACGCGTGAATCGAATAAGCCCTGCGCCCAGTTCATGTAGACTTCACAGTCCTTGTCTCGCGTCTACGGCCAACCCACAACCTTTTTTAAAAATAAAATACATTAGTGACAGAACATTACTTTTGTTTAAACTCAGAAAGGATCAAAATAAGAGAGAATGCCGTTTTGGATGATGTTTTTCTTGCATTTTGTTCTGTAAAATTTGCCAGAGTTGCTCTTTAAGCGAGATGGTTGATGACAGATTTACTGAATGTAGAGCTGAGCTGGTAACCAATGTGCGCTGGATTTTCTAGGAGAGTGATCCTTCCATGAGAAACGCCTCCTTTCCTCTCCGATCGCCCCAATCAGTGTGCTCTCCTGCTGGAAGCGAAGGGACTCCAAAAGGTACATTTCAAACCATTCGCAAATCGCAAGTCTCCGGCGACCTCAGTAGCCAAATTGTTTTATAGTGTATCCGATAAATGATGCACATTAGTGTGTTACTTTTTGTTTGAAATGTATTCTGGTATTGTGTTATAACTACTGTTTCATATTTTCATCTTTTTTTTTTTTCTTCTCCAAGTGTTACATGGGAACTAAACGTAGGTATGGGGGAATTGGGTAACCAGCGCCATAGAATTGGTCCAGGGGAATTTAGTGTATTGAATTATTATTATTATTATTATTTTATTTTATTTTTATTTTTACTGGGCCATAACTAATTTGCATAAACTTGAAATAATCTCGATTCATCGACGTTTGTGTTTATCACTGGAATCGCGGTTTCGGGTCGCGTAGGAAAGAAATGGTCCCCTGTTGCTAGTGTGAATGCAGTGTTGGCCAGGGATGTTTACGTTCGCTATCCACGGCGCGCCTTCTTGGGTGAGCAAAGGGCTTTTTAGCAATCAACTGTTTTGTGATGCTTTCGTTTCTAGTTGGATCGCGGCCACCTCTGATCCTCCAGTCCCCTCCGCCATACACCTCACCGCGAGATCCTCCCGACCACCTCCTGGACTCGCCTGAGCGGAAGAAAAAGCAAAAGAAAATGATCAAGGAGGAGGGTGAGAAAGGCGCAATGTACGACATCGTCAGCTCGCCCTCCAAAGACTCCACCAAGCTGACGCTGAAGCTATCGCGGGTCAAGTCGAGTGAGACGGATCAGCCCGGTGAGCTCATGCCCGGCGGCGTGGAGCACGGCTCAGACGCAGAGAACGATCTGCCCTGCAACAGCTTTCGGGAGCAGTCTGGATACCAGCAGGTCCCGGTGCTGCAGAATACGGGGGCACTCGCAGCCAAGCAGCCCGGAGCAGTCAGCGGGACGCCCTACGACGAGGCTGAATTGGACGCCCTGGCTGAGATCGAGAGAATAGAGCGCGAGTCAGCCATTGAACGGGAGCGCTGCTCCAAAGAGGTTCAGGATAAAGGTAGCACTCAGTTTCCCTCTGTTCAGTGTGCCTTGGTTTTGAAAGTGCTGACTCATGGTTCACATATGAAGATCATATAAATGTTTAGTTTACAAACCAGGTGAACAGATATTTCATACAAGCTTAAATTATGTTACTGTTGTTCATTGATCTTGTTTAGACAAACCCCTAAAGAAGCGGAAGCAGGACTCGTACCCTCAGGAGCCCGGTGCTGCTGGTACTGCGGGAGGGCCTGGCGTGGGCGGCGGCGGCAGCGCTGGGAACAAACCAACTCCTCAGGAGGCGAGCGCTGCCAGCAACGGGGCTAACCGTCCAGCACTTATGGTCAGCATAGACCTGCAGCAGGCAGGCAGAGCGGAGGGGCAGCTCGACTCGTGCCCCGTGCCTGCCCAGGAGGCCCAGCGCTGGTCTGAGGACGGCTCCGACTCAGCTGGGGTACTGCGACTCAAGTCTAAAACCGACGGGGAGCTGCAGAGGGCGGCAGACGGCCGGCCTGAGGTCATCAAGCAGCAGAAAACAGCTTCGGACGGTCGCCCTGAGACGCCAAAACACAAACAGGACAAACAGGACAAACAGGACACCCGGCGTGACTCCTCGGGAAAGGGGCAGGGCTCGGACAAGCGGCCGGACCTGTCGAAGCACAGGCACGACGGCAAGCCCGACAAAATCCGGCCCGAGACGCCACGAAAACACGACGGGCGCCCCGAGCTCTCCCGGGATGGCCACAGAGAGGAAAAACACAAAGAACGGGACAGGGAACGCAGCAGCGACGGTTCCAAAATCCGAAGGCCGGAAACGCCAAAATCCTCCAGCAGGTCCGAGCAGGAGCGCCCTGGTCGAGACCGGGACCGAGACAAGGACCGAGACAAAGACCGAGATCGCGAGCGCAAACACAGGCCCGAGTCCAAAGAGCACCGGGACAGACGCTCTCCTGAGCAGCGCTCTCGGCCTGACAGTCCCCGCGTGAAACAGGAGAGCCGAAGTGGGACAGACTCGGGCCGACCCCGCGCCGACCTCAAATCGCCCAACAGCAAAGGCGAGATGCGGAGCTCTGATGGCACCAGGAAAAGCACTGATGGCTCTAAGCCACTTCCCACCGACAGCAGGGCTGGAGAGTTCCCCGATTACCTTCTAGGCGGAAAGTCTGGTGCACTAAAGAACTTCGTCATTCCCAAACTGAAGCGCGACAAGGATGGGAACGCGGAACCCCGGCGACCAGGGGAGATCTGGAGCCAGCCGCGGGTGAAGCTGGAGAGGCTCGGGCTGGTTGAGGACATCAGCAAACGGCCCAAGCCTGTGGTGGTGCTGCAGAAACTCTCCTTCGACGAGGTGCAGAAAATCATCAAAGAGAGGCATGCAAGCAGCTCCAAATCCAGCAAGAACAGGCCTTCCTTTGGGAAGTCCTCAAAAGGTAAGACGATCATATGACACATTCCAGACAGCGTAGTTTCATAATTTAAATAATAGATGTTTGGTCAACCCGATGCTTCAAATAAAAATGAGTGATTTAAATAAATGAGTAACAGTCTTTATCAACCTGTTTCAAGGGGGCATCGATGAGTCGGTGCTCAAGGAGCTTCCTCCTCATCTGCTTGCAGAAATCGAGTCCACCATGCCTCTGTGTGAGAGGGTAAAGATGAACAAACGCAAGCGCAGTACAGTCAATGAGAAGCCCAAGTATGCCGAGGTCAGCTCAGATGAAGATGCTGAATCGGAGTGTAAGTGGAATCCTCCATGTGTGTATTCATGTTGATTTTATTTATTTTTATGGAATTCAAAAGACTCTCTTGAACCTCTTTGTTTTAACGGACCATTACTTCAACACTGTCGAGGCGTGAACTGTTTTAGACTGAGAGGAAAGAGAAAATCGGCATTTGCAGATTCCAACGGTCTAGTTTGATTTTTAGCGGCACCGAAGCGATCAAAGAAGGAGCGGGACCGGGCATGGGAGTTTGAGGACCGAAAGGCTTCCGGAGAGCGCAGGCGGAGTGGAGGCCACCACGAGGGCCGCAGAGGTTCAGGCAGCCGATACCGAGACCACAGTCCAGACGACTCCGGGAACGAGTCTCCCCCTCCCAGCATGACCGACGGTAAAGTGAAAATAAAACGCTCCTCTTTCTTCCCATCATGGTGGTCCAATGGCTCATGTGGTGTTGAGATCCAAAGCACAATTGGGACCTAGCATTTTTTTTTAAGGTGCCTTTTTTTCTTTTCAGTGTTCAAAAAGATGAAGATGAAGGAGAAGCAGAAAAAGAGGAAAGCCTATGAGCCGAAGCTAACTCCAGAAGGTACGTTTAGACTCTGCCGTCTGTCGGGATACTGCTTCAGCCGTGATTAATTCCACCGTTAATGCTGCTTCTAAAATTTTACGTTTCTCCCCCCAAACAGAAATGATGGACTCTTCGACATTTAAGAGGTTCTTGGCAAGTTTGGACAACATTTTAGAAAACTTGGAAGATGTGGACTTCACATCATTAAGTATGTAACTTTTTTTATTTATTATTTTCCCGCTTAGTTGCTCACTAAAGCCAGTGCGTGATGTTCCATTGCTTTGTGTTTTGATATAGAGTAATAGCAAGGTTGTTTGTTTGTTTTTTTAACCAGAAGTCTTGCGTTCCTTTCTCAGATGGCGACGACGACGAGATCCCTCAGGAGCTGCTCCTCGGGAAACACCAGCTGTCCGAGTTGGGCAGTGAATCGGCCAAAATCAAAGCCATGGGCATCACGTACAGGGTACGCTGTTTCTGAGCATGGTGGGACTCAGGGCTTTGTGGGGTTCAGTCAGCTGCATCACGATCGGTCCTGTCATGGCCATTTAACCAGAACAGTTTGCTTCTATAGCGTTTCACTGAAGCTATAAGGCTAATCTAGCTAGCTAGGTAACAACATTCGTACCTAAACAGTTTTATACAAGAGCAGAATAAGTGAATATAAAAAGGATGTACAATTTAAATTGGATGCTATATCACAATACAAATGAATTCTAATGCCTTAAAAAATAATAAAAATGCAGTTTGAAAGATGCTAACCGGGCGGCTATGAGCTTGTCTTACTTGTTGGCAACTTTGGCCACATAGGTCCAGTGCCGACCTTCAGAAGCAAACTTATTGGCTGATCGCCTACATTTGAGGTAAAGGGGGCAGGTGTGCGAATTTTTTTCGCTAAACTATCGCTTTAACTCTGAGCTCTTTGCTTTGCAGATTCCATCCGACAAGTTAGTGAAAGTGCTGAACATATTGGAGAAGAACATTCAAGACGGCTCCAAGCTCACCACGCACATGAACCACGTGAGTTTAGCTTTGGCAGGAGCTCGGCTTCCTCTCGTACCTCTCTGCGGTACACTCCGGGTTGTCAGTCAATCACCGTGAGCTCTTTTCTCTCTTCTGTCCCAGGACAATGACGCAGAAGATGAAGAACGTCTGTGGCGTGACCTCATTATGGAGCGGGTGACCAAATCGGCCGACTCCTGTTTGATGGCTTTGAACATCATGACGTCGTCACGCATGCCTAAAGCCGTCTACATCGAGGACGTGATCGAGAGGGTGCTGCAGTTCACCAAGTTCCATCTGCAGAACACCCTCTACCCTCAGTATGACCCCGTCTACAGAGTGGACCCTCATGGAGGTCAGTGATGAGACCTCCTGGATCTGGACAAGAATTTCAACATGTTGCTCTGTACTGAGAAAAGAAAAAAATGCCAAAAGCCAGTTGTTGAATCGTCATTAAACTAAACGCAAAAGAAAAACCTAGTGTTCGATTTTAGGGTGAAACAAACACGAGAGAACGTCTTACCAACTTCCTTACACGGGAGCGAAACAATAAAAAAGCAGTTTTGATGAGTTGCGCTCTAAAAAATAAAGTTTTGTGCTGTCCACACAGGTGGAAACCAAGGCATTTCCGTGTTTCCTTTCAGCTACATGTACTCACGCTGAGATTTTCTCCATTCTGTACATACTAGGCTTGATGTGCTCAAGCGACAAATCCAACCGATTGGCTCCAGTGAATTCTTCTGACCAATCGTATGGCACGGGTTATCTCTTGTCCCCCAAAACCTCTGCTCTCACAACTTTAGTTCCTACCTGCGTTCAGCCCCTTATTCATTTGGTGCTCACTCAAAAGTGGATGAAATCTCGTATTTTTCTGGATTTGACTACAATATAAAATACATTTTAAACAAAGCAACACTGTGATGTGTATGGATTTTGCGCCCCACCATCTCAGGACTTAAAAAAGCCGGACAGTGCACGCTCACAAGCAATAACGGTAGCCCACAAGAGACAAACCTGCAAGCGGCGTTAGCGACTGGTCGCTTGCTAGGTTTGGAAGCAACAGCTATTGCGATAACATTTTCTCGTCAGCAAGAACTTTTGTCTGTTAATTTTAGATCAACATTGCCCTCTAGTGGGCAAATTCCTTTTTCACCAATCACTGACCAGAATTTCATTATGGACTATTTTCCCCTTGTGAAGAATTTCTGGCTGCCCTCCAACATTCCTGGACGCAGTAAGGCAAAACTCCTTTTTGGCATTTATTTTCCTCTGTTAGGTGTTTCACAGTGTTTAAGTATCACCGTGACAACATTAAATGTCCCAACACTGGCTGTTTTTGATTTTGGCTAACATGCTAATGAGACACTTGCAACCTGTCCGGCTGAGTAGTTGATGAGTCACTTATTAAACGGTTTTAACTAGGAACCGTAGCAATATCTAATTTTTCTTTACGACTGGAAGTTGACAATAATAGTCATTGTGAGCAACTCGCGTCTCTTAAACTAAAAAAAAAAAAAAAAAAAAGAAGTTGCTGGTGTGTCGTGGCTATTAGTCTTCCCATCAGCTCTAACCCTGGTTTCTGTTTCTTTGCCAGGCGGGATATTGAGCTCAAAAGCCAAGCGAGCCAAGTGCTCCACACACAAGCAAAGAGTTATCATCATGCTGTACAACAAAGTGTGCGACATCGTCAGCAACATCTCGGAGCTGCTGGAGATCCAGCTGCTAACTGACACTACAATTCTGCAGGTGAGCGTCTGCCTGACGGACCCTTATCGTGGGATTTCATCGGTGCGCTCATTAAAAGGCGCTCTGAGGGCTAACCCCTGTTCTGCCTCTGCAGGTCTCTTCAATGGGCATCACTCCGTTTTTTGTGGAGAATGTCAGCGAGCTTCAGCTCTGCGCCATCAAGCTGGTCACTGCTGTACGTTTTTACACGCGCGCCTTCTCAAAGCCTTTGTGTGATACAGTCTTATGCCTGAACGTTTTTTATAAACCGTGTCTTTCCTCCTCAGGTCTTTTCCCGGTATGAGAAACATAGGCAGCTGATTCTGGAGGAGATCTTCACCTCCCTCGCCAGGCTGCCCACCAGCAAGAGGAGCTTGAGGAACTTTCGGTCAGCAGATACGTCTTCTCGTACGTCTATTTTACAACTTTTGAGATGATTAGCATCCATGTTTCATTGGTCTTCTCCGTCCATCAGGCTGAACAGCAGCGACGTTGACGGGGAACCCATGTACATCCAGATGGTGACGGCTCTGGTGCTGCAGCTCATACAGTGCGTGGTGCATCTTCCCACTGAGAGGGATTGCACGGATGACGAGTATGAAAAGAAAGTAAGGGAAGCGCGCGTGCCTTAAATGGCTTGCCCAGGTTTCGTAAATTAAACGAACACGGAGAGTTTAAATGGAAAGAGATTACTTGATGATGGCATGCGCATTGTTTCCAGGTGGACCAGGACGTCCTCATCACAAACTCGTATGAGACCGCAATGAGGACAGCGCAGAACTTCCTCTCCGTTTTCCTCAAAAAGTAAGAGCTCAGACTCTTTTTATTTATTTATTTATATTAATTTAGGCTTGAAAACGCTACAGTGCAGCTGACCTGGTTAATCCGAACCCTCCTCCCGTTGTTATTCAGGTGTGGCAGCAAGCAGGGGGAGGAGGACTATCGGCCTCTGTTTGAAAACTTTGTGCAGGACCTCCTTTCAACCGTCAACAAGCCAGAGTGGCCCGCTGCAGAGCTGCTGCTCAGTCTCCTGGGCCGGTTACTGGTTAGTCGTCCTGTCTTTTGACTCTGCATGCAGACCTGATTGGCTAACCCTTGATTGGCACAAGCTCAGAGACCGCCCTATCTCCCGTCCCCAGGTGCACCAGTTCAGTAACAAACAGACAGAGATGGCTCTGAGAGTGGCGTCTTTGGACTACCTGGGCACGGTCGCCGCTCGACTGCGCAAAGACGCCGTCACCAGCAAAATGGACCAGAGGTCTATAGACCGCATTCTCGGAGAGGTAAACGATTACTCGTGCCCTTCCACAATCGATTCACATGACTGACTCTTCCTTATTCGTTTCTTAATCTTTATTTGTGGGGTTGATTCTCCAGATGTCTGGCAAGGACGAGACCCAGCAGCTTCAGAAAGCTCTGTTGGATTACCTGGATGAAAACGTAGAGACCGACCCCTCTCTTTTGGTGAGGACTATGTTTTGTTGACTGTACGCATATCGAGTACCTTGTCTTCCGAATCTTTTTTATTTTATTATTTTTTTTTTTTAAACATGCGCTTGAAGGATATATGTAGAATTATAAATTGTTTAGTATGTATTTATTTATTTATAATTTTTTTAAAGACTGCTTAAATTGGCCTCGGAACATCTCTACACAGTTCCCCTGATTAAAAAATTGCCAGGATCTGTAAATATGCATGAATGTGTCATTTGGAAACTCCCCCACCTCCTCGTGCCATCCCAGATAGACGGCTCACGCGTAGATACGAGTGTCACGACCGCTGTAGGGTCAAGCTGTTGAGCCGATTTTGTGATGTCACTAACTGAGATCATCGGTAGTATTTATTATTATTATTATTATTATTAATTTATTTGTTTATTTTACACAGAAGTACTAAGAAAGTCTCTGTTATGAAATGGAAAAGTAATACTTTTGCGCTGTGTTTAACAAATTGTACCCAAACACCAATCTATATAATCAATATCAGCCATCCAATTGGAGCTTGAATATAAACCTTGTTTATGAGTTTAGGGGTACTTTAAAATGAGTGCCCGACGTAAAAAGGCCTGTAACGCAACGTTTCTTGTGACCTGGCAGTTTGCGAGGAAGTTCTACATCGCTCAGTGGTTCAGGGACACCACCACGGAGACCGAAAAGGCCATGAAGTCTCAAAACCAGAAAGACGAAGACCCGGCAGAGGGAGCGCACCACGCCAAGGACGTGGAGACCACGGGCGAGATCATGCAGAGAGCCGAGAAGCGCAAGCAGTTCCTGCGGGCCATCATCAAGACCACTCCATCGCAGTTCGGCACACTGAAGTAAGCTTGCATGACCGTCTCCTTGCTTTGTTTGTGTCTGCGTATGCTTACGTGATCAGAGACGTGACACCCGTCGAACACCTTTTCTCTTCTTCAGAATGAACTCGGACACTGTGGACTACCAAGACGCCTGTTTAGTCGTGCGATATTTGGCCTCCATGAGGCCGTTTGCACAGAGCTTCGATATTTATTTAACGCAGGTAAGAAAGCATTGCCTTCGTTCACGCAGCTTGAGGGGGAAACTGAAACGGGTGGAACGTTGCTTTGAATATATTAATATATATAATATTGCTTTGTGGAATCCAAACTGAGGATTTTAAATTGGTTTAAAAAAATATTCACAAGTCTTTCAGTGTGTGTGTGTGTGTGTAAAGTGCGTCGCTACAAAAAGTCTCCGTCTGCTTTGTGTTGCTCAGATCTTGAGAGTCCTGGGAGAAAGTGCCATCGCCGTGAGAACGAAAGCGATGAAGTGTCTGTCGGAGGTGGTGGCCGTGGATCCCAGCATTCTGGCTCGGGTGAGTGCCGAAGTACCACAAGATAATTTATTTTATTTTTTTAGCAAGAACAACTCTCGATACGGCGTGTCCTTGGGTTCTTGAAAATAATTTGACGTGGAAAATGATGCCTTGAATTTGTTTAACATAAACGTTCAGACTCTTGGGTGTGTGTTTGGTGTAACGTGTGTGTGTGTGTGTTGTTCATGCACAGTTGGACATGCAGCGTGGAGTCCATGGTCGGCTGATGGATAACTCCACCAGCGTGCGGGAGGCTGCTGTTGAGCTGCTCGGCCGATTCGTGCTGAGCCGCCCTCAACTGACCGAGCAGTACTATGACATGCTCATCGAGAGGATACTGGTGCGTCTCGGACTCTGAGATATATATATATATATATCAATCAATCAATCACAATTCCCCAAACTGTAGCTCATGGGTTTGCTTTGCTATGTAATAATATAATGAACCGTACAGAGTAAACCATGTAAACACTCATGCTACGTTGTCATGTAAACACAAGGCTGTAACAGGATTACATGCGGCCTATTTCGAAACATGCTTCCTTTTGGGGAATACATGTCAAATAGCTCCCACTGCAGTCTGAGAAATGAGACGGCTGCGCTGACGACGCGGTTCTTTCCAGATCAAAAGTTCATTCCGAGTATGAAAGTTCACGCTGGGTAAATTCCTCTGTGACGCTCTGCTGCCATCTACAGGTAGCATGTTGAAATGAGAGCGAGCGCAGTTGGGGGGAGTGTTCATGCTTGCGTTCGTCTTTTGATCCTTTTCAGGATACGGGCATTAGTGTGAGAAAGAGGGTCATTAAAATTTTGCGAGACATCTGTCTGGAGCAGCCCACCTTCAACAAGATCACCGAGATGTGTGTGAAGATGATCCGAAGGGTCAACGACGAGGAAGGCATTAAGGTAAGTGTCCCGGCTTGTCTTTTTTTCATCGAGTTACTATTTTACGCTCCGACACGCCATGGACGATTTGTTTTCTGTTTGACAGCTTTAATACTATATATTTTTTTCTATCAGATTGTGAAGTGGGGTCATGCGCTTTCCGGCTTTGAGCTCAGCCCTAATGCCTGGCACTGGTGTTTTCTGACCTTGTTTTGCAGAAACTGGTGAACGAAACATTCCAGAAGCTGTGGTTCACTCCGACTCCAAACCACGATAAAGAATCCATGACCAGGAAAATCATCAATATCACTGATGTGGTAAGCAGGAATTTATACCTGTACGATCCTTACAGGAACTCATTTGGCTGTGATTATGCCTATTTGGGATGTCCATTTTGGTCATTTTGACAGCCTGAGTTCTCAACAGGGCAAATGAGCGAGTTCTTAAGCATGCCAATTCTCAGGAGGGATGACACATGGCAGCAAGTATTTGGCCGGCATTCCTCTAAACTCTGCTTGCGTCGCACATAGAAAAAACGTAATTGTCGTCTTCGCTAGAAAATGTTATTCGAGTCTTTGCTAGTATCTTTGTTTTTTCGTGCGAGGATGTGCTTAAATGTAAGGTGTTGGACAGGATGTACCAGCAGTGGCGTTTTGTCGCTGCTTGGTGCTGATTTTGAAAGGATTGATTTGTGAAGGCTCTGTAGACCGTAAGTTCTTGCCCAAAATGCCAGTGTAACCAATCCCAAAATTTTAAGTGAGTGTTAACGGAAGGATTTCGGGACTGATTTACGTTTTGTTGTTTGGTCCTAGACTTCAATTTGTAGAAATGAATCAACTTGTGAAGTTAAAAAAAAAAAAAAAAAAAGATGCATGAAGGAGCATATATTGTGTTGTCTTGATGGATCATTGCCGTCACTTGCGTGCACTTGAGTACTCATGCCTGTCCCTAATTGCTGTAGGATTTTATAGACAGTATCTCTGTTCATGCCTGATAAAACCATCTCTTGACAGGTGTCTGCATGCAGGGATTCTGGTTATGACTGGTTTGAACAGCTGCTTCAGAATGTAAGTGTAACTATCTTTCAGGCTGGATGTGGTCTACAGTGGGAGCATTTTGCGCGTCTGTGTCTGCATTTGTCTCTCTGTCCTTGTGCCGTTTTCTTAATGTGAGGGCTATGCTAATGTTACCGCAGCTGCTGAAGACCGAGGAGGACGCCTCCTACAAGCCAACTCGGAAGGCCTGTGCTCAGCTAGTTGACAATCTGGTGGAGCACATCCTCAAATACGAGGAGGAGTCCCTCACCGGTACTGCAGCCAAGCATTATTTAATGTATCAAGCCAATTTTTTATCTTTAACTGGTGGTCAATGTAAGGTGTATAATTGATGATGGGTTACGAGTGCTTTTGTACCTGTTGCTCTGCAGACTGTGAGAATAAGGGGGTGAACCCAAATCGCTTAGTGGCCTGCATCACCACGCTGTACCTGTTCAGCAAGATCCGAGCGCAGCTGATGGTGAAGCACGCTATGACCATGCAGCCCTACCTAACCACCAAGTGCAACGTGAGCGCCAAACTCTTTCTCCACAGCTTGAACTACACTCAAAACTATGGTGCCCTCTAGTGGACTGTTAGAAAAGTTGCACAGATTTTGTTCACAGAGATCTTTCAAGTTGAACGTTTTCTTGTGTGCTTTGTCCATTCACAGAACCAAAATGACTTCATGGTCATTTGCAATGTAGCTAAGATCTTGGAGCTGGTGGTGCCCCTGACGGACCACCCGAGCGAGACCTTCCTCACCACCATCGAGGAGGACCTGATGAAGCTCATCATCAAATATGGCATGACGGTCAGTAAAACGTCGGGACGCTCATAGAATTCACGGTGCAATTTCTATTAGATTGACTTTTTGCGATGAAATGGGCTTCTTGTAATGATGTCATTTCCTAAACAAAACAACAACTTATGGGCACAGTTTGACAGGTTTTATGGATATTTCTAGATATGAAATTGATATAGAAATAGATATGGATTTCTAGAATTAAACGAAGAGATTCTCATCCCCTCCTCAACCCAGCTGTGCCGCCTTTCAGCTTCACCCGATTTGTTTGTTTGTTGGTTTGTTATAGAAGAGGCATGTGATGAAATTCTGTCACATGACACGAAATTTAGGCGTAATTGTGGTGTTTTTCCTGTCAAACATTTCCACTATAGTTTCTTCGCAAGTTTCACTCATCGGCACAATTTATCTGTCAAAATGTTCCGAGCGATTGCTTTTTCCATGAGCAAACATTTCATGTTGAAGGTAAAACATTTTTTGCATAAAACCCCTTGAATGGGATTCTGCCTACAGAGACACACAGTTTTACAGCAGGACCCCACACACTGTTTTTCAGCGGCCCGCAATGTGTTGATCTGTTTCTTCCCTTCTCAGGTTGTGCAGCATTGCGTAAGCTGTCTTGGGGCAATCGTGAACAAGGTCACTCACAACTACAAGTTTGTTTGGGCTTGTTTTAACCGATACTATGGTAAGAGTTTTACTTAAAAGAAAAAAAGATAACTCTCGATTTTGTCACATTGTATGCTAACTCATTGATATAGCATGCAAAACCCACATGCAGTGTGCAGTCAGACTTTTTCGGTGCGTGTCATACATTTTAGGGTTAATCTCTATCAGTGAAGGAACTATGCTAATATGGCCTGTAATCTATCTGCCTATAACCTAGCTGACAGCATGGATAGCTAGCTTGCACAAAATAGCAAGGGATTGTTAGATAACTGTGTAAGAAGTTAATTTCGCTAGCTAAACTTGCTGCTAACTCGCCGCCCTGTGAGATGACATCTCGAAGTTTGAATGTGAAAAAAAAGAAAAGAAACTACAAAGTCAACTGACGTATTTGTACTTACTACATAACTTGTTGCAAAGGTCAAGTACCGAAACAACAGCGAATCCTTCCAGAAATGGAGATTTAATCTTTATTTATTGTGCAGCTTTTCGATTCACACTGCCCACTTCATTTCTGCCATGTTGTCCTGCGTATTTATTGGATTGCTTCACTTCTGCCGAAACTGTAGTTTGTCTTGTATTTATCATTTTTACTCTTGTCCCGGATGTTCAGCATTTCGTCTCATTGCATTTGTGTATATGGATGGACGGTAGTTAAAACTGACATGACTTGATGTACTGAATGAACTTGTGTTTCACAGGGGCACTAAACAAACTGAAGGCCCAGCACCAGGAGAACCCAAATAGCACGGTCATAGTGTCCAACAAGCCGGCGCTGCTGCGATCTCTTTTTACTGTAGGAGCTCTGTGCAGGCACTTTGACTTTGACCGAGAGGAGTTCAAAGGAAATAACAAGGTGGGTACACAGAACCTGGTACCGACCACAGGATTTTGAGTTTGGCCTTATCCAAGCAGTCGCTTATGTGTTTTATGACCTGTTCCCAGGTCATCATAAAGGACAAGGTGCTGGAGCTGCTTCTCTATTTCACCAAGAACGAGGATGAGGAGGTGCAGACCAAGGCCATCATTGGCTTAGGTAAGCTTTAGCTCTCCATGTCCGGGTTCTCCAACATATTCCCAATGGTGGCTAAAACAAAATTGCTCTTCTCCTCCAGGATTCCTGTTCATCCAGTACCCAGGCCTGATGTTTGTCCCTGACGTAAAGACCCTGTACAACGGCCTCCTGTCCGACAGGAAGAAGTCCGTGAACCTGAAGATCCAGGTGTTAAAGAATCTGCAGACGTACCTGCAGGAGGAGGACTCGCGAATGCAGGAGGCTGACCGGGAGTGTGAGTGCCTGTTGCATGCACAGCCTCGGTTCTCGTCTTGATTTGGACCTGTAAGCACGGCTGACGCGTTTTAACCGCTGGCTGCCGTGTCGTTTTTGCAGGGAAGAAGCTGTCCAAGCAGGAGGACCTGAAGGAAATGGGTGACATCTCCTCGGGTATGAGCAGCTCCATCATGCAGCTGTACCTGAAGCAGGTGCTGGAGGCTTTCTTCCACACGCAGTCCAGTGTGCGCCACTTCGCCCTCAATGTCATCGCGCTCACGCTCAACCAGGGCCTCATTCACCCCGTTCAGGTACACACACACACACACACACACACACACACACAACCTCAGCAGCATCTCTGAGTTGATGTGCGAGTATTGTTTTCATCCAGTGAGACTAAATAGTCCTCATGGTATTTTTGCACAGTGCGTGCCATACTTAATCGCCATGGGGACCGACCCTGAGCCCACAATGAGGAACAAAGCGGACCAGCAGCTGGTGGAAATCGATAAGAAGTACACAGGATTCATTCACGTGAGTGACCTCGGTGCGGTTGTGGCATTTGGGGTGTAATTTTACATCTGTATTGCATCGTATTACTGAGAGCTTGTCCTGTGATCTCTGTGCGGAATCAGATGAAGGCCGTGGCAGGGATGAAGATGTCCTACCAGGTCCAGCAGGCTATAATGGCATCCCGAGACATCCTCATTCGGGGTTTCCGTCAGGACGAGACGAACGCGGCGCTCTGCTCGCACCTCTTCACCATGGTGCGGGGGAATCGGCAGCACCGGAGAGCCTTCTTGATCTCGCTGCTCAATCTGTTCGACGATAGTTCGGTGAGTCGGAGTGTACCGCTGTGCTTTCCTATCAAGGGTTTCAGTCGTTCACTCGCTTAACATGGATGCCTCCTTTACTCCAAGCTGGATGAACAATTTCTGAACCCAGGGAGAGAATCACCAATGTGCACCTCCTGACTTCAGTGTCATGTGACCCTGAACTAGCTTCATGTATTAATAGGTTTGAATCACACCCAGTTAGTGCATTTAAATGTACAAACTAATCAGATAGCTGCAAAAACTCAATAATGGCAACAATTTAATTGAATTAATGCGTTTACAAGTTCACTGCAGGTCTACATGAGTCAGACAACAACTGTATTTCTTGGTTAATACCTGATGTATGCACCTCTACAGTCGCTTTACTACATGCCAGTAAATGTATTTATTTATTTTGCCTGGAGTTTGCGCTACTGGCACACAGTTATGGAGGCGCGTTTGGATTTAAAAATGAAAGATACGAGATTGACGGCATCCTTTTTGCGAAAAATAACCCGATTATCGAGCTAAAATCCAGGCCTCGTTACTACCAGACTTCTTAAAATCCGATTACAGCTTTAATCCGATATTCCCACCATTCGTTCAGAACCAATAACGCACCTTGGCCGAGTATCGCAATAACACGAATCCACTTGCTTTGACTTGCTACCGCGAGACAATGCTGTGTTTGTGACGTGAGCACGTTCTCTAAACTTGCCAAACCGCATCAATTCCCTTGCAGAAGACGGAGGTGAACATGCTGCTGTTCATTGCCGACAACCTGGCGTGTTTCCCCTTCCAGACCCAAGAGGAGCCTCTCTTCATCATGCATCACATCGACATCACGCTGTCGGTGTCCGGCAGCAACCTCCTGCAGTCCTTCAAAGAGGTGAGCGTCTGTCTGTGTGGGTTTATTTTATTTTATTTTATTTTATTTATTTATTTTTAATAACTTACACTCGCTTACATGCACTGTCCCCTCTCACCCATTTAGTCTTTGCTAAAGGACTCGAGGCAGAGGGAAAAGAAGAAGAAAAAGAAGCAGCGAGAAAAGAAATACGGCTCAGAGGAAGATGATGAGGAGGAGCGGCGGGAGCGGGAGAGCATCAGGGAAAGCAGCAGCGACGAAGACGACGAGGTCGTCCATAGGTCCAAGAAGCACAAGCGGGCTGCAGCGGACTTGAATTCGGACTCGGACCTGGAGACCGACGACGTGGACAAGGTCATGGACCGTCTGCCGGACAACCCCCTGCCTCTGCTTGATTTTGCCAATGCCTCTCAGGGCATCCTGCTCCTCTTAGTGCTCAAACAGCACCTCAAGAACCTCTATGGCTTCTCTGACAGGTATCCATCTCCCACTGATCCAACATCCCTAACTCCATTTTTTTTATTTATTATTATTAAAGGGCTTTTAAGTCCTCCAGGTCATTTTTACGTGGCTAGTATTATTCAGTGAGCCAAGACGACTGGATTTAAATATCGATTTTTTTTTATCGCTTCATCGATTCTGTTGAATTTGCGAAGCGTCAACGAGATTCCGCCACAAGTCCAGTCGGCTTGTTTACATGTCAAACCAAGTGACTGTAAATGATCGGAAATTGCAGTCTTTGTTTAAACCCATGTTGTTCTCCACAGCAAAATCCAGAAGTACTCGCCCACGGAGTCAGCAAAGGTGTACGACAAGGCGGTGAACAGGAAAAACAACGTGCATTTTAACCCCCGGCAGACGCTCGACTTCCTGACCAATGGCCTCACCAACACCGAGCTCACCTATGAAATCAAGAGGAGGATCGTCAGGCAGTACTTGGACGTAAGTGTAACCCCAGTCCTCTTTTTCTTTTTTCTTCCCTCCCAATTTGGCGATCGAGTTGATCTCTATACAGACCTTCCGATGGCGCACCTTTAATTTAAAAGGCATCTACTGTTTCCCTGTCTTCAACTTGCACCTGCGACATTAACCAGTAACCCGTAAACCTACAGTAAAAAAGATTATTTATGGTATTATAGATTTGGCTTTTAGAGCTGAACTCTGTTTTATGGCTGACGACGCATGCAATACTGACCTTCCTCCTGCTCTGCAGTTTAAGGTACTGATGGAGCACTTGGATCCCGATGAAGAGGACGAGGAAGGTGAGGCGTCGGCTAGCAGCCACGCCAGAAACAAAGCCATCACTGCTCTGCTGGGAGGCTCCAGCCCGAAAAACAACGCTGCCGACTCTTACGATGAGGACAGCGAAGGAGATGAGAAGACGCCTGGAGTAGGTCCCTTCATACGAACAGTTTCGGAAATGCGTGACGCAATTGATTTGATTCAGCGTGATATCGTCAGTTTTTTAAAACTTCCGTGAACGCAATTTACATTTTAACTTTCCATTCATTTATTTATTTGTTTGTGTTTTTTTGTCCTCCAGTCATCACGGCGATCCAAAAGAGGCGGCGACTCCGCAGAGGCATCCGGTCACCTGAACGAAACGTTAGAAGCCATGGACGTCATCGCCATCTGCTGCCCCAAGTACAAAGACCGGCCGCAGATAGCTCGCGTCATCCAGAAGACTAACAGCGGCTACAGCGTGCACTGGATGGCCGGCTCGTACTCCGGCACTTGGGCCGAGGCCAAGAAACGGGACGGACGCAAACTGGTGCCTTGGGTGGACACTATCAAGGAGTCAGACATCATTTACAAGAAAATCGCCTTGACGAGCGCGCACAAGCTGACTAACAAAATGGTGCAGACTTTACGCTCACTGTACGCAGCCAAGGAGGGGACTTCCAGCTAATCAGACTACAGTTACTTCAACAGGAACTCTCAGCAGCCAAACTTTATTGGGATCCAACATTTTCTAAACTCGGACAGTAAAGGCAAGAGTACTCACGGAAGCTCGAGATTCCCTGTCTACAGAGCGAGGAGAGGGGAAGGAAGGGAGGGAAGGCATTTTAAAAGTCGTGAGGACCTGCAGGAAAGCATACCGGACACATTTTAAGTTAAAACAGGACAAACGCATCTAGAAGGAAATGTTTGGAAAACATTGTGTGGGAGCTCCTTCGCTGTTGTGCAGCAACTCGGTTGTGTGATTTTTACTCCCACTGTATCATAGTTTAACAGAAAAAAACAACAAAAACAAAAATGTTTATATCTCTGACGAAAAAATCTGTTTAAAAAAAAATAAACTTAAAGTGAATGTTGGAAATTAGTCTGTTGATGTTCTTAATAAAGTGTTCTTGGAGTTAAAACCTAGCACCGGATGGATTTCTTTAGCTTAGCTCAGTGTCCAGGGAAAGAACCTTTTAAATATTTCCTCTTGCTTTATGTTTTACTCCTTCTCCTTTTTCTTTGTTTGTTTGTTTGTTTACTCATGCTGTACAATGGAGTCTCCTGGACATAATTTATTCTGTTCAAAGCAGAGCATGCAGTATCTGTGGCCTACATGCAGGGGGAGATATTTTTTTTTTGATTTTTTATTTTTTTTTGTAAATGTAGATTTTGATGTATTAGGTCACCCTAGAGAGAAAAAAAGGGATCCCCAGCACTTCTGGCGGAACAAATACTGCAATAAATTTTTTTACTTCTCTTTGTTACTTGTCTTGTTTGCATTTGACTTTTATTTTATTTTTTTAATAGCGGTCTAACGGAAGGCTAAAACGAATTGATTTTAAACATCTCCTTGCAGTGCCTTACTCGAAACACGTACTTGATTCCAAGTAAGGTTTTGATTTTGTTTCGCTTCTGACTGCTGAGGAGAACAACGCGGCAGGTTGCCCTCGTGAATCCTCTCGGCCTTTTGCTTTCCCACTGAGTTTGCAAAACCAATCTCTTGGACTATTCTGTGTACCATCTGCACGATGAACTGTTGGTCTGATGATGGAAGCACAGACATGTTGTTTTTCCCAGGTTCCCTTGGTTTAGGTGTCTGTGTGTAGCAGAATAAAAGACAAAGGTTTGGGCCTTGTAATTTAATTAGGGTGAGAGGGAATTAAACAGACAATCATGTGTGTGTGGGGGGGGGGGAGAAAGTAACTGTCCCTTTAATTATAGAAGCAATTAGGATCAGGTGATTATTCTATAAAAACAATGTTAATTGATGATCTCCAAACTAAGTGGTTTCTAAGACTGGACTGTTTGTGGGAAAATTCAGTGCATCTTGCTAAAACCTTTCTAACATAAAGTGCAGTGACCAGAAGGTTGTGAGTTCAAATCCCAGGAATGCCAGAGAGTTGCTGTTGGGGCCCTTTTGAGCAATCCTCAACTGCTCCGCTGTATGATTTGGATTGATGAACTCTGCCTCACTTTGGTTAAAGGAGTAGGCCAAATACAGTGAATGTGAAATACAAAGAAAAGAAAAACAATGAGTTCAAATGAACTCGCAGGGATCTGTAGGCCTCCTTCGCCTATTTTTAAGTAATTTTCCACTGAAGGAAAATGTGAGACAAGCGACATTTGCAGCAGAAACTATTCCTCGACCTACGTTTATTTTCGGGGTGACCGTTTCGTGTGGCAAAACCGAACACTGGCCGCCAAATGATCTTCCAAGACCGGACAGGGAAGGTGGTGGTTGGAGGTCGCTCTGTTAGGTCAGGGCTTAACTTTGCCTTCGTGGAAGCAGAGATGAATCGTGCAAATCATTTCACAGGGATGATCCGTGAGCTGAAGATGGAACGCCACCTTCCATAAAGCTCGGTGTGAAGAAGAGCCACGAACAAATCCGAATGACGTCGTGTTGCATTACGTTATATGAGAAATAAACTATGGAAGTGTTACATGTATGTGCTAAATCGACTTCTTATCTGCAGTTGGGCTGAGCTGAACCTGATTACACTCATAAGGACAGGCTATCATAAGGAGGCCAGTGGTGGCTCAGTGGTTAGTGCACTGGGCTGCTGATCAGAAGGTTGTGATTTCAAGCCTCAGCGCCGCCAAGCTGCCACTGTTGGGCCCTTGAGCAAGGCCCTTAACCCTCCCTGCTCCAGGGGCGC